>OY730172.1:2915273-3479599 GCA_963422465.1 Lichina pygmaea
CTTCTTACTCTGATTTGGCTGGTGAGCCATGCAGAACTTCTAGATATATACTTGTTTTCCCAGAAAACCTTTGAAGGAATAAAAACTAAGACTTGGGTAAGACTAGAGAATTATCTGGAAGAATATACAGTGTCTGGAGAAAATAAAATCACAGAGATGATGGGTTTTCTGGTAAGAGTTGGTGTGCTAAGTTGAACTGGTCTAGTTGTTTCAAAGACATTTTTTTTATTTGATTCTTACACTGATAGTAGCTTTTCACCCATGCAGATCTTCTAGCTAAGAGTGATTTTCTTCAGAAAACCTTTAGAGGAATAAAAACTGAAGACTGGGGGTGACTAGAGGATGTAGCAAAAGGAAATCTTGTAGTGACTGGTAGAAAGAAAACTTCTAGATATTAGAGTGTGAATAGTGGAGTTTGAAAGCCAGATTAAACTGGTTCAGTCTTTTCCAAGACATGAACCAGTATAGAAACTTCTGTAGAAGCTCTGGGTTTGAAATAATAGAAGTGAAATCTTGAGAATTAAAAGGAGCTTGCTGTCTTTGACTTGAATAAAGAGAGCATGAAGAGGTGATATGTTTCACTGTCTCTTCTGCTTGACCACAGACACATAAAGGGGTAGGAAAGTCTGGAACTCCAGCTCTGAATAGAAAACTTGCCAGGCCAATTCTCCCAGTTCTGGTTTGTAGTAGTAGACTTGTGTTAAGGCCTAGGCCGGAACGGCCCAGGTAAGCGAGGGAGAAGTGTTAGTCATGCGGAACAACATCCGACCGATCTGGTGGACGAGCAAGAGCTAAGCGAGGAGCTCGTCCGGTGGACAAGCAGGAGCTAAGCGAGGAGCTTGTCCGGTGGACGAGCAGGAGCTAAGCGAGGAGCTCGTCCGGTGGACAAGCAGGAGCTAAGCGAGGAGCTTGTCCACGCAAAAGGATGATACCCCTCAAGGAGACCCCCCCCCTTGGGGCATCTGTATAAAGACCCCCAAAGAGCCCGGAGGGATTAGCTCTCCAGGCTGAACACATGCAAGCAATACAAACCCATCGTACAGAGACAATAGCACAGGAGAGTTACCCCACCTGTCTATTCCTCTACTGAGTCCCTGTCTAGAATCCACCCCACGAAGCAACAGACTGTACCAGTTTCTGTGTGAACCCGGCCCAGCCTTTAACAGTTTCAGCCTCTAACGTACAGGACACTGACTCGATACGATGGTGGATCCACAAAGCCCTACCCCTTCTCAGGCAGCCCAAGCCCAGGCTGTTCAGTCAGCTCAGGCCCAGGCTGTCCAGGCGGCACCTATTGTTAACCTACCCCTGAAGCCCTTGAAGGTAGGTGCCCTGAAGAGGTACGATGGATCCAGGGGAGGACTGGAGTTGTTCTTCTCACAACTGGAGCTCTACTATGGGTTCAACACAGCCCAGTTCCCAACAGACCAGGAGAAGGTGCTATTTGCAGCCTCCTACCTGGAAGGACCAGCCTTCGCTTGGTTCAACATCTACTTAAGGGATTACCTAGACAATCAGGCAGACCCCAAGGAGCAAGAAGACAATACCCGACAGGTCATGGGAAGCTTGAAAACCTTTAAGACAGCCATGAGAAAGACGTTTGGGATCCTTGACGAGGAAAGAGATGTGGAACAAAAGCTCCAAGCACTGCGGCAAACTGGATCAGCATCGGAATTCGCGGCGAAGTTCCAACAACTAGCAGTGAGGACCCAGTGAGGGGACAGTGCACTAACAGCACTATTCTACCAAGGCCTCAAGGAACAAGTCAAGGACAACATCGTGTGAGGAGACTGACCAACCAAGCTCTACAAAATGATTGAGACTGCGGCCCACATCAACGACTGACAGTTTGAGAGAGAGCTTGAGAAGCAAGGCAAGCAGACAAAACTATGGGTGAAGAAAAAGCCAACACCTGCCAAAGATAACTACAGCTTGGTACCTATGGAAATCAACATGGCAGAACCACGAAAGAAGGAGACACAGAAGTGTTACAACTGTCAGAAAGTGGGCCACCTCACGGTAAACTGCAGAAGCAAGAAGAGGAACAAGAAGGGCAAAGGGAAGCAGTTGAACGCCACAAGCGCCTGGAAAGGCAGGGAGATGGAGAAGCCCCAGAGGGCCCCCCAAGGCACACTGCCCCACAATCACCCTGAGGCGGCACTCCTCAGAGAGGAGGATGACCTCTGACAACACACCGAAAAACTTGAGAACACACTCCAAGAAACCTTGGACCACCTTGACAAGGTCTGAAGGAGGGTCAACAAGATCCACTGGGAGGAAGACTTGATCTCCGAGTTTGACACAACTGGCTACATGGAGGAAGAGGTTGACAACAAGGAAACCCAGCCACCACCAGTCCCCGACAAACCTGTCCTTCGATGACAGGACACAACCCTATCAGAAATAGGGGAGACGCAAGTGTCACGATGGGTTGACAATACCCTCAGCATCATACAGGTCAGAGATATTGCCGATGATTGCAACCAAGACCTGAGGGAATGATGCACCACCACACGATGCAAATAACACGTGGTAGAGCGTCAGGCCCAGGGCCTAGGCAGCTCAAAAAACTAGCAGTGCTCTTCAAAACTGGGGTCGGAAGAGCAGGCAAGACAACACCCCGGGAGGAAGGAGTCAAGCCAAGTCTTGACGCAACAGCCTGCAGCCCGCACTTTCGCATCAAGATCAGAGTCAATGGGTGGTTGGCTAAGGCCATGATTGACTCTGGTGCGACTGGCAACTTCATGTCAGAAAGCTTTGCCAGAAGAAACAAGGTTCCAGTCCAAGGCAAGAGAGACCCCTACCAGTTGACAGTAGTGGACAGAACACCACTCTCCAAAGACAAGGGACGAGTGATGAAGGAGACCAAGAGCCTGAGACTGAGTGTCCATGGCATGACAATCAGAACAGAAGAATTCGACTTAGTCTGGATACCACACAAAGTTATATTGGGACTTCCGTGGTTGGAAAAACAAAACCCAAGGATTGACTGGAAAAGAAGGCAACTAGTCTTTCCGGATGAGACACTGGTCACGTCAGAACCAGGGGTGACGATTAAAGAAATCTCACTGACACAGTGGAAGAAATACCACCAGCGCGGGCAGGCCTGTGTGGCCTGGATGAAACCCCAAACACAACAACTTTGCACCACGCAAGATGCTGTGGGCAAGACTCAGGCACCGCAGTTGCCAAGTGAGTATAAAGAATACCAGGAGATGTTCGAAGAAACAGCGATCGTGACACTACCGGAACATCAGGAGTGGGACCATGAGATTCCGCTGGAAGACAGAAAAAAACCCACACACAGCCCTATCTACACTCTGTCAGCAAAAGAGCTTGAGGCCCTGAGAAACTACCTGGACAAGAACCTAGCGAAAGGGTTCATAAGACCTTCAACATCACCGGCTGGATACCCAATATTGTTTGTACCAAAGAAAGACAGCAAACTTCAACTGTGTGTTGATTATCGGTGGCTAAATGCGATTACAGTGAAAAACTGTTACCCGCTGCCATTGATATCAGAAATCCAAGACTGGATCCAAGGAGCCAAATAGTTTACCAAGTTCGACATTCAAGGCACTTTCAACCTGGTTAGGATGAAAGACGGTGAAGAATGGAAGACAGCCTTTCGTACAAGGTACGGGCACTACAAGTATACTGTGATGCTATTCAGCCTTACGAATACACCGGCGACATTCCAATCACTTATTAACGCTGTCCTCCGACAATACCTGGACATATTTGTCACCGCTTATATCGACGATGTCTTGGTATACACCAATGGAACCTTGGAGGAGCACAAACAGTATGTCAAGAAGATCCTACATGTGCTCCAGAGAGCAGGGATGAGGTTACACCTGGATAAAAGTGTTTTCCACACAAAGGAAGTGGAATATTTGGGGTTGATCCTGACAACAGAAGGAATCTGAATGGACAACACAAAGATGGCAGCAGTACAAGACTGGCCAACACCCAAAAACCTCAAAGAAGTACAATCCTTCCTAGGGTTTGCAAACTTCTACCGACGATTCATCAAGGACTACTCAAGAACAGCAGCAGCCTTGACAGAGCTAACCAGAAAGAACAAATCTTTCAGGTGGGGGGAGAGCCAACAAGCAGCCTTCCAGGAGTTGAAGGATAAATTCATCTCCGCACCCATTTTGGCATCATTCAATCCTGAGAAGAGGATCATTCTGGAGACTGATGCCTCAGACCAAGCATTGGGATCCTGCTTGTGTCAACCAGACGCTGACAACCGCTTACACCCTGTCACGTACTGATCGAGAAAGTTCTCTGGCCCAGAACTGAGGTACGATGTTCACGGCAAAGAGTTGTTAGCAATCGTCAACGTATTCCAAGAATAGAGGCCTTACTTGGAGGGGGTAAAATACACGATAGATATGTACTCAGACCACAAAAACCTAGCTTACTTCACAACGATGAAGAAGCTAAACTGATGACAAGTTTGATGGGCAGAGTTGTTAGTATCATACAACTTCCAAATTCTCTACCGGAAGGGCACTGAAAATGCTTGAGCGGACACCCTCAGCAGGCGACCAGACCTGATGGATGAGAAAACAACAGAGAAACACCCAATCCTAGCGACAAAAGGACAAACCCTGGTCTACGCCCAACCCCAACTAGCAACAACAGAAACAAAGGGTCCACTCCTTACCCTTGGCCACAAGACAGCAAACAAAAAGGAAACTGTGCCAGGAAGAGCACAAGAGGAGGTGATCTGGAGGCACCATGACAGGCCTTTGCATGGACACCCCAGGTGAGATAAAACCTTGGAGAAAATCCAAAGGAACTACCACTTCGACAGAATGAAGTGCAAGGTGACAGAGTTCATCTGCAACTGCGAACAGTGTGCGAAGAACAAACCATCAAGGCATAAGCCCTACGGGCAGGCACAGCAGATGGACCTACCCGAGGCACCATGGAAAACTATCACGATGGATTTTGTGGTCAAGTTGCCAAAGTCAACAGACCCAGCAACAAAGGTGGTATACAATAGTATTTTGGTGGTCGTTGACAAACTCACCAAATACACCCACCTGGTCCTGTGGAAAGAGTCAGGAACCGCAAACAAACTCGCGAGTGTTCTACTCAGAGAGCTGGTAAGCCACCGAGGGCTACCAAAGACAATTATCTCAGATCAAGACAAACTCTTCACCTCGAAATTCTGGAACACGTGGACAAGGCAACTTGGCATTGATACAAGGATGTCAACAGCCTACCACCCACAAACCGACAGACAAACTGAGCGGACAAACCAGACAATGGAGCAGTATCTACAACACTACATCAACCACCAGCAGGACAACTGGGTGGAACTGCTACCAATAGCCCAGTTTGCGTACAACAACCAGCAACACAGTGTGACAGGGACAACACTGTTCTTTGCGAACTACGGAAGAAACCCCTGATGGCAGGCAACAGTAGGAGGCAACGTTGTCGATGTTAGCAAACTCACTGCTATGCACGAGATGATGAAAACAATGATCAACTGTGCCCAGAACACCACCGCCCGCTGATTACATGACAAAAGGTTGAAGGGACCAACCCTGGAAAGAGAGGATAAGGTCTACCTATCAACAAAAAACCTGCGCTTGAAGCGACCAAGCAAAAAGCTGGACTATGTACAAATCAGACTATTCGAAATTGAGAAGCGTACTGGGAAGGTCAACTATCGACTGAGACTGCCACGAAAAGCAAGGATACACCGAGTATTCCATGTCTCGCTGCTTGAACCAGCACCCAGCGACGCAGAGGTCAAAACAGAATGGAACTTCGAGGACGACAAAGAAGAGTACGATGTCGAAAGGATCCTGGATAGTCGGAGAAACAGACGGAAAACTGAGTACCTGGTGAAGTGGTTAGGATTTGACGAAGAGGAGAATTCGTGGGAACCAACCGAGAACTTCAGCTCTGCGATGAACCAGAAACTGGTGGATTACCACCGAGCAAATCCGCAGTGACCAGGTCTGACAGAGACAACAGCTTGAGAGAAGCCAAAGCCTCCGAAGAGAAGACATCCTCAAAGGACAGCGGAGCAGCAGCTTGACAGGCCTCCTGTTCACAGATAACGTGGAGGGCCTCTTGTTCCTGAGCATCAAGGGACTCTTGATCCTTGATGGCTGACAGCTCACGACAGATGGCATCGGCCTCCTTCTGTGAGAGATAACCCAGCTGCTGGCGGAGGTGGATCTGCCGGGGAAGCAGCTTTGACAGTTGGTCATCAGTCTCCCGCAGCTGAGCCTCAAGCTGCTCACACTCAAGTTCCATCTTCTTCCATTCTGATTCCGAGAGATGAAGGTCGCAGCGACGACCCTTCTCGATGCACTGACAACAAAAAGATGATGCAGAACTCACGACACACTTGGCGTGGTCACGATGACAAGCACCGCATGCGATTTTTGATTCCTTGCCCATTTTGCCAACATGACAAGAGAGAAAACTGTGACGACAAGTTCGAGTTGTCTGGCTTTGGTTCATGGCAAGAAGAGGAGCAGGAACGAAAAGGATCTGGGGACAGAACTCTTGGAGGGAGGGGATAGTGTTAAGGCCTAGACCGGAACAGCCCAGGTAAGCGAGGGAGAAGTGTTAGTCATGCAGAACAACATCCGACTGATCCGGTGGACAAGCAAGAGCTAAGCGAGGAGCTTGTCCAGTGGACAAGCAAGAGCTAAGCGAGGAGCTCGTCCGGTGGACAAGCAGGAGCTAAGCGAGGAGCTTGTCCGGTGGACGAGCAGGAGCTAAGCGAGGAGCTTGTCCACGCAAAAGGATGATACCCCTCGAGGAGACCCCCCCCCTTGGGGCATCTGTATAAAGACCCCCAAAGAGCCTGGAGGGATTAGCTCTCCAGGCTGAACACATGCAAGCAATACAAACCCATCGTACGGAGACAATAGCACAGGAGAGTTACCCCACCTGTCTATTCCTCTACCGAGTCCCTGTCTAGAATCCACCCCACAAAGCAACAGACTGTACCGGTTTCTGTGTGAACCCGGCCCGGCCTTTAACAACTTGCCTCAGCTTTCTGTAGCTCTTTGTAGAGCTTCAGGTTGTTGTGGTGAGGCTTTTGACAAAACACCTGCCACCCAGAGTAGCTTTTTCTTTTCTTCTCCTCCTATTGGTTTTCCCACTCTTTAACAAAGAGTTTCTGTAGTTCTTTCTTTGAAATCGCCTGGTTAGTAGTTAATTGGTTTAACCAAGTGAACTTCCAATAGGGGGAGATAGTTGAGGATTCCTTTAAAGGTTTCTTCACAGAAGAGGCATAGTGGGAGATATTGGAAAAGATATTGTCCAGAAGTGTTTTCAGAGAGGAGGTTTGAATAGAAGAGAGAAAACAGGCTGTGCGAAATTTGAAATAGAGATCTAGAGGTAAAAGAAAAAGCTCACTCTCTAATAAGAAAGATGGAGTGGCTTTGAAGGCACCTCCAATAAGTCTCAGGCATTTGTTCTGGAATGTGCTAAGAGAAGAGATATTAGAAGATTTTCTTAGAGGATTGAACCAGATCCCCACAGCATAACTCAGTAAAGATCTGAGTATTGCAGTGTACACAATGTGACGAGGCAATGGCAGAGCAGAACTCGAGCCTAACTGATTCGGTAACCTTGACCTGACTTGGCTTGAGACTTGAGACTTGGATTGATGTACAAGACAAAAGACAAGGAAGGAAGAAAAAGAGAAAAGAAGAGAAGAAGCTGGGGGAGCAGGAGAAGTTCTTATAGGCAGGGGATCAGGCAACAGCGGAGCAAACAGGCAACAGTGCAGATGGAACTTCCCGGCAAGGTGCGTGACTTGTGCCAGATATGCAACTGGGCCAGAACCGTGACACACAAGACGTGATGTGAGGACTGGGAAACCCCAAGTAGAATATGAAGTTCTAGAAAGAGAGGAAAGTGCTTTCTGGGCTTTTTGAAGAATAATTCTCTGGTGCTTATGCCAGTGGAGTTTTGCATCCAGGTACACTCCTAATACTCGCACTTCTTCTTTTGGTCTTAGAATCACATTCCCCAGTCTGAGCTTAAGCTGAAGATTGTCTGATCTTCTTCTGGAAAAATGAAGTATTTCATATTTCTCAGGAGAGAAGACTATTCCATGTCTTGCAGCCCATGATAGACATTTGAGGTGTGTGTTCTTTAACTTCAGAAGGTTGCTTTTTAGAGAGTGTCCAAATGCAAGCAGATTTGTATCATCTGCAAATCCCAGAGCAGAAACACCAGTGGAAGGAGAGTGTACAGTTTCATGAAGTTCAGAAATGTAAAATAGAAATAGAATAGGAGATAAAGGGGAACCTTGGGGAACTCCACAGTGAATAGGAATAGCAGAAGACTCAGAGTCATCAAACACAAGAGTGGTAGAACAACTGGTGCAGAAAGAGAGAATCCAGGAAGATAGCCAGAGAGGAATTCCTTTTTTCTCTAGGATTTGTTGGAGGATCTTAGGTAGAACTCTGTCATAGGCTCCTGAGATATCCAGAGAAAGTAGAGATGCAACCATGCCTTCCTTCCAGACTTTTTCCACTTGGGAAGTTAGTAGGAAGAGTGCTGATTCAGTTGATCTTTCTTTCCTGAAGCCCATCTGGATTTCTGGCCAAAGTCTAGCTTCTTCTGCTACCTTGCTTAGCCTGGTTGCTGTAATAGCTTCCATCAGCTTGCCAGTTGTGTTTAGCAAAGCTATAGGCCACAGTTGAGCTATGCCGAGGTATAGCGCAGAGTCGCTATCCCTTGCAGAGTCTCTGCCACGCTTCCCCGCAGTCCTGAGGCCTTTTGCGCTCCGCCGTGTACGCTCACCCCTAGGTCCTGCTTTGGAGCGCCGGGTTGCCAGCCCGGAGCCCACGCTCCAACTGCAGTTTGCTCCTTGAGCCCGTTATTTGCAGCCTGAGCCTGCACTCTGTACGGACCGGCATGCACTTCTGTTCTCTCAGGCCATATAGACAGTCTTGTAGTAGGCCCAGACCCTACTGCCGTCACTGCCATTATATACCACACCCCGCAGCTCTCGCTGTTTTGTGTTACCTCTGTAGATCTCTCGTACAGAGGCCGACCATACCTCGCAGGCTCTACAGACCCTGCAGGCTATGCCAGCACCTGCAGGACTGCCTTTCCAGCCCACTAACCAAGTAGGGAGAAGTCTCCGTCTGCCCACTGTCGCCTGTGGAGCCCCGGTTGTACGTGGTGGCCCACTGGAGATCCAGTGCCCTGGCCCCAGTCTGTAGGTGGCCTGAAGAGAATCTGTGGCAAGACCTTAGGCAAAACCATCAAGCCAGCACTTTGACTATCACACGGCCCTTAGGTACTGGAGTGGCAGAAACCCTTCGTGCCACCTGCTTGCCTTCTTTAACATGTAGTCTCTGTTTGATTAACAACACCGCGGTACAGACATCACTCCCCTCCTAGAACAAGATCCTCAGTACATCAGCTGCTGGAGACTCTGCTAGAAGGGGGGTGTGTGATAGAAACTCCTCTCGTCTACTCCAGAGGTGCCCTGTCGGGTGTCTAGACTTCACATCCACCAGTTGCAAGGCTGGCTTCAGGCTGTAGCGTACACAGTAGACATCCGTCGGGTGGTTTTCATAACCAGTTTGGTCGAAGTCCTCTGTTCTGCTGATGTTGCTTCACGGGGGTGTCCAGGGTGCCTGCGCGACACCTCCGGTGGCCTGTCACTCCGCGGGCACCAGCAGCTTGACTGGTGACTCAATTAGCTCTCGGTGCAGCGACTACAAGCAGCTTGGGAGACTGCCTGCCATCGCTGCCCCGAGGTTCCCAGCCTGCACCACATGGAGGTTTGAGTTGTCGCAGGTCTTCAAAGACATAAACCAGAGAAGAAATTCTTTGAGCACTTTAGGCTTTTGAAGTAAAGTAGAGAAATTGTAGGAAAGAAAAGTAGCTCCCTGTCTTTGAGTAAGAAACTTGTTACAAGAGAAAGTGATATATTAAGCAGTCTCTTCTCTAACATCACAGAAACATAGAGAGGATTGGAAGTCTGGAACATTTACTCTGAAAAGAAAGCTGGCTAGTCCTATCCTTACTGATAGAATCTGCAAGTAAAGACTAGCCTCAGCTTTTCTCAAGTCTTTGAAAACTTTGAGATTTTTCTTTTGGGGTAGTCTGCAAAATAGCTCCCAGACTGGAGAACACTTCTGTCTGTTTGCCTGCCATCTGGCTTCCCACTCTTTCTGAAACACTTCTTGAAGTTGTTTCTTAGAGTAATCTTGGTTAGTGGTTAGTTTTTCTAGGCATCTTGCTTTCGAGTTAGGTGTGACAGTAGACAGAGACTTTGGAGGTGTTCTCAGAGTAGAAACAAAAACAGTGATCTGGGCAAAAAGCTTATAAAGAAGTGAGGGGAGAGAATTAGAAAGAGTATTAGAAAAATAGAAAGATTGTAGGAAAGTTGCTGTTCTGAATTTGAAATAAAGGTCAAGAGGTAGTAGGAATAGTTTTCCTTTCATAAGAAATGTAGGAGTAGCTTTAAAGACACTTCCTATAGTTTTTAGACACTTAGTCTGGAAAAGATTTAAAGAGGAAATATTAGAAGGTTTTTTGTGAAGATTGAACCAGACTTCTACTGTATAGCTGAGAAGTGATCTCAATTTTGTAGTGTAGACAAGTCTAGCAGAGAGAACAGGTAGACCCTATGTAGAAAAAGTAGTTCTAGAAAGTGCTGAGAAAAACTTGGAAGCTTTCTGTAACATGATTTTCTGGTGTTTTTTCTAGAGAAGCTTGGAATCATAGTGTAGTCCCAGAATACACACTTCTTCCTTAGACTGTAGTACCACTTCTCCAAGTCTTAGACTGAGCTGAAGATTATCTGTTCTTCTTCTAGAAAAATAGAGAAATTCATACTTTTCAGGTGTAAACTTCATTCTATGTTTTCTTACCTAGTCTAAACACTTGGAGTGAGTGGACTTTAGCTTCAGGAGATTACTTTTAAGAGAAGAGAAAAATACCAGAAGATTTGTATCATCTGCAAAACCCAGAGCTGATACACCTTTCTCTGGTGTATAAACAATATTATGAAGATCTGAAATATAGAAAAGAAATAAAATAGGAGAGAGAGGTGAACCTTGAGAGACTCCACAGTGTACTGGAAAAAGAGAAGACTCTGAATCATCAATAATAAGAGAGGTTTTTCTTTGGGTAGTGAAAGAAAAGATCTAGTTAATAAACCAGCTGGGAATTCCATTTCTCTCCACAATTTTCTTGAGAATTTCTGGCAGGACTCTATCATAAGCTTCTGAGATATTCAGGGAAAGAAGACTGGCTACTATTCCTTCCTTCCAGACTTTTTCAACTTGGGAAGTGAGTAGAAATAGTGTAGACTCAGTTGATCTTCCTTTTCTGAAGCCTATCTGGATTTCTGGTAGTAGGTTTTCTTTCTCAGCCAGTTCACTTAGCTTTATGGCTGCCAGAGCTGCCATCAGCTTCCCAATTGTGTTGAGAAGTGCTATTGGCCTCCAACCTTTGGTATAGCAATAGAATCCTTTGCTAGGCTGTCTCAAGTATATTGTTGTAGCTGCTTTGTATCTGTCAGAGAAATATTCTAGCTTCCAGCAGGCCTCCAGAACTTTGGCTATCTTTTTATTGAAACAGTCTCCTAATACCTTTAGAAATCTATTAGGTAGAGTATCTTTCCCAGAAGCTGTAAAAGGTTTTTTCTTTTTCAGAATATTGTGAATATCTTCTTTGGAGATTTCCTGAGATAGCTGGTGTTGTTGGTGGTTTGCTGGCTGGTCCTGGGATTCTGGTACTGGCTGGAGAAGTACAGGGAAGAACTGGGTTTTGAATACTTCTACTTTTTCTGTGAAAGTTCTGGCAGTTTCTCCATCTTGCTTTGTGAGCTCTGGAACAATTAGAAGTTCTGGTGGTTTGCCAGCTTTTTCTTTACCCCACTTAGCTCTTTTCCAGTGCTTTTGTGTTTCAGCCAGGTTCTGGAGTTGTTCTCTGAATTTTTTTCTTTTAGTATTCTTGATCATGTATTTCTTTTTCTTTATTACCTTCTCAAGTTTGTAGACTGGTTCTTGGTTTTGGAAGACTTTTCTTCTTAGTTTTCTTTACTCTTTAATTTTCTTTTTAATCTCTTAGTTCCACCAGAGAGCAGTGTACTTTAAGTCTCTCAGAGGTCTTGTTATCTTGTCAGCCAGTTCTTGAAGAGCTTTGTCCAGATTTTCCAGATAGTTGTCCACTTTCTCTCTGTTAAGTAGTGGTGGAATAGGGGGAAGATTCTTAGCTTCTTTCTGTGACAAGGCAATGGCAGAGCAGAACTTGAGCCTAACTGATTCAGTAACCTTGACCTGACTTGGCTTGAGACTCGAGACTTGGATTGATGTACAAGACGAAAGACAAGGAAGGAAGAAAAAGAGAAGAAGAAGGGAAGAAGCTGGGGGAGCAGGAGAAGTTCTTATAGGCAGGGGATCAGGCAACAGTGGAGCAAGCAGGCAACAGTGCAGATGAGACTTCCCAGCAAGGTGCGTGACTTGTGCCAGATATGCAACTGGGCCAGAACTGTGACATTACCCTCCTCCTTCACATGGCGAACTCCTGTGAGCCTCAGGCCGCTTGTGGGCGTAGTTCTGTGGCTGTGGTTTCCTTGGGTATTTCTCATGGAAGTTGTAGATGGTGTCTTTGGTGTTGTCAAGATGTTCAATAGACTCTTCAGTGCCATCTTCAATTGGCCATCCAGACTATTTGACCAGGTACTTGAACTTCTGTTGAGATGTTGCTGGCTTGGAGTCAAGGATTTCTTCAACCTGGAACTCTTCATCTGTGTCTTGACCAATGACAGGGCCAGGGTGTTCATTTGATTGGCCAGGGATAGGATTAGCAGGTGTCAGACGTAGAAGGGAAACGTGAAAGACAGGGTAGATCTTGAGAGTGTGTGGAAGCTCCAGATGGCAGGCACAGCTTCTGACTGTCTTCAACACCTTGAATAGTCCAATCCACTTGTCGTCAAGCTTTTTGCATAGGCGGTGTGTCCTGATGTTCTTGGTATTCAGCCAAACAAGATCTCCAGTTTGATAGGATGGTGACAGGACTTGATGCAAATTGGCAGTGTGAGCTTGAGCTTTCTGGGATAGTCGGAGTTCAGCTTGCAACTGTTCCAGAATCTGCGTCATTTCTCCAGAGATTCCCATAGCATCTTGGTTGCAGGCTTCACTCGTGGGTGTGATGCTGAGCTGTGGATGGAACCCTTTGTTGGCAAAGAACAGTGACATGCCAGAGGAATCAGACTGGGAGTTGTTCTACGTGAACTCTGCCAGAGGAAGCTATTGGACCCAGTCATCTTGGAGATAGTTGACATAGGATCTCAGGTAGCGTTCAAGCTCCTGATTCTCTTGTTCTGTCTGACCATCTGTCTCTGGGTGGTGTCCTGAGGATAGTCGTAGCATGATGTCAAGATGGGCACAGAGTACTTTCCAGAATAAGCTGACAAACTGACCTTCTCTGTCTGAGACAATACTCCTGGGCAAGCCATGGGTACAGACAACAAACTGGATGAACATCCAGACAAGATTTGAGGTTGTCATCTCAGCACATGGCACAAAGTGGTATTCTTTGGTGAGACAGTCAGTGATGACCCAGATATGCTTGGCACCAGGGAAGCAGGCATCTCTTGACTTGGGCAAGTCAGTAATGAAATCTATAGCCAGATCCTGCCAACATTGCTGAGGCATGGGAAGAGACAGCAGCTCTCCTTGGCGATCACAGGCAGGCTTTGCTTGAGAGTAGACATGACAATTCCTGATATACTGCCATATGATGTTCACCATCTTTGGCCAATAGTACTAACAAGACAGGAGATTGTGGGTCTTGGCAATCCCAGTGTGGCCAGCCATTGCTTGGTCATGGGCTTCTTGGAACAGGTGTAGGCGTAGCTCATCGTTCTCAGGGATCCAGAGTCAGTTCTTGTAGAAGAGATAGTCATTTTCCAAGCTGCAGTCTGAGAGAGACACTTCTTGACTGTGCCTGACACTATCCCTTAGCATCTGTGACACTGTTGCCACTGGATCACCTTCAGCAAGGTTGTTATAGGTAGCTTGGATGATGTCTGAAAGAGGTGCAGCACCAGGTTCAGTGTCAACTGGTGCAGCTTCTGAATATCTCAGGATCTGGATAGGCTTGACTTGAACCTCTGAATGTGCAAGATTCTTGGGCTTGAGGATGACTTGCTCCATGAAGTCTTGACAGGGATCACTGTCTGACAGGAGGTCTTGGGAATGTTGAGTGAGGGTGTCGGCCTTGCACTGACTGCCTGGACAGTAGCTGATCTTGAAATTGAAGTGTGACAAGAACTCACTCCAACAGGCTTGACAGCGGGAAAAGCACTTTGACGATATGAAGTACTCCAAGTTCTTGTGATCAGAGATCACTTTGACAGATTCTGGAGATCCTTCAAGCTCTGCTCACTATTCTTCAAAGACACAGACAATTGCCAGCAACTCTTTGTCGTAGAGCTTGTAGTTGCATTCTGCCAGCAGATGGTGGTGTGACAAGAAGGCAACAGGGCATAGAACTCCTTCATGATCTGGCTGTGACAGGACAGCACCAGAGATGTAGTCAGAAGTGTCAGTCTCAACAACACACTCCTTCTCCAAATCAAAGTGCTGCAGGATGGGTGCAGTGCTGAACGCCTTCTTGATACTTTCAAACAAGTGCTGCTCTGGGGTTTCCCACTTGAAGGCAATAGTCTTCTTGGTCAGAGCTGTGAGCAGGGATGCAAGCTTGGTAAAGTCTTTGATGAACTGGCAGTAGAAGTTTGCAAAGGTAATAAAACTCTGCACTTCCTTGAGACTGGCAGGAGGATTCCACTCCTTGATGGCGTCAGTCTTGGCTGGGTCCATGCTCACAGATCTGGGTCAGCCATCTTCAGTGGCAGACTGAAAGATGAGGCCAAGGTACTTGACTTGATGTACTTCAAAGTTGTACTTGGAGATGTCAACTTGCAGGCTTGCATCTTGTAGTTGACTGAGAACAAGCTTGACATACTTCTGGTGTTCCTTGAGTGTCTGACTGTAGACAAGGATGTCATCCACATAAGCAGTGCCAAAGACATCAAGGATGTTAGGTCCCAAAACATCATTGATGTAGTTCTGGAATGTGCTTGGAGTATTGGCAAGACCAAAGGGCATGACAGGGTATTTGTAGAGGCCTGAGTGTGTGCGGAACGCAGTCTTCTATTCTTCACCTTCCTTCATCTGGATATGGTTGAAGGCACCAACAATATCAAGCTTGGTGTACCACACAGCTTTGCAAAGCTGGTCCAACATCTCCCAGATCAGTGGCAGAGGGTAACAGTTCTTGATGGTGATGGCGTTGAGTGCTCTGTAGTCTACACAGAAACACAATCCACCTTCTGGCTTCTTGACAAAGAGGACTGGTGTAGCAGCAGGTGATGAAGATGCTTGAATGAAGCCCTTGTTCAGGTTCTCTGTCAGGTACTTCTTGAGAACTTCAAGTTCTTCTCTGCTCATGCTGTACAGAGGTCCAGAGGGTGCCTGGGTTCCTGGTTCCATCTTGATCTTGTGGTCAACTCCTGGGTGTAGAGAAGGAAGCTTGTCAGCGTTATCCTTGCTGAAGATGTCCAGGAACTTGTGGTACTGAGCAGGGAGAAGTGTGGCAGGATCCACACACTTCTTTGGCTTCAACACCTGCTCAATGTCTCTCAGAGAAACACTGAACACCTGGTGATCTGGCTTGGCAGCAAGGAGAGAAAATGTGGCAGTATTGATGGGGATTGGCGTGGCAGAAAGGGGCTTGGAATCCTGAGGCTTTCCAGCAGACATCTTGGCTTCAAGATCCAAAGAGATTGGATAGCTATTGTTTGACTTGAGGTATGTGGATCAGCAGTGATCTGACTTGAATATGATTAAGGTGTTTGTCTAATCAATGTGTGGCCTGTGCTTCTGGAGCCATGGCATCCCCAGAATCATGTTATAGTGAAGGCCAGAAGACACAAAGAGAGAGACTTCCTCCTGGTGCACGCCATGTGCCATAGTCATGATTGTCTTGGTGAGATGTGTGGTTTGTGACATCTTGCCATCGAATGATCGCAATGTGTGTGGGTAGGGGAGAGGTTCTTGGTGAAGGGATTGCACAAAGGAAGCACCAATGCAGCCAAATGCTGAACAGCCAGAGTTGATGAGAGTATTGCACTTGAATTTCCCATCTAGGATACAAGGAAGAAACAAGCACTTGCTGTCTAACTGCTGGTCTGGAGACAGATAGCCAACATGGAGATCCTTTTCATATTCTTGGGCGTGACAATAACCAAGGACTACTTGTTTTCTGACTCTGGAGTAGTCTCAACAGTGGCAGACTTGGTGGTGGTTGTGGTGGTGGTAACAACAGGCATGCTTTTCACTGGACAGAAGGTTGAGACGTGACCTTGGTTCCCACAGTAGAAGCAGAAGCCTTTGCTTTGGTGACATTCTCACTCTTCTGGCGTCAGCTTAGAGTGGCTGGGATCTATGGTAGGACTTGGTGGCTGTGGCGTGAAGGCTGGCTTGATGAACTCTGACTGTGGAACTGAGGCTTGGGTGGGAGGTGCTTGACGTGGACGGCGAGAGTTGGCAGAAGTGGCACGCAACTGGTTGTCCTGCAGCTGGCATTCCTCAACAAGCTTCTGATAGCTGATGTCCTTGAGGTTGATGCTGACAAGCTGCTTGGCAAGCTCTTCAGAGACAGCACATCGAAGATAGGACTTCAAGGCCTTGTTGTTGAAGCCTGTGCGTGGAGCATACTGATTGAACTCTGTGAAGAACTCGGCAAAGGAACAGTTGGCCTGATGCAAGGTGATGAGCTTTCTCTGAGCTAGGAACTCTGGGTCTGGGTTGGAGAAGGTGTTCCGGAGATCTTGGACAATGTTGTGCCAGTCAATGTACTGGCCAGCTGTGATCTTAGCTGAGATGTAGGACTGCGCAGTGCCAGTTGTGCGTGAAAAGACGTACACAATCCATGATGTTTCCGTGGGGTACCAGTCAGTGTTGAGCGTTATCTTGAGTAACAGTGACATGATGAAGCTCTCAAGCTTCTCATGCGTGATTTCTGTGTTTCCGCCATCACCACTGAAGATCTCTGGGTCAGCAGTGTGTTTGGACTTGGACTTGGGAGTAGTGTTAGTAGCTTGAATTCGCATGAACTCTGCAAACATGTTGTGAAGGAACTTGTCATTTCCAGCAACTGGCATGGCTTGGTCTGGTTGTTGAGACATAACAAGAATGTGAACGTGGCTTGGTGAAGTGTGTTATGGTTGGGTTGGTCTTTCGTAGTGTGACAAGGCAATAGCAGAGCAGAACTCAAGCCTAACTGATTTCAGTAACCTTGACCTGACTTGGCTTGAGACTTGAGACTTGGATTGATGTACAAGACGAAAGACAAGGAAGGAAAAGAGAAAAGAAGAAGAGAAGAAGCTGGGGGAGCAGGAGTAGTTCTTATAGGCAGGGGATACAGCAGAGCAAACAGGCAACAGTGCAGATGGAACTTCCCGGCAAGGTGCGTGACTTGTGCCAGATATTCAACAAGGCAATGGCAGAGCAAACAGGCAACAGTGCAGATGGAACTTCCCGGCAAGGTGTGTGACTTGTGCCAGATATGCAACTGGGCCAGAACTGTGACAGTCCCCTGGCTCCAGATTGTGGATCGTACGAAGAGACTTTGTGGCAAGGCCTTAGGCAAAACCATCAAGCCAGCACTTTGGCTATCACACAGCTCTTAGGCACTGGAGCGGTGATGTCTCCTCGTACAACCACTCTCCTTCTTTAACAGGTGGTCCCTGTTCGATTAACAACACCACAGTGCCAAGGCCACTCTCCCCCTAGCAGATCCTCACACGTTAGCTGGAGACTCTGCTAGGAGGGTGACGTGATGAGAACTCCTCTCGACTACTCCAGAGGTGCCCTATCAGATGCCTAGACTTCACATCCACCAGCTGTGGGGCTGGCTTCGGGCTGTAGTGTACACAGTAGTTGTCTGTCGGGTGGTTTTCCTCTCCCAAGCTTGGTCGCAGTCCTCTGTTCTGCTGTAGCTGTTTCACAGGGGCATCCAGGGTGCCTGCGCGACACCTCCGGTGGCCCATCACTCCGCAACACCAGCAGCTCGATGTTACGACCCAGGGATGGGAGCCACTCATTTATAGGCAATCAGGCCGTGGGCCAGGCAAGAGGACACCATGGAAGTCAAGTGACCAACCAACAAGGGGTCACGTGACTGTCGAGACACACACGGGAGTCTCGACGCATGATGCATGAAGCATCAAGACAATCTCACCAGTCTTGACGCAGGGTGCATGAAGCATCGAGACAATCTCACCCGTCTCGACGCAGGATGCATGAAGCATCAAGACAATCTCACCCGTCTTGACGCAGGGTGCATAACATGGTGGGACTGTCAAGACAATCTCACCTGTCTTGACGTCAAGACTGTCAAGACAATCTTGATCATCTTGACAGGCCAGCACTATATAGTCTGGCGATAGTTCCCTTATAGAACAATCGTCTTCAACTCATGTTGTGATCCAGACAACTAGATCTACTTCAATACAATCCTTTGTACAAAGCCGTGATCAGGTGTCACCACCACCACATTCCACCAAACCCCTTCGCACTCCTTGACACTTCTCTCCTGCGAGAACCAACCCGCCTTCCACCTCTCGCCCTAATCCTATACTCGGATAGGATGGTATGGTACGGACCGCAACACTTTGAAGACCCTCAAGGATGAGTACCTCAGGAGCAACCAACCCCAACTTCCCAGATGGAAAGATTAGTGTCGCCAAGCCAGACCTGTTCTACAGCGAAAGAAACAAGGTTGACGACTGGCTCATGCAACTCCAAGTCTACTTTCAATTCCAACCAGAGACGAAGCTGCCTAAGGAAAAGTGGCCCCTCTTTGCAACCACTTACATGAGAGGCAATGCTTATTGATGGATCAAACCCTACGTCAACAAACATCTCTCAGGAAACGGAGACCACGACAGCACAACAGAATGGATGACAAAATGGACGTGATTCAAGGATAAGATCAAAAGGATCCTTGGACCATCTAACAAAGATAAAGTGGCTATACGAATGATCCAGCACATCAAACAACAACGCTCAGCCGCAGAGTACACCACGCAGTTCAAACAATACTCAGTACTGACTGACTGGGACGACGACGCCCTGATGGTCATGTACTGACGTGGACTCAAGGAAAACATGAAGGATGAAATTACCTTTGACGGACGAGCGGTCGACACACTGGACAAGCTCATCGCACAAGCAATCAACATCGATAACAAACTATTCGAGCGAGCGATAGAAAAGCGCCACGACAGAGGATACAGCCACCCCGCATGGCATGTGAGCAACCACTACAAGCCACCTAACAAGGCACTGTCACATGACCCATATGGCTATGCACCCATGGAACTGGATGCAGTCCACCACAAGGGAAGGTTCACAAAGGGAAGGAACAACAAAAAGGGGAGAGCACTGAAGTGCTATGCCTGTGGCAAGCTAGGCCACATGGCGAAAGACTGTCGTTCAAAGAACAAGGTGCACCGACAGCAACTTAATACGCTTGACAGAGACTGGAATGTCATCAAGCCAGAGGACCCACCAGGAGAGACTCAGCTATCCCTCGAACAATAGGACAACTACGATCAGACATTGGAAGCAGCCCACCAACTGGCAACATCAGGAGGCAAGGACCTACCAGAACTAACAGGTCAGGACAAGGGACAGGAGCCCTTAACCACCTCTGATAGGGACTGAGACAAACCCGCGTCTATCAAAGAAGAAATACCACGAGGAAGCTATGCTTACAGCATGGACCCACGAAACCTACGGCACGGCGAACTACAGTGGAGGTTTTGCACAAGGCACTACTGCATCTACCACGAACAACTACAAAGGTACAGAGGACATTCACCCTACCACACCACCTGCCACAAGCATTGGGTCAATTGCGAGAAGGATGCGTGTGAGATCCATCTTTGGGACAAACACCAACACACCACATTCCCCGGGCACACACATGATTGGCACGAACACCTCATGTTCCTACAGCAAGGCAACAACTACAACTGCTACGTCGACAATTGGCAGTACTGCCTCAAGCCTGGATGTGACAAGCATCAGCAAGACAAATTCATGAACAGATTCCTCAGAACTGATGGGAATGGCTGGACCCATTGCCCAGTCAGTGGTAAGACACTTCGATCAGGAAAAGACTGAACTCCCTTGTCAAGGGGCGACATCGGGAGCTCAACAACATGACCCCTAGCAACGCAAAGCACCTGCGATTGCCTGTGTCACTACACGCCAACATGCCAGTACGGACCTACGCACTTGTTGACTCTGGAGCCAGTGGAAACTACATTTCAAGACAACTTTACAACACCCTCGGCACTGGAAGGAGACGCAAGCAGCAGCCCTATCAGCTTGCGATGGCAAATAGACAGACAGAGCTAGTCTGCCATGAGACGCAGCCAATGGAAATAGTTACCGGACACCATGCTGAAAGGATCCACCTTGATATTGTTGAGTTGGCCACTCAGGATATCTATTTGGGGATGCCTTGGCTAAAGAAGCACAACCCAGTTGTTAACTGGAAGACAGGAGTACTCACGTTTAGGAACTGCACTAACAACGCAGCTCGGACCTGTTACCAGCCGCAGAAGGCGTGGACAGATGAGGGAAGGAGTCCTCAGTGGAACCTCACCGACAGAAAGGACGACTCTCAAAAGAAGAGGTCTGCCTCGACAGGCACACCCCGGAACCAGGTGGCCAAACAGTCAGAGATGAAGAGAGAGGAAGTTGTTAACCCTCTGGAGATCTCTGAAGAGTACCAACCTGGGTATGATAACCTCTTTCAGGAAGAGACAACGACAGCAGCGTTGCCTAAGCACTAACCTTGGGATCATGAGATCAAGTTGCAACCAGGGACAGAGCCAGAATTTGGACCAATTTACCAGTTATCAGAGAAAGAGCTCCAAGTACTTCACGAGTACCTGGAGGAAAACCTGAAAAAGAGTTTCATTCAAGAATCTCAATCGCCAGCAGGATACCCGATACTATTTGCACCAAAGAAAGACGGAAGTCTTCGACTTTGTGTGGATTACAGGAAACTCAACAACATTACCATCAAGAACTGATATCTGTTGCCAAATGCGAACGAATTGCGAGACAGGATCAGCCAAGCTACAATCTTTACCAAGCTGGACTTGAAAGGAGCATACAACCTGATACGCATGAAAAAAGGAGAAGAATGGAAGACAGCCTTCAGAACCTGATACAGACACTACAAGTATCTGGTTATGCCATTCGGACTCACAAACGCACCAGCAACATGTCAAGCATTGATCAACAACATCATCAGAGCACACCTGGACCAAACAGCTATCACCTACCTGGACGACATTCTTGTCTACTCGAACACGCAACAGGAACATACCAAACATGTGAAGGATGTTCTACGATGCCTACAAGAGGCAGGGCTCAAGCTCAACCCAAAGAAATGCGAGTTCAACAAACTGGAAGTTGAATTCCTCAGATACATCATAGGGATTGAAGGGATCAAGATTGACTCTGAGAAAATCAAAGTGATTCAGCAATGGCCAACACCGACATCAGTTAAGGAAGTACAAGTCTTCCTGGGATTTGCCAACTTCAACTGACAGTTCATCAAGAACTACTCACAGATGGCAACACCACTGACAGAACTCATGAAGAAGGACGTGGAGTACCGGTGGACGGAGAGACAACAAAAAGCATTCCAACAGCTCAAGGACACTTGCGCCAAGGAACCAGTTCTCCTCAACTTCAAGACAGGCCAGCTGACACGAATCGAGACAGACGCTTCAGATCAGGCAGTGGGAGCATGTCTATGCCAACAGGCAGACGGCAAGTGGCACCCAGTTGCCTACTACTCACGAAAAATGACACAAGCGGAATGAAACTATGATATCCACGATAAAGAGCTACTGGCAGTTGTCAACGCACTTGAACACTGGAGAGTGTACGCGGAAAG
The DNA here is from genome assembly GCA_963422465.1 of Lichina pygmaea. Taxonomy (NCBI): domain Eukaryota; kingdom Fungi; phylum Ascomycota; class Lichinomycetes; order Lichinales; family Lichinaceae; genus Lichina; species Lichina pygmaea. The sequence continues at coordinate 2,937,291 of OY730172.1, forward strand.
CAGTTCCGAACTCACTATTCTCACAGACCACAAGAATCTGACAACATTCACGACAACCAAGAAGCTGAACAGACGGCAAGTCAGATGGGCTGAACTCCTAGGGTAACACAAGTTCAAGATCTTGTACACCCCTGGACGAGACAATGGGAGAGCAGACGCACTAAGCCGACGAAAAGACCACATGGAAGATGATGAACGCCAAGGAACAATCCTACGGCAGGACCAGCAAGGAAACCTGGTGCCCCAGCCACAGATCAACAAGCTCATGGCAGAAGACACTGAAGAACTAATAAGGAACTACCACGACAATCCAGCACATGGTCACCCAGGAATCTCCAAGACCACAGACCTCATCCAACAGGCAGGGAACAATGTCATTAACCTCTGACAACATGTCACAAACTACATCAGCAAGTGTCTACTATGCCAGAAAAACAAATATGGAAGACACAAGCCATACGGAGAAGGACACCCAAACACGATACCGAGAGGCCTGTGGGAAGACGTGTCAATGGACTTCATCACAAAGCTACCCAAGTCCAAAGACCCAGTCACAGGAATCACCTACGACTCAATTATGGTGATTGTGGACAGATTCACGAAATACCTAATAGCAGTACCATTCAAGGAAACCCACACAGCAGAGCAGTTGGGACACCTCCTACTGGACAGATTGGTCAGGGACCACAGAGTTCCAATCACAGTCATTACTGACAGAGACAAACTCTTCACATCCAACTACTGGAAAACAATCAGTGCAGCCATGGGAACAAAACCCAAGATGTCTACGGCCTACCACCCACGAACTGACAGCCAGACGGAGCGAGCAAACCAAGTCCTGGAGACTTATTTGCGGCATTACATCAACCAGACCCACAGCAATTGGGTACAATTATTACCAGTGGCACAGCTGGCAATCAACCAGCACAGATCAGACTCAACAAAGGAATCACCATTCTTTGCCAATTTTGGACAACACGCAAACATCAGAATGCCAAGCAGAGCTTCACCAAACACGGAGAAAGCACTCCAACATGACAAGCTCCTACGACAAACGCACACGATGATGAGGCATTACCTTCAAGAGACCTCAGAAAAGATGTAACGCCAAATGGACAAAAAATCGAAAATGGCACCTCAGCTGAAGAAGGGGGATAAAGTCTACCTCCTCACAAAAAATTGGAAAGTCAAGAAACCAAGAACAAAGAAACTGGACCATGTCAAGGTCAGACTATTTTCAGTCGAAGAAAGAACTGGACCAGTCAACGTCAGACTGCGACTACCGAGAGACGCTCGGGTACACCCAAACTTTCACATCTCAATGATCGAATTAGCTGACCAGAGCACACCCTTGCAGGAAACATTTCATTACCAACCAGAGGAAGAACAGGAATTCGAGGCTGAACAGATCCTGAAGAGAAAAGGTCAGCGATACCTTGTCAAGTGGAAAGACTACCCAGACTCGGAAAATACCTGGGAGCCACTCAGGAACCTCGCGAACTGCCAGCTCCTCCTGCAGCAGTTCCGGCAGGAGCAGGACTGAACAGCTCGGCCTGCAGCGCGGACGTGTCAATGACCGTCGCCGACAAATCTTCACCATCCACCTCTATTTCAGCAACAAGGCACTGGAGCTTCTTCTTTGCTTGACCCTCAGCACCCTCAAGAACCTTTCGCTTTTGGGACACACGAGCCTGCAGCTTGGCAAGCTGCTTGACAAGAGCATCCCGCTTGGCCTCATCAACAGCCAAATCCTCGCGAAGGTTATCCCGAGTCATGTTCAGCGACTTCCAAGAAAGTGACACACAGGACTTTCCCTGATGAGTGCACTCAGCGCACTTCAACTTATCGTTGTCGTCAGACATTCGGAAGCAGGGCTTGTGGTTCAAAACACAGAAGTCACACGGAGCAAGCGACACAAAGTTATGATCACAGATCTGGGCTGCCAGTTGGTTTCGGTAAGCAGAGGCACATGATTTTGCAGATATACTCAAGAATTCATCAGGACGATGAATGAAGGAGAGGAGGGTAGTGTTACAACCCAGGGATGGGAGCCACTCATTTATAGGTAATCAGGCCGCAGGCCAGGCAAGAGGACACCATGGAAGTCAAGTGACCAACCAACAAGGGGTCACGTGACTGTCGAGACACACGGGAGTCTTGACGCATGATGCATGAAGCATCGAGACAATCTCACCAGTCTTGACGCAGGGTGCATGAAGCATCGAGACAATCTCACCTGTCTCAACGCAGGATGCATGAAGCATCGAGACAATCTCACCTGTCTTGACGCAGGGTGCATAACATGGTGGGACTGTCAAGACAATCTCACCCGTCTTGACGTCAAGACTGTCAAGACAATCTCAATTGTCTCGACAGGCCAGCACTATATAGTCTGGCGATAGTTCCCTTATGGAACGATCGTCTTCAACTCATGTTGTGATCCAGACAACTAGATCTACTTCAATACAATCCTTTGTACAAAGCCGTGATCAGGTGTCACCACCACCATGTTCCACCAAACCCCTTCGCGCTCCTTGACACTCCTCTCCTGCGAGAACCAACCCGCCTTCCACCTCTCACCCTAATCCTATACTCGGATAGGACAGTACGGTACAGACCGCAACACTCGACTGGTGACTTGATTAGCTCTTGGTGCAGCGACTACGAGCAGTCTGGGAAGCCGCCCACCATCGACTGCCCCGAGGTTCCCAGCCTGCACCACGTGGAGGTTCGAGTTGTTGCAGGCCAGACTGGTGTTGTAGCCTGGTGAAAGTCCACTTGTGTTATGATGTCTCAGGACTGTGAGATACTAATAGTGTCATCCACCCATTATGTCACTCTTGCTTCACTGGCCTCCAACTAGGTTGTGTCCTGTTGTCAGAGTATCAGTGTCTCAGGAACTGGTGGCATACTGGTTATGTTAATCTCATAATCTGTTGTGTTGAATTCAGAGATCAGGTCATTCTCCCAATAGATCTTGTTGATCTAATCTTGGACTATGTGCAGATCCTCCAGTGATCTTTGTAGATTGTTCTCCAGTTTTTTGATGTGCTGTCTGAGATTATCCTCCTGTCCAAGGAGTGTTACTTCCAACCAGTTCATGGGTAGTGTGCTTCTGGGAGCTCTTGGTGGCTTCTGAATACTCTTGCCTTTCCAGGCACCAGTGGCATTCAACTGCTTACTCTTGCCTTCTTCTTTTCTCTTGCTTCAGCAGTTGGCTGCAAGGTGGCGTACCTTCTGGTAATTATAGCACTTCTGTGTTTATTTTTTCTTTGTTGCCTGTGGTGTTGTTGTATTGATTTCCATGGACATTAGACTATACTTGTTCTATGCTGGCACTGTTTTCTTACTCTATAGTTTTGTATACTTGCCTCACTTCTCAAGCTCTTGTTCAAACTGTCAGTTGTTGATATGTACTGCTGTGTCAATCATGTCTTCAAGATCAGTGAGTCAGTCTCCACATGCAATGTCATCCTTGACTTGTTTCTTGAGAGTTTGGTAGAATAGTGCTGTTAAAGCACTGTCCCCCCACTGTATCCTTACAGACAGCTGTTAGAACTTCACCACAAAGTCTGATACTGACTCTGTCTGCCATAGTGCCTGGAGCTTTTATTCCACATCTTGTTTCTTGTCAATAACTCCAAAAGTTTTCTTCACCTGGGTCTTGAAGATCAAGAACCTTCTGATGATCTGCTATGTTGCAGTCTCCATGTTTAAGAGATCTTCCTTATTGTCAAGGAAGTCTTGTAGGTAGATGTTGAACTATGCAAACATCAGTCTGTCCAGGTAGGAGGCTGTGAATAGCACCTTCTCCTGTTCTGTCAGAAATTGTGTGGCATTAAACCTGTAGTAAAGCTCAAGCTGAGAGAAGAATAACTCCAATCCTTCTCATAATCTATCATACCTTTTCAGTGTACCTACCTTCAACAGCTTTGGAGGTAAGGTGAGGGTGGTAGAGGTTTGATTTTTTTTGATTTCATTCTTACACTGATTTGGCTGTTAAGCCATGCAGAACTTGAAGGATTTTTGTCTCTGGTAGACTTGACTCGGGGACCTCACGCATTTACCGTACACCCCGTGGTTTGTAGTGTACGTACTGTGGGAAAACCCCAAACCCCGTAGGGGAAATAGGAAAACCACAGTAATGAGGGTTTTGTGGATCTTGACAGATATTGGGTGAGCTATTTCTTGAGGGTTTTCATACATCTTGCGAGGAGTACATCTTAGACAAGTTCTATGAATCTCGGAGGTTTTTGTGGCAGAATGTGGGGTGGGTCAGATTTGAACTGACGACTAGTTTAGTCAGGTTCTCCAGGCCTGACACCACTAGTTCCGGGTCATGGGTGCCACGTAGTGGGAAACTCTCACCAGCTTCCTGCTACACCATGCCGCCCCAGGGTGGTAGAGGTAGGTGGTGTCTGGTCTTGCACCTTGTGACGAGGCAATAGCAGAGCAGAACTCAAGCCTAACTGATTTGGTAACCTTGACCTGACTTGGCTTGAGACTTGAGACTTGGATTGATGTACAAGGCGAAAGACGAGGAAGGAAAAGAGAAAAGAAGAGAAGAAGCTGGGGGAGCAGGAGAAGTTCTTATAGGCAGGGGATCAGGCAACAGCGGAGCAAACAGGCAAACAGTGCAGATGGGACTTCCCGGCAAGGTGTGTGGCTTGTGCCAGATATGCAACTGGGCCAGAACCGTGACATTACCCCCCTCCTTCACATGGTGAACTCCTGTGAGCCTCAGGCCACTCGTGGGTGTAGTTCCGTGGCTGTGGTTTCCTTGGGTATTTCTCATGGAAGTTGTAGATAGCGTCTTTGGCGTTGTCAAGATACTCAATAGGCTCTTCAGTGGTATCTTTGATTGGCCATCCAGACCATTTGACCAGGTACTTGAACTTCTGTCAAGATGTTGCTGGCTTGGAGTCAAGGATTTCTTCAACCTGGAACTCTTCATCTGTGTCTTGACCAATGACAGGGCCAGGGTGTTCATTTGATTGGCCAGGGATAGGATTAGCAGGTGTCAGACGTAGAAGGGAAACATGAAAGACAGGGTGGATCTTGAGAGTGTGTGGAAGCTCCAGATGGCAGGCACAGCTTCCGACTGTCTTCAACACCTTGAATAGTCCAATCCACTTGTTGTCAAGCTTTTTGCATGGGTGGTGTGTCCTGATGTTCTTGGTATTCAGCCAAACAAGATCTCCAGTTTGATAGGATGGTGACGGGACTTGATGCAAATTGGCGGTGTGAGCTTGAGCTTCCTGGGATAGTCGGAGTTCAGCTTGCAACTGTTCCAGAATCTGCGTCATTTCTCCAGAGATTTCCATAGCATCTTGGTTGCAGGCTTCACCCATGGGTGTGATGCTGAGCTGTGGATGGAACCCTTTGTTGGCAAAGAACGGTGACATGCCAGAGGAATCAGACTGGGAGTTGTTCTGCGTGAACTCTGCCAGAGGAAGCCATTGGACCCAGTCATCTTGGAGATAGTTGACATAGGATCTCAGGTAGTGTTCAAGCTCCTGATTCTCTTGTTCTGTCTGACCATCTGTCTCTGGGTAGTGTCCTGAGGATAGTCGTAGCATGACGTCAAGATGGGCACAGAGTGCTTTCCAGAATAAGCTGACAAACTGACCTCCTCTGTCTGAGACAATACTCCTGGGCAAGCCATGGGTATGGACAACAAACTGGATGAACATCCGGACAAGATGTGAGGTTGTCATCTCAGTACATGGTACAAAGTGGTGTTCTTTGGTGAGACAGTCAGTGATGACCCAGATGTGCTTGGCACCAGGGAAGCAGGCATCTCTTGATTTGGGCAAGTCAGTAATGAAATCCATAGCCAGATTCTGCCAACGTTGCTGAGGTACAGGAAGAGACAGCAGCTCTCCTTGGCGATCACGGGCAGGCTTTGCTCAAGAGTAGACATGACAATTCCTGATGTACTGCCATATGATGTTCACCATCTTTGGCCAATAGTACCAACAAGACAGAAGATTGTGGGTCTTGGCAATCCCAGTGTGGCCAGCCATTGCTTGGTCATGGACTTCTTGGAACAGGTGTAGGCGTAGCTCATCGTTCTCAGGGATCCAGAGTCAGTTCTTGTAGAAGAGACAGTTATTTTCCAAGCTGCAGTCTGAGAGAGACACTTCTCGACTGTGCCTGACACTATCCCTTAGCATCTGTGACACTGTTGCCACTGGATCACCTTCAGCAAGGTTGTTATAGGCAGCTTGGATAACGTCTGAAAGAGGTGTAGCATCAGGTTCAGTGTCAACTGGTGCAGCTTCTGAACATCTCAGGATCTGGATGGGCTTGACTTGAACCTCTGAATGTGCAAGATTCTTGGGCTTGAGGATGACTTGCTCCATGAAGTCTTGACAGGGATCACTGTCTGACAGGAGGTCTTGGGAATGTTGAGTGAGGGTGTCGGCCTTGCACTGACTGCCTGGACAGTAGCTGATCTTGAAATTGAAGTGTGACAAGAACTTGCTCCAACAGGCTTGACGGCGGGAAAGGCGCTTTGACAACATGAAGTACTCCAAGTTCTTGTGATCAGAGATCACTTTGACAGGTTCTGGAGATCCTTCAAGCTCTGCTCGCCATTCTTCAAAGGCACAGACAATTGCCAGCAACTCTTTGTCGTAGATTTTGTAGTTGCATTCTGCTGGCAGGTGGCGGTGTGACAAGAAGGCAACAGGGCGTAGAACTCCTTCATGGTCTGGCTGTGACAGGACAGCACGAGAGACGTAGTCAGAAGCGTCAGTCTCAACAACACACTCCTTCTCTGGATCAAAGTGCTGCAGGATGGGTGCAGTGCTGAACACCTTCTTGATGCTTTTAAACAAGCACTGCTCTGGGATTTCCCACTTGAAGGCAACATTCTTCTTGGTCAGAGCTGTGAGCGGGGATGCAAGCTTGGCAAAGTCTTTGATGAACCGGCGGTAGAAGTTTGCAAAAGCAATAAAGCTCTGCACTTCCTCGAGACTGGTAGGAGGCTTCCACTCCTTGATGGTGTCAGTCTTGGCTGGGTCCATACTCACAGATCCAGGTCAGCTGTCTTCAGTGGCAGACTGAATGATGAGGCCAAGGTACTTGACTTGATGGACTTCAAAGTCACACTTGGAGATGTTAACTTGCAGGCTTGCATCTTGTAGTCGACTGAGAACAAGCTTGACATACTTCTGGTGTTCCTTGAGTGTCTGACTGTAGATAAGGATGTCATCCACATAGGCAGTGCTAAAGATGTCAAGGATATCAGGTCCCAAAACATCATTGATGTAGTTCTGGAATGTGCTTGGAGTATTGGCAAGACCAAAGGGCATGACAAGGTATTCGTAGAGGCCTGAGCGTGTGCGGAATGCAGTCTTCCATTCTTCACTTTCCTTCATCCGGATACAGTTGAAGACACCAACAATGTCAAGCTTGGTGTACCACACAGCTTTGCAAAGCTGGTCCAACATCTCCCGGATCAGTGGTAGGGGGTAACAGTTCTTGATGGTGATAGTGTTGAGTGCTCTGTAGTCTACACAGAAACACAATCCACCTCCTGGCTTCTTGACAAAGAGGACTGGTGCAGCAGTAGGTGATGAAGATGCTTGAATGAAGCCCTTGTTCAGGTTCTCTGTCAGGTATTTCTTGAGAACTTCAAGTTCTTCTCTGCTCATGCCGTACAGAGGTCCAGAGGGTGCCTGGGTTCCTGGTTCCATCTTGATCTTGTGGTCAACTCCTGGGCGTAGAGGAGGAAGCTTGTCAGCGTCATCCTTGCTGAAGATGTCCAGGAACTTGTGGTACTGAGCAGGGAGAAGTGTGGCAGGATCCACACACTTCTTTGGCTTCAACACCTGCTCAATGTCTCTCAGAGAAATACTGAACACCTGGTGATCTGGCTTGGCAGCAAGGAGAGAAAATGCGGCAGCATTGATGGGGATTGGTGTGGCAGAAAGAGGCTTGGGATCCTGAGGCTTTCCAGCAGACGTCTTGGCTTCAAGATCCAAAGAGATTGGATAGCTATTGTTTGACTTGAGGCATGCGGATCAGCAGTGATCTGACTTGAACATGATTAAGGTGTTTGCCCAATCAATGTGTGGCCTGTGCTTCTGGAGCCATGGCATCCCCAGAATCACATCATAGTGAAGACTAGGAGACACAAAGAGAGAGACTTCTTCCTGGTGCACACCATGTGCTGTGGTCATGATTATCTTGGTGAGATGCGTGGTTTGTGATGTCTTGCCATCGAACGATCGCAATATGCGTGGGTAGGGGAGAGGTTCTTGGTGAAGAGATTGCGCAAAGGAAGCACCAATGCAGCCAAATGCTGAACAGCCAGAGTTAATAAGAGTATTGCACTTGAATTTCCCATCTAGGATACAAGGAAGAAACAAGCACTTACTGTCTAATTGCTGGTCTGGAGACAGATAGCCAACATGGAGATCCTTTTCATGTTCTTGGGTGCGACGATGACCAAGGACTACTTGTTTTCCGACTCTGGAGTAGTCTCAACAGTGGCAGACTTGGTGGTGGTCGTGGTGGTGGTAACAACAGGCATGCTTTTCACTGGACAGAAGGTTGAGACGTGACCTTGGTTCCCACAGTAGAAGCAGAGACCTTTGCTTCGGCGATGTTCTCACTCTTCTGGTGTCAGCTTAGAGTGGCTGAGATCCATAGTAGGACTTGGTGGCTGTGGCGTGAAGGCTGGCTTGATGAACCCTGGACGCAGAACTGAAGCTCCTGACCGTGGAACTGAGGCTTGGGTGGGAGGTGCTTGACGTGGACGGCGAGAGTTGGCAGAAGTGGCACGCAACTGGTTGTCCTGCAGCTGGCATTCCTCAACAAGCTTCTGATAGCTGATGTCCTTGAGGTTGATGCTGACAAGCTGCTTGGCAAGCTCTTCAGAGACAGCGCATCGAAGATGGCACTTCAAGGTCTTGTCGTTGAAGCCTGTGCGTGGAGCATACTGATTGAACTCTGTGAAGAACTCGGCAAAGGAACGGTTGGCCTGACGTAAGGTGATGAGCTTCCTCTGAGCTAGGAACTCTGGGTCTGGGTCGGAGAAGGTGTTCCGGAGATCTTGGACAATGTCGTGCCAGTCAATGTACTGGCCAGCCGTGATCTTAGCTGAGATGTAGGACTGCGCAGTGCCAGTCATGCGTGAAAAGACGTACGCAATCCGCGATGTTTCCGTGGGGTACCAGTCAGTGTTGAGCGTCATCTTGAGTGACAGTGACGTGATGAAGCTCTCAAGCTTCTCATGCGTGATTTCCGTGTTTCCGCCATCGCCACTGAAGATCTCTGGGTCAGCAGTGCGTTCGGACTTGGACTTGGGAGTAGTGTTAGTAGCTTGAATTCGCATGAACTCTGCAAACATGTTGCGAAGGAACTTGTCATTTCCAGCAACTGGCATAGCTTGGTCTGGTTGTTGAGACATGACAAGGATGTGAACGTGGCTTGGTGAAGTGTGTTATGGTTGGGTAGGTCTTTCGCAGTGTGACGAGGCAATAGCAGAGCAGAACTCAAGCCTAACTGATTTGGTAACCTTGACCTGACTTGGCTTGAGACTTGAGACTTGGATTGATGTACAAGGCGAAAGACGAGGAAGGAAAAGAGAAAAGAAGAGAAGAAGCTGGGGGAGCAGGAGAAGTTCTTATAGGCAGGGGATCAGGCAACAGCGGAGCAAACAGGCAAACAGTGCAGATGGGACTTCCCGGCAAGGTGCGTGGCTTGTGCCAGATATGCAACTGGGCCAGAACCGTGACACACCTGAGGTGCAGTCTGGGCTCAGCCTGCCTGTGAAGGGGTAGGGCTGTGTGGATCTGCTATTGTATTGAGCTAGTGTCCTATATGTTAGAGGCTGAAACTGTTAAGAGCCAGTCCATGTTCACACAGAATGTGGGTGGTCTATGTGTCTGACTGAGGAGGGCAGGGACTCAATAGATGAATAGCAAGTGGGGTAACTCTCTTACTATTATTGTTGGTATATTGTGTGTGTTCAGCCTGGAGAGCTATTCTCCCTGGCTATCTGGGTTCTCTTATATACAGAAGCCTGAGGGGGGGGGTCCTCCCCAAGGGGTATCAGCTTTCTGTGTGGCAGAGTTGGCAGAGCTTGTTGTATCTCTGCCACCTCTGCCACCGGGTCGGGTGAACATTGTTCCGTGTACCTCTGTACACTCGCTTAGGTCGGCTCAGCCGTTCCGGCCTGGGCCTTAACAGAGAGCTCAGATTGGGAAGATGACTAGTCGCAAGACTTGAGACTCGAAGATTCTGGTGGTGGAGAAGGGGAACAGCAACAATAGCGACGGGGATTCAGATTAGGAGGAGAAATGCGGGGTGTCTCGCGACTTTTGTTGCCCCCATACAAATCATTGCGAATACTTTTGTCGCCGGCTTCCGTAGTGATGTTGAGAGATGCGTTCTACGTATGTACATACGTACCGGTACTCCGTATAAGAGTCTCGACGAGAACGATTGGTAACGTGGTGATAAAAGTCCTCCAATGACATCATATATTATAAGTGCCTCCTCTGTACTCCGTCCGCCTGGATTTGTGTGTGAAGTGCAGTACAAGTAAAGAAGAGCAGCTGGAAACAAATGCCGAGACCAAAATGATAACATGCAGTGTAGAACAGACTACTTCATAAAACGGTACTCCCAGTGCAGAGGCAACTCCATTTCGATGAAGGAGGACACGGAAGAAAATATATACGTACTAGTTGAACAAGCCGAGCAAAAAAAGACCGACGCTGTGGGACAAGCCAAGAACAGTAGAGTCATGGAAGCAATATACCGTCTGGCTGTCTGCCGCACCGTGGCGCATAACTCGTCGCAATGATCAGTCTCCACTCGTGGCTTTTTCGTTCTCGTCCTCGGCACCGAGTGTCAGCTCGCGCATCTGTTCGTAGCATTCGTTGAGAAGGTCGCTCAAAGTTGCTTGTCCCTCGGGAATGTCTCGGCCGACGGTGAATTTCCCATCGATGCGGATGTTGTCGATTGAGTGCAGCTATGACCGTATACTTTAGCATTGTGGGAGGGCTACAGATGGGTGGTTCAGAACGCCAACCTTCATGGTGTAAGGATAGAGCTCGCGCTGTGATGACACCCCTCCTGACTGCTTCACCTCGTTGAGACATCTCCGTAGCGTCTGGAGCTGGTTGTACACGGGGAGGAGGGCCTCGGAGACCGGCTCGGACGAGATGATCAGCTGGTAGATGTACGCATAGCTCCGACGGATGAGGTAGAGGAGAGTCTGGGAGACGTCAGAAACGCGTAGAGCAGCTGAAACCATGAGCCTACTCACGCGTTGGGTGAATAGATCTGCCGGGTTTCCCTCGGCGTCGAGAAAGTTGCCGTCAACTCTCGACTCGTCTACTCTGTCCAGCTCTCGCTGATAGCTGTAGAGGTCCGTCTCGCGTAACGCCCAATTCTTCAGGAGCGTCTTGTGGTCAAGCTCGTTTCGGATCTTTCGTAGTTTCTCGTACGTCAACTTGAACTGGTCGTCGATCTTGCCGCGCCTAGCTTGGAGATGAGAATGATTCACGACGTCCAAGATTGTCTAGCTTGCTCCGCGCTCACCTTTCGAGAACGATTTCGGCCCACATCAGACACCGTTGCAGCAGCGACTCGACAAGCTCTTGTCCACTATCCTCAGGCATTTCTCTGTTGTCGTCATCTACCTCGTCCCTGAAGATGCCTTCTATCTTCCCCTCTCGAATGACACCTTCCACCCCGCCACCCGCGAGCCTCAACTCAATTGTCAGATCACGTAAAATGAGCTCCATCGGGCCTTCCTTGACAAGTCCATCCACCTTGCCCTGCCTGAAAGATCCCTCTATCCTGCCATCCTTGACAGAGGTTTCGATCCTGGCCTCTACGATCGTCCCAACCACCTTTCCTTCCTTCAGAAATAGCTCAATCTCTTTCAGCTGCCTCTGGAAGCTCTTTACTTCGCTTGTAGGGAACTATATATGACATCAGTGGGTGTAAGAGAGCGCGTATAGGGGCGTAAACAACATACATGGTGCCTGGTATTGGCCGCTGAGATGGACCTCAGTATCGATATCAGCTTCTCGTATATCGGTGTCAGCTGCGGAGAGATGTTTGCAATGGCCTTCTGCAGCTGTGACAAGATTTTCCGACACGTCTGCACTCTTGCCTCAAGTAGCGTCAGAACATGCGGCGAGTAAGTGTCTCTTCCTTTCCGAATGACGCCATCGATCCTATCAAGTGTATGCAGCCCGGACTCCAAGTCCTTTGGACCGTAGAAGGCAGCTTCAACAAGGTGATCTAGAAGCCGCTAGAGGCTAGTCAGCTGACCGCAGCAAGACTAGTGATAGGTCACGAACATACCTTGATGGTAGAAGTTGCAGCGTAGACAGCAGGAGCTTCATTATTGCGTCCGGTTGATAGGAACTGAAGCGAGATCATCTGAAAGCAATCATCCAGAACGCGATCAACTGCCAGACAGCTGGCCTCAGCCAAAGCTCAAACAGAGACGGCACTGCAAGAGCCAGTTTGCACAGTGACACTAAGCTAGTACTGGTGATGGAGATGCCAACCTCTGTTCTGCTCCTGGCGCTTCTCGGTCCGAATCTCGTTCAGCACATTGACCTGTTCCACCACCTGATCATAGAGTGGGATCACATCTTGAGATCTGATGTACGATGCCGACGAGTCTTCTCGCAAGTGCAAGAGTCTGTCGCGAAGGTTCAGTAGATTCTCCAAGATGGGTTCTTCTTGGGGATCTAATGGATCGGGAGTGCCGCTGATGATTGGTGAGTGGGCCATGAGGTCTCCGCGGATGACGAATTGATAGGGAGCTGGATTGCTAGAACAAATGTCGTGGACATGCTTGAGAGGCGGAGTGCCTACGAGTAGTCCTTGAGAACGCAGTGACGTGGTACCGTACCGTTACGTACAGTACCGAAGAAAGCCAGCGAGCAGGTTGCCCCGCCGGAAGAATCGTCGGCCCGACGGCTGCAACTTAGTAATCAATGCCAGCTTAGCCCTAGGGCACAACCCTAATCGCTAATAAATTCCCAGTCCACCTCCGCAGGCAGATTCCAATCCTGACCAGCTATCTAGAAAGAGGTAAGACCAATGTTCAATCCCTCAAATTCCACTACTTCCACCAGGACTTACCTTTACCACCAGGGAGCCTCAATTCTCCACCCAGAATCAAACACACACAGCGCCATGTCGCAAGCAGAGCTGGCCGCGTCCTACGCGGCTCTGATTCTGGCCGACGATAACGTCGAGATCACTGTACGCAATTTCTACCCCCTTCCCAGCAACTCGCCGTAAAAGCTCGTACCTCCTGTCCCAGGAGCCTATGTGGCTGACACGTTCCACATCCAGGCGGACAAGCTCCAGACAATCATCAAGGCCGCCAAGGTAGACGATGTCGAACCAATATGGACAACTCTCTTCGCGAAGGTGGGGCCACCCGACTAGCTTCGTTCTGCTATTCGAACGTGGTGATACTGGGCCATTTGGGCGTGTGTGCAGACATGTACTGACCCGATTTGGACCGCACCAGGCCCTGGAAGGAAAAGACGTCAAGGACTTGCTTCTGAACGTTGGATCGGGTGGTGGAGCGGCTCCGGCGGCCGCAGGGGCATCGGCTGCAGCAGGCGGTGGAGACGCGGCGGCAGAGAGCAAAGAGGAAGCGAAAGAAGAAGGTAAGGGCTGGCATCGACTCTGACATGGAAATTTGTCCTTGTGGATCTGGGTCGGCTAACTGCATGTACTATCATTACAGAGAAGGAAGAGTCGGACGAAGATATGGGCTTCGGTCTGTTCGACTAAGAACATTGTTCCTATCTTCACTTCGTCTTTTAAATCCATGTCGTATCCACACGCTACCGCCTTCAATGTTCGGGGTATCGTACTTGCGTCCAAATGCTGTGACATTGCGCCAAGAGACTACGCCCAACTGTTCCGAGCCTCTAAGGAATGGTGCAAGATGCTTTTCTCGCACGAACGATCCGATCAATCCTCGGCAATTGCACGGAGCCCTGTTCTCTTCCCCAAGGAAAATGATCAGGACGCTTCTGAGAAGATCTCCCTAAGAGGCGTTTGTCTGGCTGCCCGACTCCAGCACCACTCGCCGCAGGTAAAAATCTATTTTTGGTGAGTGGAGGCTGTGTTCAAAAGTACAGCCATCTGGTGATGCAGAAATAATGTCCAAGTTGTAAGAAGACCAACACTCGGGTGAGGGGGTAAGCTGCCGAGCTTGACCCACAAAGGCCACCCGGTTTCGATGTACGAGCTCTTGTGCAATGTTCCAGGAAGAAACAGGCATCAACATGCTCCAGGGAGGATTTTATATGACGGCCGCTTCCGAGTTGCCGTCCGTGCGGGAATAAATGTGGAACTGCATGAAAATGACGATATCTTCGGCCATGGTGCCGAAGGAGCCCAACAGCCAGGGTAGACTGACGATCAGATAGTCCTTGTCCAGGGAATGCAACAGGATCTGGAGAAGCCCCAATCAGCATAGACGGAGATGGACAGAGGCGCACGGAGGGGGACGAGGAGAAATGGCAAACGTACACTTGCGCCGTACGTGATGTTCCCGAACAGAGACAGAATGAAGAAGAGTAGGGAAAGCCCTAATCGGGAGTTTCAGCGGGAGAGTTGCCAGACACGGAGGAGGAGGAGACGCGACGAACCCTCGCAAGACCGCTCCCGGTAATTTTTGATTATCTGAGGGATTCTGGCCCTAGAGCTGCAGGTCAGCGGGCTGCGACGACGGAGCCAAGGGGAAGGCATACCCCAGATAACTAACGGCGCTGATGTAGCCAAGCACTTGCGGTCCGGCCGATGTGTCGACGCCAGAACCGTCGCCGCTGGATTCGTCCGTGGGCGCCCAGGCCCCCACTTGCCAGGCCAAAAGCCACCCTACCGCTCCGGCGACGCAGACAAACAGCAGGCTGGCCGTGTGCTTGACCGCCGCTCTTATACGGGCGTGGTTCTTCCACGGCAAATTTCCGAGCACGCTCCGTGCAGAAACGGAGCTTTGACTTCGTCGACGGGGGTACGCTGTCGACGAACGGCGTCTCCCGTCTGCCCGGTACAGGCTGTCGCTAGCACTCCGGCTCAAGAGCGGTCGCTCGACATTGTCGACATCAGACGAGCCGCTTTCAGCAGCGACGGGCCGACTCTCGGCTTTGGCGTTGATGTGGTTGTAGAATATGCATTGAAGCATCAAGATGAGGTCCGCCACGCAGAAATATACCGCCAAGGCGACGACGGTCGGTACGAGGCCGGCTCCCACGGCACCTTGAGTCAGTATGTCAGCAGTTGTGCTCGTAGCGCCATGGCACGCATGCTTGCCGCTCTCGTCATGTCAGGTTTGCATCTTCGCACCGAAGAAGTTGGTCACATCTCCGACGAACCAGATGGCGATGAACCACAAGGATACGCCGTCGGCACTGCCCCGTCTATAGTTCTCCAATAACTGTGGGACCTGGAAACCGTTCAGCGGTTGGGGGAGCCGCCGCAGCCAGGAGGGTATGCCCTCACGAAGAGAAAGATCCACGCTGCCAACGATATCGAACCAAAGACGCCGGATAAAGCCTCATGGACTGGCAGTCGCGATTGACCAGCCAGTACGACGGCCAAGCTCAGAGCCGCGGTGGCCGGTGATCCGATGGTCATGGTGGTCGGCTTCCAATTGTAGTCGTCGTAACGGCCTGGCGCGAGATGCGGGTACAGTAGTGGTTCAGCAGCGGCGGCCGATGAAAGCTTCAATCAAACAGCCAGTGGGATGCTGCAACACGGTTTTGACCAGGGGTAAGCTCATCTTTGATGAGAGTTCTTCTCCCGACAGGTATAAACACATGCTTATCCTTCTGACAGCAGGCAGGAACGACTTCATCCGGCAAGTTGTATCATAAGTTCTGGGTGTGGGGGTTATCCGAGGGTTCTCGATCCATGGTGCTGCATTGCGCCACCGCGGCCCGAAGCCCATCGCGATGTCAGCGACTTACTTTGGAGCGTTTCTGCAGCATAAGACGCCTACTAGACATACATATACGGTATGAGTTTTGAGAAGTACTCAAAGCCATCGGGACCGATGATTGGGCATGTCAGCGAGGCTCCTGACACTGTCACCTGCTACGCGTGGGCTGAGCCCCACCGCTAGTATCGAAGTAATCTACCCGTGCCGAGGAGGTACTGGCGTACCTCCCCTTCCCTCGCTACCGAGGTTGGGACACCCTTTCTTCTAAAGAGTGTCCACCACGCCAACGTAAATACTATGCCAACGTAACTACGTCGCTTTCACCAACTCCACACTTCTATAACTCCACAACACAACAAGTAAATTGGAAACTGATATGTTTATTAGATTCCTCTACTTCTCTACTATAATCTATGAAGTTGTAGACTTTTCCCACTTTTTGTAGCGTTGCTGAGAAGCTGCCATAACTACTACACAAAAAGTAGCTTTTTGATAGAACCAATCTTAAACACCTGTAACTCCACAGCACAACAATAAAATAATAACTATTATGTACCTATATGATTTCCCTATAACTGTACTATTATCCCTGAGCTTGTAGACTTCTTCTGACTTTTGTGGTGTTGTTGAGAAGCTGTGGTAGTTGCTATACCTGCCTTTGCTACTATGAGAAGTGAAGCATGCAGCCGATCAGTGCCGAGGTAGTAGTAGCACAGATAAAGGGCACAGCAACTTTTACAGCTTCTCAACAACACCACAAAAATCTTGAAGAGTTGACAGAGTCAGTGATAATAGTACAGATATAGGAGAATCAGATAGACATATTACATTTCCTATTTTATCATCATGTTGTGGAGTTACAGATATCTGAAATTCATTCTATCAAAAATCTACTGTACTTCTTTGTTCAGTCGCTATAGTAGTATCTTAACAGTACTACAAGAATTAGGAGAGTCCTGAAGCTTTACAGATTATAGTAGAGAGGGAGATAAATCTAATAAACATATCAGATTCTTTTTTAGTCATTGTGTTGTGGAGTTATAAAAGTGTGGAGTTGGTGAAAGCGACACAGTTACGTTGGCATGGTATTTGCGTTGGCGTGGTGGACACCCTTTAGAAGAAAGGGTGTCCCGACCGTATAGGGAGTGGGTGGTACGTAGGTACCTCCTCGGCACGGGTAAGTTTAGTGTGTTTGATGGCGTCGGCGGCTCGCGGCTGGGATACTGGATGACTGATCGCTCACGTGATGCGGCACAGTAAGGCCGAGGTTCCGAAATTAGAAAGCCTGGCACGCCTGGGCACCTGTTAGGGCTTACGCAACCCAACCCCTTTTGTATTGGTTTTATTGTCACGTTCCAATGGTCCGTGTTGTGTGTCACCACCGAATTGCAGTAATTAGCTGTGAAAAATTCCTCCCTCTTTTCTCCTGCGCGCTTACAGTTCTACAACAGATTTCGTTCATCTTCCTCAGGCCCTTCTCTGGGCCTCCATTCATACAGGCCAAACAGACAGGCGGGTCCCTTCTTCGCCTTCCTCTTGATCAACTCGTCTTCTTTCATACCTTCCCGGCGGTGCTTTGGGAGATATCGCCTCTTCTTCCTGTCCGCCAAAGTCACTCGCTTGATTCATTGCTCGTTCATCATTCACCATCGGCGCTCTACTCCGCTGCTGTACCGGCTTTCTTTCTTGTCCCTCTTGTCGGAGATTCATCCAGACATCAGCCAGGGGAACATCACCCCCGGCAACCGGCACGATGATGCTGGGTCCAAAGATTCTTCGCCTGGCGATGCTTGTTGCGACTGTCATCGCGATGGTATGCGCAGCCGGAGAAACCGCGCCAGAAATCCAGGGTGCCCTTGAACGGCGCCAGGACGCGCCGCCAGGCACAGGAGGGTCGTCTTCTCGTTCGGCTCCCTTGACGACCCCGACCTCGACGAGTGAGTCCGGTTCGGACGAACCGGATACCACAACGCCAACTCAAGCCACAACACCGACAATAGAACCGACCTCGGAGACCACGCCGGAGACCACGCCGGAAACCACGTCAGACCAAAATACGTCCACGTCTGCATCTCCGTCTTCGAGCCCTCCCGAATCAGCTTCGTCTCCGCCAGAATCTACGTCAAGTACCACGCCGACGCAGACTTCGGAGGAATCTGAGGAACCGGAGCAACCGGAGGAATCAGAGGAATCGCAGGAATCGCAGGAACCAGAGGTACCAGAGGAACCAGAGGAATCAGAGCAATCAGAGCAATCAGAGCAACCAGATCAATCAGAGCAACCGGAGCAATCGGAGCAACCGGAGGAATCGGAGCAACCGGAGGAATCAGAGCAACCGGAGGAATCGGAGCAATCGGGGCAATCGGAGCAATCGGAGGAATCGACCCCTTCAGAGTCACCTTCAACGACCGAGTCATCTGACCCGGAAAATGCTCTGACAACACCCTCGACGGAATCTGCAACCTCTTCGAATCCCTCGACCACGGAGCGACTCACGACGGAGACGTTCGTCTCGAGCGAGACCCGAGAGGTGATGACGACCGTCGTCACTGAGAGCGGAGGCAGCACCGTATCTCAGGTGCTGACGACGAACGCCTTGGTTCCGGTCACCACCATCAGGACCACACCAACGCTGGGTGCCGACAGCGATGACTCGAGCAAGTCCGGTCTGGACGCGAGGGAGAAGAACATCATCATCGGCGTCGTCGTCGGGATTGGTGGCGCCGCTCTGCTGGGAGGGTTGGCTGTCGTCGCCTGGCGCATCTGGGGTAGGAAGAAATACGCCGCCCACAAGGATGACGACGATCTCACCGACGCACCCGGTAGTTCTTCGGGACCCGAGAAGAATTCCGGCCCCGGTGGATCGAGTCCCTTCCGCTCGACACTCGATCAGTACCACACCCAACCGAAGCCCGTCAACACCGCTTCGAATTTCTAGGACCCATTGCTTCTGTTGTCCGTCTCGGGCGGTGGTTTTTTTTTTTTCTTCCCCCACGGAGCATGGATGCAACAGGGTGCTGGGCGGCTTCTGGCGTGGAACTAGAGCGGTGAAGCGGGCGTTATATGTGTCGAATTGTGCTCTCTCAAGCCAACACGAGTCTTAGGATGTCCCATGGTCGTTTGGTACTGAGTGGAATGGCTCCAGTGGTTGGGCCGAAGGTGGTAGCACGAGCAGGAACAAGTGAGAATGAAACCTCCCCACTTGGTACGTACCGTGGTACGCACCGCGGTGAATTCACCTAACAGCTCTTTCCTCCTTGACACTCGATCGTAATACCAATCCCAGTCCCAATCCCAATTCGACTAGAAAGCTCCGTCATGGTAGCCGCGTCAGCGCTGACACGGTATCAGCACCAGTACATCCGTACGCATGTACAGTATCATGTCCTCCACAGCTTTGGTCCCTGTCATCCTCACTATCATCGAGGATCGATCTCCCTTGGGCCGTCAGCAGCAAGCACGTCTTTGTCGGCCGAGGCATCATTTCAGCCATCCTCAACTGCCTGAGGCAACCAGTGACCTGAACTCTTCGTCTCTTATCCCCATGGGAGACAAGATCATGGATGGCGCAGAGACCAATGTGACCAAGTCAGACCTCGTGATGGATTTCGTCGGTGAAATTTCTGAAGAACAACAATTTGAGTGCCTCCCGGACAAGCTTCAACGACTTATTCATGCCATCATCTCGACGCTACGCCGCTGAAGCGGCAGTGCCAGCTTCTGAACAAACAGCGAGATAGGGCAGACGATGCCATCATACGAGCAGTGAGACGGACGAAAGCAAAACTGTCCGTTTGGATGAAGTTCGCGTCGTGGCTAAGAGTAGAATATCCACATTGACGGCGGAGAATGCTGGTGATTGGGAGCATCGCGACTTCTGGGAGTGCTACGATGCATGAATTAGAGTCAGTAGCCACGGCTGTATCATGAGGCACTCACAGTATCACGATGTTCTTCTTTGGCTGACAATAACTTGCTCTAGACATTCATGCAGATAAAGCTCCGATCTTTACGGCTCGGGATACCCGAGAGGCCTGCCGGCAGAAAACGTGAAGGATACCGTATCGATACCCGAGATGATTGTGGATACGGAGATGCTCGTCAACAACTTGCCATGGACAAGTCTTGTGCATGCCCACAGTTAGGATGTCTTGCTTGTCGATTGGAACATGATCTGTGTTTCCCGAAGGCAGGCTTTCGAATCCTGCAAGCCTCCCAAGCCTTCCCCTGATCGCTCGATGTCTGCCGAGCTTTCTCTGCTGTCTCCTGTCTTGGACGAAATCCTAGATCTTCCTCTCCTCGTCTTCTTTGTTCCTGATGGAACGCAGTCAGGAAGCAAATCACGAGGAAGATTAAGATAGCTGTCCCTAATGAGACACACATCTCATCTCAGTTGTTATACTACAATCTGCTGGATCATCTGCTTTGATCATTGCTGACACCACTGTTCCTAGCTGCTTGTTGGACAACAAAACTTTCATTTATGGCACACAAGCTACCTCGACTTTTTTCACTTGCATGTCCATGTCCACATCTCCCCCCCCCCCCCCCCCCCCCCCCCCCAACCCTTTCTACATAGGTAGGTACGGACAGAAGTCCTTCGATAATCAAGGTGCTTGGTCATGACTGGTTGAACGACTATTCGACCGCATTGGCAGTTTGACGCTGATCCGTGCGATTTCCAAGGCTCCTCCCCAGCTCAGAAGTGACACCCCACCCCCCTCACCCAATCGATGGACTGCCGAGGCTCATTCCCGCTGGGAACACTGTCATCAGATCAGAACCCATCGGGACTCGACATTGTACGATGCTACCTGGACGGACGGGATCTGGGAGGGAGACCACTGGCTCTTGGGCCTTAACGCGTCTCGAATCATACTTCGGCATCAGACCTTGTCAGACTTGAGTTCGAGCACTTCTCCTCGCAAGAGAAGGACAGACAGGCGTAGGTATTCAATGATCTTGATTGCACTTGAGCCTCCCAGCTGACGTGATCAAGTACCTTCACTTCTAATGGAACCCCCTGTCCGAGCTCCTTGTAATCAAATCGACGCCGACAAGCCTCCATCAGACTGTCATTCATTCAGTCTTCCAGGCGTTGCAAGGAGACTGACCGATCATCGAGGAAGTCACCGGAACAATCTTGGACTGCGTTCACACTCCTGATGTTCCGATTGGCTTTCTGCACAACTCCCGTCATGACAAAGACTTGGCACGCGAACCTGACCTTGCTCTAATGCTGCTGGGGGACTTAATTAGCCCGCTCTTGTCAGAGAGGTGGGATCGTCAGACGTACAGCTCGTTGGAGTAAGACGCCCGTCTATAGCTTGAGTATGGCAACATGAAGGTCAATGTCCTGATCAAGGCAAATGAAGAGCCGAATCGCAGAGACCCGCTAGCTGCCTTAGGTCCACTACTTGAGCGATCAGCCCTACCAATCATCGACTGGTGCGAAAACTATGTGGCCTGAGTTTGGCAGCGATACTCGCACCCCGGTCACCTTCTTGGGCAACCAGTGAGTTGGCAAGATCTCAATCTTTACTGAGGTCTGTAAACAGGAGAGCGTTGGTACTGCCACCATGTTGGGTACACTGGTTGACGTGGTTGAGGATGGACCATCTGGAGTGGTGAAGGACAATCTGGTAAATATGGCGCATAGACCTCTTCCTTCTGGCACCAACTCTGTTTGGAGCTGAAGCTGAAGACAAAAACAATTCTACTTTCACTTATATGCATACTTGGCAGTTGGGTCTGGCACGTCATTCGGCCTCGCTGGAGTGGTTGGCAAAGGAGGAAGGTTCTGATGATTTCTCGTACGAATCGTAGGATTGTCGTCTCCTATTTCGCTCGTCCTCAACTGTCGGGCAATGCTAGAAATGCAGACTGAGTACTTGTCAGCCGGAGGAGTGAGAAGACCAGTCCTCTCTCGCTGCTAGAGCCAAGTTCACGTGAGAGAAGAGAATTCTCACTGTATATTGGTGTCAACCAGGGACTCGACAGGGAGTCGATAGCCCGAGGATTTGCAGGGGTTCAGAGATCAGCCTCCCCCTGAGTGACGGCTAAATTGTTTGTCTGCACGTGACGGTGTGCAGAGTTTTCTCCTTGGTCGTCGCTCCTAGATTCTTAGTTAGAGAGAATAGAATGAACACACTCATTCCCCGGCCGGCCGCCGGTTCACAGTTATGAGCCCGGAGCTGCTTCCTACCCGCTAAGAATGATCACAGTAACCAGCTGTTACTGTGCTTACGGACTACCAGGAACGCAACAAAGATGTCTCAACCAATGACGACGACGAAGGTCACCACTGTTCTGACAGGCACCGTGGATTGGGATACGTGGTACACAGTCATTAAGATAGTGGCCAAAGGGAAGCTGATTTGGGACTACATCAACCCCGAGGCCCCTGAGGATAGTCGTCTGAAGCTGATCAAGCCTGCAGAGCCTGCATTCTCAGCAATCAACACTGATGCAGAGACGTACATTGATCTTGATGCAACAGAGCGTGAGGCATACAAGTTCATGTACCAGAAGTACAAGGCAGAATACGATGAATACAAGGTCTTGCATACAGCCATCTCTACTTACTCAGCAGAGATCATCAGATCATTGTCACCAGCTATTGTCTTATACGTCTGAAACTGCGAGGGTACACACAATGTGCTTGTTGAGCTACAGACACAATTCGCACCTACAGACAAGACATGGGAGTAGACAGTCATCACAAAGTACCAGAATCTGAAGAAGGTGCCAAGGAGCAAGAACCTTGAGATGTGGCTGCATAGCTGGGAGACTATGTACAGAGACACCATAGATCTTGGGCTGCCTGATGTTCAGAGCAACAGGGCAGTCAAGGACTTTGTACAAAGTCTACAGGACACAGATCCTGGCTTCCACACATACTGGACACACCATCTTCAACATGCCAAGGAGTATCCTTCTCTGAGGGAGGTGATCAACAAGTTCTGTACACATCTACATGAAGACCCCACATCATGAACAGTAGGGCACAGAGCCTTCTCAGCATCATTCCAGGATCAGACTGCTGGCCCGGCTGGCCAGCTGTCTGAAAAGCAAACTGAGAAGCTGGACACACCCTCAGCTGATCACACAAACAGCTTCACAAAGTGTGGGAACCAGGACTACAGGATAGAGTGCTTGTGTGGCAAGATACACTGTTTTGCAGATTGCCCTTACCTTGTGGAGTTGAAAAGGGGTCACAAATGGATTGCAGATAAGGAAATCAGTTGTACAATCCATGAGAAGATAGAACAGAGCAAGGGGCTGACACAGGCTGTTGAGAGAGCCTGTAACAGAGGGTGGAGTACGCAATCTTCTCAAGAGCCAAGCAGAGAGTGCACCAATCAGGCAGAAGAGCCAGCAGGCATTCCTGCATTGTTCACAGTGGACATTGTTGGTGGGGCAGCATACTCAACAGATTTGACAGGCTGTACAGATTACGTGCTCTGTGATAGCTTCATTTTGGACTGTGGAGTAACTACACATGTCTGCAACAATCATCAATGTTTTCGTACATTCACACCAGCAGCTGACAACAATCTCTACACTGGAGATCAGACTATTGCTATCTTGGGATTCAGAACTGTTGACATCACAGTCCAGCTCCCCCAAGGTCAAACAAAGACTGCTTCTCTTTCAGACATCACATATGTCGCATCATTCCAGACAAGCACAGTGTTGTACAGATGTTTTGAGGATGTCAGAGGCCATTGGGACATGCAGAGTCATCTGCAGATGCTGATGTACAAAACAACCCTGTACACCATCACGGAGATGTGCTACAGGCAGTATGTGATTGAGTACAACCCATTGAAGGAGGCATCAACACAAGCCTTGCCACCACAGTACTTGGCGACAGACTTGGTGACAGACTCAGCAATGAATTCTGACCTGACACACACAACATCAACACACATGGACTTGAAGGACTGCATGCCTGACCACATGCTCACTGACAGAACACCCACTGACAGCGCACTCACTGACAGCACACCCACTGACAGCGCACTCACAGACTGCACACCCACCAGCTGCATGACCAACAGCATGCCCACCAGCAGTGTGCCCACTGACAGCATGCCTGGCTGCACACTCACAGGCTCTGCACCCACTGGCTGCATGCTCACAGACTGCGTGCCCAGCTGTGTGCCCACTGACTGCACACCTGACTGCTGTCACGGTTCTGGCCCAGTTGCATATCTGGCACAAGTCACGCACCTTGCCGGGAAGTCCTATCTGCACTGTTTGCCTGTATGCTCCGCCGTTGCCGGGAAGTCCCATCTGCACTGTTTGCCTGTTTGCTCCGCCGTTGCCTGATCTCCTGCCTATAAGAACTTCTCCTGCTCCCCCAGCTTCTTCTCTTCTTCTTTTCTCTTTTCCTTCCTCGTCTTTCGTCTTGTACATCAATCCAAGTCTCAAGTCTCAAGCCAAGTCAGGTCAAGGTTACCGAATCAGTTAGGCTCAAGTTCTGCTCTGCTATTGCCTCGTCACACTACGAAAGACCTACCCAACCATAACACACTTCACCAAGCCACGTTCACGTCCTTGTCATGTCTCAACAACCAGACCAAGCCATGCCAGTTGCTGGAAATGACGAGTTTCTTCGCAACATGTTTGCAGAGTTCATGCGAATTCAAGCTACCAACACCACTCCCAAGTCCAAGTCCGAACGTTTTTTTTATTTTATTTTTTATTTGATTCTTACACTGGTAGTAGCTTTACAGCCATGCAGATCTTCTAGCTAATAGTGAACTCCTTCAGAAAACCTTTGAAGGGATAAAAACTGAAGGCAGGGTGTGACTACGGAATGTAACAAAAGGAATCTTGAAGTTTCTGGTAAGAGAAGAGAATCTAGGTATTGGATTGGGAATAGTGGAGTTTGAAAGCTAGATTAAACTGGTTTAGTCTTTTCAAAGACATAAACCAGTACAAGAACTTCTGTAGTAGCTCTGGGTTTGAAATAATAGTGGTGAAGTCTTGGGGATTAAAAGAGACTTGTTGTCTTTATCTTGAATAAAGAGAGCATGAAGAGGTGATATGTTTTGCAGTTTCTTCTGCTTGGCCACACACACATAGTGGGGTAGGGAAGTCAGGAACTCCAGCTCTGAAAAGAAAACTTGCCAGACCAATTCTTCCAGTCCTGATTTGCAGTAGTAGACTTGCCTCAGCTTTCTGTAACTCTTTGTAGAGCTTCAGATTGTTTTTGTGTGGCTTTTGACAGAAAGTCTGCCAGCCTGGATAGCTTCTTCTTTTCTTCTCTTCCCATTGGTCTTCCCACTCTTTAGTAAAGAGCTTTTGTAGTTCTTTCTTTGAACTAGCCTGGTTAGTAGTTATTTGACTTAACCAAGTGAATTTCCACTTAGGAGAGATAGTTGAGGATTCCTTTAAAGGTTTCTTCAAGAGAGAGGCATAGCTGGAAATAGTGGAAAAGATACTGTCAAGAAAGTATTTGAGAGGGGAGTTTTGAATAGAAGAAAGAAAACAGGCAGTGCGAAATTTAAAGTATAGGTCTAGAGGTAGAAGAAAAAGCTCACTCTCTAATAGAAAAGAAGGAGTGGCTTTGAAGGCACCCCCAATAAGTCTTAGGCATCTGTTTTGAAATGAAACAAGAGAAGAGATATTGGAGGATTTTCTTAGAGGGTTAAACCAGATCCCCACTGCATAGCTCAGTAGAGATCTCAGTATAGCAGTGTACACCAGACGTGATGTGTGAACTGGAAAGCCCCAAGTAGAATAGGAAGTTCTAGAAAGAGAAGAGAGTGCTTTCTGTGCTTTTTGAAGAATAATCCTCTGGTGTTTGTGCCAGTGGAGCTTTGCATCTAGGTACACTCCAAGTACTCGCACTTCTTCTTTTGGTTTGAGAATCACATTCCCCAGTCTGAGCTTGAGCTGAAGATTGTCTGATCTTCTTCTGGAAAAATGAAGTATTTCATATTTCTCAGGTGAGAAGACTATTCCATGTCTTGCAGCCCAGGATAGACATTTGTGGTGTGTGTTCTTTAACTTCAGAAGGTTACTTTTCAAGGAGTGACCAAAAGCAAGCAGATTTGTATCATCTGCAAACCCCAGGGCAGATACACCAGAAGAGGGAGTATGCACAGTCTCATGCAATTCAGAAATGTAGAATAGAAAAAGAATAGGGGATAATGGAGAACCTTGAGGAACTCCACAATGAATAGGAATAGAATAAGACTCAGAATCATCAAAGACAAGAGTGGTAGAGCGCTTATCACAGAAGGAGTAGATCCAGGAAGCTAGCCAGGCAGGTATTCTTTTTCTTTTCAGAATTTGCTGTAGTATCTTGGGGAGAACTCTGTCATAGGCTCCTGAGATATCCAGTGAGAGTAGGGATGCAACCATGCCTTCCTTCCAGACTTTTTCCACTTGGGAGGTTAGAAGGAAAAGTGCTGCTTCTGTGGATCTTCCTTTCCTAAAGCCCATCTGGATATCTGGCAATAGTCCAGCTTCTTCTGCTATCTTGCTTAGTCTGGCTGCAGCAATAGCTTCCATCAGCTTGCCTGTTGTGTTTAGCAGAGCTATAGGGCGCCAGGCTTTAGCTTGATTGTAGGTTCCCTTGCCAGGTTTCCTCAAGCAGACTGTTTTTGCACTCTTAAATCTTTCAGGGAAGTACTCCAGTTTCCAGCATGTTGAAGTCAGAATAGCTAGAGCTTGGCAGAACCTAGGCCCCAGAGCTCTCAGAAATCCATTTGGCAGCTTATCTCTCCCTCCTGCTGTGAAAGGTTTCTTCTTGGCCAGAATTTGCTCCACTTCTTCACATGTTACCTCCTGGGAGAGCTGTATCTCAGAGATAGTCTGGGAGCTTTCTGAGCCTGGTTCTGGAACTAGAGCTTTTGGAAAGAACTGTTCTGAGAAGGCTTTGGTCTTTTCCTCAAAGGTTTTGGCTATTCCTTCTTGTGTTTCCAGGTCAGGAACCAGAGGAAGATCAGGAGTCTTGTTGGCTTTGGACTTTCCCCACTTTGCAAGCTTCCAGAACTTTGAAGAGCTGGCCAGCTCATGGATTTGGTGTCTGAAAGTGTTCTGTTTTCCATCTCTGACTGCCTTTTTCTTGAGCTTAGTTGCTTGCTCAAGTTCCTCTTGACTTGCTTGCCTTTTTTGCACTTTTCTTCTTACTCTTCTTTCCTCTTTAACCTTGTTTTGGATCTCTTGATTCCACCAGGGAACTGAGTGGCCAGATTGCTTCTGGAGCTGTGTGGATTTGCTTGCTATTTCTTGGAGAAAGTTGTCAAGATACTCCAAGTACTCATCCACTTCATATTTGTCTTGGAAGTGGAAGGGCAGGTGTAGCTTCTCACACTCTACTCTTGCAAGGTTTGAGTCCAGTGTTCTCCAGTTTCTTTCTGGTTTCCAGATTTTCCTTGGAGGATCCAGGTCCAGGCAGGTTAGTACAGGTCTGTGGTCAGACCCATGAAAGAACTGAAGAGCCACTTTGGAGAAAATCAGAGAGTTAGAAAGAGAAGAAGAAATAAAAGACAGATCAATAGCAGAACATGGTTTTTCAGAAAGAGATCTTGCTCTGGTAGGGGTGAAAGGTGCAATAGCTAAATCCAGATTTAAATCTTTCATTAGGTCTTGAAACTTGTTTGCAGTCTCAGAGTACAGTCTTCTTTTCTTTGACCAGTCTGGGTGGTGAAGATTTGAGTCTGTGAGAAGAATATATTGTCCTTGTTCTTGTAAAGCATTTTGGAGTAAACAGAGAAGAGCTTCTGATGCCTCTGTGTAGTTTTCTTGACTTGATGGGGTGAAGTAGAGATTTTGTACTCAAAGAGAAGTAGGAGAGTTTTCCAAGTAGATTTCAAGAGAAACAAAGTCTTTATTCCAGAGGGTAGGATGAAGAGAAGAGAGTTTCAGATTTTTATTAATAAGAAAAAGTGTTCTGCCAATCTCTGAACAGTAGAGAGGAAGAAAGGAAGAGAAAACAGTTGAAGTGCTTGTTTCTAGGTGAGGGTTTTTCCAGGGCTCTTGAAGTGCAATAATGTCCACCTCTTGGAGAGCTGAGGTTGCTAGCAGTAGCTCTTGGACTGATTGGCTTTTTTGCACATCCAAGTCCGAACGTACTGCTGACCCAGAGATCTTCAGTGGTGATGGCGGAAACATGGAAATCACGCATGAGAAGCTTGAGAGCTTCATCATGTCACTGTCACTCAAGATGACACTCAACGCTGACTGGTACCCCACGGAAACATCGCAGATTGCGTACATCTTTTCACGCACGACTGGCACTGCGCAGTCCTACATCTCAGCTAAGATCACAGCTGGCCAGTATATTGACTGGCACAACATTGTCCAAGATCTCTGGAACACCTTCTCTGACCCAGACCCAGAGTTCCTAGCTCAGAGGAAGCTCATCACCTTGTGTCAGGCCAACCATTCCTTTGCTGAGTTCTTCACAGAGTTCAATCAGTATACTCCACACACAGGCTTCAACAACAAGGTCTTGAAGTGCCATCTTCGATGTGCTGTCTCTGAAGAGCTTGCCAAGCAGCTTGTCAGCATCAACCTCAAGGACATCAGCTATCAGAAGCTTGTTGAGGAATGCCAGCTGCAGGACAACCAGTTGTGTGCCACTTCTGCCAACTCTCGCTGTCCACGTCAAGCACCTCTCACCCAAGCCTCAGTTCCACGGTCAGGGTTCATCAAGCCAGCCTTCACACCACAGCCACCAAGTCCTACCATAGATCTCAGCCACTCTAAGCTGACGCCAGAAGAGTGAGAACATCACTGAAGCAAAGGCCTCTGCTTCTACTGTGGGAACCAAGGTCATGTCTCAACCTTCTGTCCAGTGAAAAGCATGCCTGTTGTTGCCACCACCACAACCACCACCAAGTCTGCCACTGTTGAGACTACTCCAGAGTCGGAAAACAAGTAGTCCTTGGTTATTGTCATGCCCAAGAACATGAAAAGGATCTCCATGTTGGCTATCTGTCTCCAGACCAGCAGTTAGACAGCAAGTGCTTGTTTCTTCCTTGTATCCTAGATGGGAAATTCAAGTGCAATACTCTCATCAACTCTGGCTGTTCAGCATTTGGCTGCATTGGTGCTTCCTTTGCGCAATCCCTTCACCAAGAACCTCTCCCCTACCCACGCACATTGCGATCATTTGATGGCAAGATGTCACAAACCACACACCTCGCCAAGACAATCATGACCACAGCACATAGTGTGCACCAGGAGGAAGTCTCTCTCTTTGTGTCTTCTGGCCTTCACTATGATGTGATTCTGGGGATGCCATGGCTCCAGAAGCACAGGCCACACATTGATTAGACAAACACCTCAATCATGTTCAAGTCAGATCACTTCTGATCCACATGCCTCAAGTCAAACAATAGCTATCCAATCTCTTTGGATCTTGAAGCCAAGATGTCTGCTGGAAAGCCTCAGGATCCCAAGCCCCCTTCTGCCACGCCAATCCCCATCAATACTGCCACATTTTCTCTCCTTGCTGCCAAGCTAGATCACCAGGTGTTCAGTGTTTCTCTGAGAGACATTGAGCAGGTGTTGAAGCCAAAGAAGTGTGTGGATCCTGCCACACTTCTCCCTGCTCAGTACCACAAGTTCCTGGACGTCTTCAGCAAGGATGACGCTGACAAGCTTCCTTCTCTACACCCAGGAGTTGACCACAAGATCAAGATGGAACCAGGAACCCAGGCACCCTCTGGACCTCTGTACAGCATGAGCAGAGAAGAACTTGAAGTTCTCAAGAAGTACCTGACAGAGAACCTGAACAAGGACTTCATTCGAGCATCTTCATCACCTGCTACTGCACCAGTCCTCTTTGTCAAGAAGCCAGGAGGTGGATTGTGTTTCTGTGTAGACTACAGAGCACTCAACACCATCACCATCAAGAACTGTTACCCCCTGCCACTGATCCGGGAGATGTTGGACCAGCTTTGCAAAGCTGTTTGGTACACCAAGCTTGACATTCTTGGTGCCTTCAACTGTATCTGGATGAAGGAAGGTGAAGAATAGAAGACTGCGTTCCGCACACGCTCAGGCCTCTACGAATACCTTGTCATGCCCTTTAGTCTTGCCAATACTCCAAGCACATTCCAGAACTACATCAATAATGTTTTGGGACCTGACATCGTTGATGTCTTTGGCACTGCCTATGTGGATGACATCCTTATCTACAGTCAGACACTCAAGGAACACCAGAAGCATGTCAAGCTTGTTCTCAGTTGACTACAAGATGTAAGCCTTCAAGTTGACATCTCCAAGTATGACTTTGAACTGCATCAAGTCAAGTACCTTGGCCTCATCATTCAGTCTGCCACTAAAGACAGCCAACCCAGATCTGTGAGCATAGACCCAGCCAAGACTGACACCATCAAGGAGTGGAAGCCTGCTGCCAGTCTCAAGAAAGTGCAGAGCTTCATTACCTTTGCAAACTTCTACCGCCAGTTCATCAAAGACTTTGCCAAGCTTGCATCCCTGCTCACAGCTCTGACCAAGAAGAATGTTGCCTTTAAGTGGGAAACCCCAGAGCAGCACTTGTTTGAAAGTATCAAGAAGGTGTTCAGCACTGCACCCATCCTGCAGCACTTTGATCTGGAGAAGGAGTGTGTTGTTAAGACTGACACTTCTGACTATGTCTCTGGTGCTGTCCTGTCACAGCCAGACCATGAAGGAGTTCTACGCTCTGTTGCCTTCTTGTCACACCACCACCTGCCAGCAGAATGCAACTACGAGATCTACGACAAGGAGTTGCTGGCAATTGTCTGTGCCTTTGAAGAATAGTGAGCAGAGCTTGAAGGATCTCCAGAACCTGTCAAGGTGATCTCTGATCATAAGAACTTGGAGTACTTCATGTTGTCAAAACACCTTTCCCACTGTCAAGCCTGTTGGAGCAAGTTCTTGTCACACTTCAATTTCAAGATCAGCTACCGTCCAGGCAGTCAGTGCAAGGCTGATGCCCTCACTCAACATTCCCAAGACCTCCTGTCAGATAGTGATCTCTGTCAAGACTTCATGGAGTAAGTTGTCCTCAAGCCCAAGAATCTTGCACATTCAGAGGTTCAAGTCAAGCCCATCCAGATCCTAAGATATTCAGAAGCTGCACCAGTTAACACTGAACCTGATGCTACACCTCTTTCAGATGTCATCCAAGCTACCTATAATAACCTTGCTGAAGGTGATCCAGTGGCAACAGTGTCACAGATGCTAAGGGATGGTGTCAGGCACAGTCGAGAAGTGTCTCTCTCAGACTGCAGCTTGGAAAATAACTGTCTCTTCTACAAGAACTGACTCTGGATCCCTGAGAACAATGAGCTACACCTACGCCTGTTCCAAGAAGCCCATGACCAAGCAATGGCTGGCCACACTGAGATTGCCAAGACCCACAATCTTCTGTCTTGTTGGTACTATTGGCCAAAGATGGTGAACATCATACGGTAGTACATCAGGAATTGTCATGTCTACTCTCAAGCAAAGCCTGCCTGTGATCACCAAGAAGAGCTGCTGTCTCTTCCCGTGCCTCAGCAATGTTGGCAGGATCTGGCTATGGATTTCATTACTGACTTACCCAAGTCAAGAGATGCCTGCTTCCCTGGTGCCAAGCACATCTGGGTCATCACTGACTATCTCACCAAAGAACACCACTTTGTGCCATGTGCTGAGATGACAACCTCACATCTTGTCTGGATGTTCATCCAGTTTTTTGTCTGTACCCATGGCTTGCCCAGGAGCATTATCTCAAACAGAGGAGGTCAGTTTGTCAGCTCATTCTGGAAAGTACTCTGTGCCCATCTTGACGTCATGCTACAGCTATCCTCAGGACACCACCCAGAGACAGATGGTCAGACAGAACAAGAGAATCAGGAGCTTGAATGCTACCTGAGATCCTATGTCAACTATCTCCAAGATGACTGGGTCCAATGGCTTCCTCTGGCAGAGTTCACAGAGAACAACTCCCAGTCTGATTCCTCTGGCATGTCACTGTTCTTTGCCAACAAAGGGTTCCATCCACGGCTCAGCATCACACCCACGAGTGAAGCCTGCAACCAAGATGCTATGGAAATCTCTGGAGAAATGACGCAGATTCTGGAACAGTTGCAAGCTGAACTCCGACTATCCCAGGAAGCTCAAGCTCACGCCGGCAATTTGCATCCAGTCCTGTCACTGTCCTATCAAACTGGAGATCTTGTTTGGCTGAATACCAAGAACATCAGGACACGCCGCCCATGCAAAAAGCTTGACGACAAGTGGATTAGACTATTCAAGGTGTTGAAGACAGTCAGAAGCCGTGCCTGCCATCTGGAGCTTCCACACACTCTCAAGATCTACTCTGTCTTTCACGTTTCCCTTCTACGTCTGACACCTGCTAATCCTATCCCTGGCCAATCAAATAAACACCCTGGCCCTGTCATTGGTCAAGACACAGATGAAGAGTTCCAGGTTAAAGAAATCCTTGACTCCAAGCCAGCAACGTCTTGACAGAAGTTCAAGTACCTGGTCAAATAGTCTGGATGGCCAATTGAAGATGCCACTGAAGAGCCTATTGAGCATCTTGACAATACCAAAGACGCCATCTACAACTTCCATGAGAAATACCCAAGGAAGCCACAGCCACGGAACTACACCCACGAGCGGCCTGAGGCTCACAGGAGTTCGCCATGTGAAGGAGGGGGGTAATGTCACGGTTCTGGCCCAGTTGCATATCTGGCACAAGTCACGCACCTTGCCGGGAAGTCCTATCTGCACTGTTTGCCTGTTTGCTCCGCCGTTGCCTGATCCCCTGCCTATAAGAACTTCTCCTGCTCCCCCAGCTTCTTCTCTTCTTCTTTTCTCTTTTCCTTCCTCGTCTTTCGTCTTGTACATCAATCGAAGTCTCAAGTCTCAAGCCAAGTCAGGTCAAGGTTACCGAATCAGTTAGGCTCGAGTTCTGCTCTGCCATTGCCTTGTCACAACTGCATGCTCACTGACTGCACACCTGACTGCATGCCTGACTGCATGCCTGACAGCACACCCACCAGCTGTGCACCCACCAGCTGCATGCCCACCAGCTGCGCACCCACCAACAGCATGCCCACTGGCAGTGTGCCCACTGACAGCATGCCCACAGACTGCATGCCCACCAGCTGCGTGCCTGGCAGTGCACTCACCAACAGCACACCCACCAGCAGTGTGCCCACCAGCTGCGCACCCACCAGCTCCGTGCCCACCGGCTGCATGCTCACAGACTGCGTGCCTGGCTGTGTGCTCACAGGCTCTGCACCCACCAGCTGCGCACTCACAGACTGCGCGCCTGGCTGCGTGCCCACCAACTGCACACCTGACTGCGTGCTCACCAACTGCGTGCCTGACTGCGTGCCTGACTGCATGCCTGACAGCACACCCACCAGCTGCACACCCACCAGCTGCACACCCACCAGCTGCGTGCCCGGCAGCGCACTCACCAGCTCCACACCTGACTGCACGCCTGACTGCATGCTCATTGACTTTGTGCCCGGCTGCGCACCCACCGGCTGCGCACCCACCAACTGTGTGCCCACCAGCTGCGCACCCGGCAGTGTGTGACGAGGCAATGGCAGAGCAGAACTCGAGCCTAACTGATCCAGTAACCTTGACCTGACTTGGCTTGAGACTTGAGACTTGGATTGATGTACAAGACGAAAGACAAGGAAGGAAGAAAAAGAGAAAAGAAGAGAAGAAGCTGGGGGAGCAGGAGAAGTTCCTATAGGCAGGGGATCAGGCAACGGCGGAGCAAACAGGCAACAGTGCAGATGGAACTTCCCGGCAAGGTGCGTGACTTGTGCCAGATATGCAACTGGGCCAGAACCGTGACACAGTGCACCCACTGACTGCGTACTCACTGGCTGCGCACCCACTGACTCCACGCCCACCGGCTGCGCACTCACAGACTGTGCACCCACCAGCTGCGCATCCAGCTGTGTGCCCACCAGCTGTGCACCACCAGCTCCGCACCCACCGGCTGCGCACTCACAGACTGTGCACCTGACTGCGTGCTCACCGGCTCTGCACCTGACTGCGCACCCACCTGACAGCACGCCTGACTGCTGCGCAGCTCACTTGAACTGGGGGGGTGTGTCAGCCGGAGGAGTGAGAAGACCAGTCCTTGCTCACTGCTAGAGCCAAGTTCACGTGAGAGAAGAGAATTCTCACTGTATATTGGTGTCAACCAGGGACTTGACAGGGAGTTGATAGCCCGAGGATTTGCAGGGGTTCAGAGATCAGCCTCCCCCTGAGTGACAGCTAAATTGTTTGTCTGCACGTGACAGTGTGCAGAGTTTTCTTCTTGGTTGTCACTCCTAGATTCTTAGTTAGAGAGAATAGAATGAACACACTCATTCCCCAGCCAGCCGCTGGTTCACAGTACTCAAGAACGAAATTCTGGTAACTTGATGTGATAAGGTGAGCAGAGATCTACCTTGACCAATCATGCCTGGCTATATAACACATGCTGGACAATCAACACTGCTATCACTATGGAGGTGATCAAGTCATAGGAAATAACTTTTGGGTCTTTGATGATCTTAGGCACAGTACAGCTTCTGCGTGAGAATCCTGCAGATATGGCATCTGCAGGCAAATATCTACCCGTGTCTTGAAGGTACTTCATACCTCCCACTTCCTCGCAAGCGAGGTCGGGACACCCTTACTCCGTAAGGGTGTCTGACAGCGCAACAGTGTGGACAGCGCAACAGTCCCACACAAAATTAAGCTGAATTGGTGTCGACCATCTTCAAACCACCATAACTTCTCAACAACATGGTCAAATCATACACTGAGGCTGAGGATCATATCCAGGAAGCTCTTGGTTCCATTCTTCCGGACACAGAGTTCTCAATCCCAGAATAGCTAGCAGATTCAATGTTCCTGCACAATGTCTTGAAAGTCACCTCAAGGGAACTACTTCTTGAAGTGGCAAGATTCCGGCCAACAGGAAGCTCTGTCCAGCTGACAAGGCAGTAGTGGCTAGAGCAAAGGAGGAAGCAAAGGCAGTGAAAGAAGTAGAGAAAGCAGTAGTAGCTAAAGTGAAGGAAGATGTAAAGATAGCAAAAGAGATAGCAAAGACAGCAAAGAAAGCAATGCAGATGATGATGGTAGGACATGGTGGGGTAACATTAGTGGAGCCGGTGATAGAGGAGTGAGCGACAGCGGAGCCAGTGATGGTAGAGCCAGCAATCACCAGTCTTTCAACAACACCACAAATCTCCGGACAAGGCGACACCTTGGGTACTGATAGAATATCTGATGTAGAATCAGATAGGCCCATAAAATCTACAGTTTTATCACTCTGTTGTAAAGTTATTACTGTTGTAAATTTGATCTGTCAAGGATCTGTTATTGGTCTAGTAGCTACTACAGTTTCTCAGCAATGCTATAAAATTTACGAGAGTTCTAAAACTTCAGGGACTATACTAGAGAAGTAGGGGAATCAGATAAGGAAATCAGATTTCAATTTAGTCGTTACGTTGTGAAGTTATAGAACTGCAAAGCTGATTTTCTGGAAGATGACCGTTGCGCTGTCCACACCGTTGCGCTGTCGGACACCCTTATGGAGTAAGGGTGTCCCGACCGAGCTAGCGAGGGGAGGGGAGGTACGAAGTACCTCCAAGGCACGGGTAGCAGCAATCGACCACGATACCGGTATAGCGCGTGATGGCGTTTCGCCCTGGGTCACGTTGCTCGTAATCCGTAGGAGAGCATAAGATAGCAATGCCACGTATCCTAAGTACTGGGATGAGGTGATATCGTCTGGACAAGTCCTTCGTTGTTTGGAGGATACCGATCTGTTAGGATTGCAACACTGCCAAGGTCCAATCTCGGGAAGGACACGGCGGGCTGCAGAATAGAGGCTGAATAGGGACCGAACAGGGGTTGAATTCGTGTATATAGCGAGTGTTTTTTCCTAGAGAAATTGATAACAGCTCTTCCCTGCCTCCCAGCTCCAACACGATCGACGTGCCGGAATTATCACGTGACTCCCCCATTTACGCGTTTCGGCGTCGCATGTCGCCTACTCTCTCCTACCAGTCACGCCAGTCACGCCAGTCACGTCAGTACCGCACACAAGATCGAATCTCCACTTCTTTGCAGGTTGTCTCTTCAGTACGGTACGCTGTAAAGAACATTGTCAAAATGTTGGTGGCCATGTCACAGTTTACGCCACCGATCAATCACCAGACGCAGTGCAGTCCACCTCGACCATCGCCGCTCTCGACACGCTCGGTCAACATGCCAAGTGAGGTCGCGTGTCTTTCCGCAGGAAAGGAAAGCACGATGAGCTACTTCTCCAAGCCGTCGTCTGCATCATCACCGTCATTCGCAACGCCACCGCGACAGGCTTCGTTACCCACTGGGGATGCAGCACAGCCCGGGCCGCGGCTCCCGGAGGGCAGCCAAGCATCACGACCAACCAACGCACGGACGCCCTTCTCAAAAAGGCCGTACAAACCTGTCCCATCATCGTTGTCGTCTTGCGTTCCTGGCAACAGATCTGCCACCAGGGAGAGCGCTGCCGAGGGCAGGCGTGAGAGGCGCCGCAATATGTTCTTGAAGAAGGTCAAGCGAGACAGCGAGGAGCAACGATGGCAGGCAAGGGGAGGCGACGAGCACATATACCGGAAGGTGTACGTCATGGAACGGATGCGATGGAAGGAATACCAGGAGCGCACAGCGAGGCTTCTACAGCCGTCCGTGGATGAGGAACTGGAGCTGTGGATGGACGGTAAGCTACCTCTGCGTGTTCTTCCATTTCGCGGGCCGCCAGAAATTAGACATTCGTCCCACCAGTACCATCTCGCGTACATCGATCTCATCCGATCTCTTCCCTCTTCCCCGAACCATATGCCTGCCCCACGCTAACGCTCTCTTCTCAGACGTAACATTGAACGACCAGTCCGAACCCCCAGAATTTCCCGATCTACCCGAAACGCAAGAGGACGACGACGACATAGAGTATCTCCTTTCGCAGCGCACAGACGACGACATGAGCAATCTCAACCACAGCCACGGTCACAGTCACAACCGCAACCCCTACGACGGAGTCCCGCACGCTTCATGGCCATCAACATCTCAGCCAGCAGACACGGCCATGTTTGGCGACGACGACGACGACGACGACGACGACGACGACGACGACGACGAACTATTCGACGAGATCTTCCGACTAATGGAGCTCAGCCAAGAAGATCTACGCGCAAGTGTCAGCGTCGCTCCGAGCGCCAACTTCTCTTCTGCCGGCGATGACATGTCTCGTGCTACCGGCATTGTCACCTATTCGCTGTCGTCATTCATGTCAGCCGAGCCAGACGAGGCATCGCCTGTGCGAGGTGCACGACATGGATATCACCGTATCGACGACGATGATCTTTCAAGCACAGGTGCTCAGCATGGAGATGATGATCGATCTACTGAATGTGGCCATGGACCTGAAGACGGATCCGCAGATGAAGCTGTCCATGAACCTGCAGATGGAGGTGGACCTGGACCTGGACCTGGACCTCGAGACGGCGAGATGGACACCTCAGGTGGCTGAATCAACTGTAGTCTACAGACTTTTTTTGACTTGCACGTTGCTGTACTACGTATTGTACTACTTACTGTACTACTTACTGCCTCACTCACTGCATCTCTCACTATATTACTTCCTGTACCAGTGAATGAAGGACACGTCATATGCTTACCACACTATCTAGCGAGATAGTATGGCTACGGTACTTGTATTGCACTCGCTTGGTACAGCAAAGGAGAGTGCTTGGCAATTCTTTGCATTTGTCGGGGGAGGGGGGGGGGGGGGGGGGGGGGGGGGGGGGGGGGCGAGAGGCTTCCTTCTTTCCCCTGTGTCTATTGTGTCTCTGCTCTCTCTCTCACTGTTCAATTCTCTCTGCATCTGTCTCTGTTCTCTTCTCTCTCTTGCCTCTCTTGCCTCTCTGCCTCTCTTGCCTCTCTGCCTCTCTGCCTCTCTTCTCTCTCTGCTCCCTCTGTGTCTCTTGTCTGTGTCTGTGTCTATGTCTACCTCTGTGTCCCTGGTCCGCCTACTCTACCTGATACCCTCGTAAAAGGTTCATACCCAATACGCAAAGGAATATCAAAAACAATGGAGAGACCGAAGAGAAAAGAGCAAGAAGAGCCGTGGCGGAAAAGAAGTGGTGAGAAGAGTGAGAGCATTGATAGAAGGATGGGAGAACAGAGCGATTTTGGGAAGAAGTAAGAGAAAAGTATGGTCGTGGGGGAGTTTTGTCTTTGAGAGAGTTGTTCAGTCGTTTGAATAAGTACGTACTGTATGTAGACACAGAGGCAGAAAGACATGAGAATAGTCCAAATGTTTTTCCTACTGCTGATGACAAGCGGCGTCGAGTTCTTTGAGGACGTCGTCGACGCCGTCGACTTCGCCGGCGGCGCCTCTGGCAGAAGTGTTCCCCACCAGATCTGGCGGTGGAGAGCCAGAGACTACAATCTGCCATTTCCATATTTGTTAGAGGATAAAACTTTAGGGATGACGAGCGGTCATCTCGTTGTTGTCCTGGCCTACTGGGGGCTGAAGAGCTTGAAAAACGGAGGGTAATGAGGAAGAGAAATAGCGATCTCGGAAGGAATCGACATAAGAATGGACAACGACGAAGAAGAGATGAAATCTCACCTTCTGCATCCTCTCGACGATCCACTCCCGATCCTCGGCATTGTCGTCGCTGTACCCGGCACGCTCGAAGCGCTCGACAATCTCCCTGACCAACACCATCTGTTCGTCGTACCTTGTCCGCTCGTCCTCGCTGATCGTCGTCCGATGCTCGCCGAGCCAGCCCGGAAAGCGCTCGTGTAGCTCCTTCATGTGCTCGTACATGACGTCTTTGTTGGTCAGCTGCTCCATCCACTCGAGCAGCATCTCTGGCACCTCTTCCTCGTCACCGTCTTCTGCAAGCCCCGTCTCTGCGGAGCCGGGCGCGAGATCGGGAGTGCCATCCTTGGCTTCGCTTGCCTGCAGTTGCTTGATCAGCTCCAACAGAAGCTCCTCGGGAACGGGATCGTCCGAGAGAGAACCTCCAGGTGCTGAGGTGGAGGCGGTAGCCGCGGCGGTGGCTTGTTCGCCGGACTGCTGCATCCGGTGCATGGTTCGCTGGATGGTTTCTTGAAAGGACTCTGTGGGGTCCACCGCGGTCGAGGAGGGGGCGTTAGATCCGACTTTGGACTCGAGAGAACCATCGGGTTTTATGGGCCCATTCACGCCAGATGCTGCGACTGTGGCATGGCTGGTGTCGTTGACGAGGCTTTCAAACTGCCGACGCATCTCTGGCTTGTAGATCCGTCAGGCTTCTGCTCTTCGATGGGACGTCATGGTCGTACAAGCTCACCGAGCTCTCCAACTCGCCCAGTAACTCCGCCATGCCGGCCTCGATGTGCTTGGAGAGTTCGTCTTCTGGATTTTGACCGGCAGGCTGCTTCTGCTGGGGTGCATCATGTCCGCCGAGGCTGCTCGGAAGCGGCGTAGACCTTGAGCTGTCTTCTTGCCTCTTCTCGACATTGACCTTTGGTAGCGCGGAGAACTCATCCAGCACGTCTACACACGGGAGTCAGAATGCCGAATATGATGCGAGATGCGGATATCAACACTACCAGACCATCAAGATCGTCGAGGTAGTCTTCGTCGGGATCCGGCGCATCCTCCGTGACCTCAGCTGAGGGCCGGCGCGGGTCGTCTCGCTCCATCGTGAGCGGTTTTGTCTTAGCTGGAGCTGTGTGGGGTGAGCCTTCAAGGCACAATCAAGTGGCCAGTTGAAGATCGGGCGGAAACATGGTCACCGTTGGTTATTTGGTCCACGCTGGTGATCTAACCTCGGCTCATCCCATGCCGTACGGTACGGTACGGTACGGTACCGTACAGTACAGTACCGTACCAGTGCGTACGTACCCGTGCCATGGGGAGGTATTACCCCCCTCATCCCATCCCTTCGGTACGTCCGGGACCTCCACCGGGAGGGGTGTCAGACAGTTCAACAACCCAGACAGTTCAATGATCACTTTCTTGTCAGAATTAACTGCAATGTCTATATTTCCACAACACAACAACTAGATTAAGACGTAAGTGGCTTATTTGATTCCTATACTTCTGCACTATTATCTCTGAAGTTATAGACTTCTCTAGATTTTTGTGGTGTCGCTGAGAAGTCATAATAGTGGTCACTCAATAAACAAGAGGTTTCCAGTAACATTAATTTTACAACACTTATAACTCCACAACTAGATACTTCCGTAGACAAGTAGCAATTTTTATGTCTATCTGATTCCCCTACTCTTATACGTAAGTTCGTTCGCAAAGTATTACCGGCTCAATACTTTTGGTGGTCTCATGAATTTTCGGGTAAACCACGGTAGAAAGCTGATCCTCGATCGACCGACCGACTCGACCGACTTGACCAACTTGATCAACTCAGCCACAAAATGCTGAAGACGAAGAACTACACTGTTGCAGACTGAGTCCAGGCTCTTACTCTGGCTGAAGAAGGTAAGTCTCATGCTGAAATCAGCAGTATTACTGGAATATCCTTGTCGCAGATCACACAACTCTGCAGAAAGGCCAGAGAGCGAGG
Source organism: Lichina pygmaea (assembly GCA_963422465.1). Taxonomy (NCBI): domain Eukaryota; kingdom Fungi; phylum Ascomycota; class Lichinomycetes; order Lichinales; family Lichinaceae; genus Lichina; species Lichina pygmaea. The sequence continues at coordinate 2,977,827 of OY730172.1, forward strand.
ATTCAACCTATCAGTCTCCAAGCAGATCACAGGAGAACATGTGCAGGATGCACCAAAGACTGGCCGGCCTGAAGTGATAGACAAGGAGAAGGAGAAGCAGATGCTGGAGCTTGTACAAGCAACCCATGAATCCTGAGAGATGTCAGCAGCAGAAATTGCAAGGGAGATTGTGATCTCTGACAAAAGCCTGCAGGATAGACACCCCAATAGCACTTCACAGCCAAAAGAGGTAAGGTTATACAACAAGGCAAAGGAGGAATTGATTAGTATCGATACGGCAAGATCATCCTACACCAGAAGCTCCTAACCTTCACTCAGGAATGCTAGAAGGATTAACCCAAGACAATTATGCAAGAGGACAGAGCAACACCTTGTAAGGGCGGGTCTTGCTCCAGCAGCGTGTCAAGATGAACGTTTGAACGATGATCGAATTGTTCGCTGGCCTCCTAGAGAGGCCAGCTACCTCTCTCCTATAGCTCTAGCTGATGTCCCCAACCACAGCCATAAGCCCCCTTCCCTGTGCTTTGGCCTCCTGTTCAGGAGTCGAGTTGATGTCGGTCAGCTATCGTGGTGCGGCTCTTATCTGGCCAATCTGCGGCACGCGACAGTCTTTGAAGGCCTGTGCGCGGCTTTAGGCGGCTCTTGTGCCACGCCTGGTCAGGTGATCGCTTTGCGAGCCCCTGTTGTAAGCCTGTGTCGAAACGGGCCTTACACACCTCATGTTTCCCCGCATAACCTTGCTCTTTTTGGAGAGTACGGCCTTGAGCGCTTGGACTGGCCAGGCAACTCACCAGATCTGAACGCCATTAAGCCATGCTGGCCATGGGTGAAGTGGGTGACAACAAAGAGTGGTTCTCTGCAATGTCAAGGCCGAGCAGAAGAAGTATGGCTCAAGTGCTGGGATAAGCTCCCACAAAGTGAGATCCAGTGTTAGATTGAGCAGATCCCTCACGCCATCCAGAAGATCATCAAGCTGGAGGGAGGGAACAAGTATCTGAAGACTTCAAGGTATCAGCGAGCAGTGCGATCTCCTGGCAGACCTCGAGTGTCGCTGCCGTCAGGACTCCAAATAGCTGGATAGTGTCAAAAGTAATAAGACACGCAAAATTACCGACCCGGCAATACATTGCGAACGAACTTACGTAGTGCTATCCTTAAACTGTCCTGCGCGACGCCACCACAGGGGCGCTCTGCACCGACACCATACAAAAGGCGGAGATCCTCCGGAACCTGTTCTTTCCCCAGCCCATGCCGACTGACCTAACCGACCTGGAGGGCTTCAATTACCCCGCGCCACGAGAAGATAACCCCGCCATCACCCCGGAAGAGATCCGCCACGCCATCTTCAAGCCAGCGCCGGACAAGGCCCCCGGACCCGACGGGATACCGCACCGGATACTCCGGCTTCTCCACGAGGACATGGCGGAGCCGCTCCGACAACTGTACAACAGATGCCTGCAACTGGGCCACCACCCGACCTGCTTCCGGGAGGCAACCACCGTCGCTCTTCAAAAGCCCGCCAAAGCCGACTACACAGTCCCGAAGGCGTGGCGCCCAATAGCGCTGCTCAACACCCTGGGCAAGGGCCTGGAAGCGATAGTGGCGTGACAGATCCGCTACATAGCGGAGAAATACCACCTGCTACCCGCCGCGCAGCACGGGTGCCGACGACAGCGCGACACCTCGACAGCACTGGAGCTACTCACAGAGCAGATCCACACGGTGTGGGGCCAGGGCCGCGACAAGGTGGCGACGCTACTCAGCCTGGACATGGCAGGGGCCTTCAACCACGTCTCCCACAAACGGGTACTGCACAACCTGCGGAGGAACGGCTTACCGACAGTGATTGTGCGGTGGATGGCCAGCTTCCTGGCGGAGCGCCAAACCTCACTGGTGCTGGGCCGCTGGCAGGGCCCGGCCCACCGGGTAACCACGGGCATCCCGCAGGGGTCCCCCATCTCCCCCATCCTCTTTTTGTTCTTCAATGCTGATCTTGTGGAGCTATGCTCACGACGCACCTGCAGGGTGTCCGGTCTAGGGTTTGTCGACAACGTCAACATCCTAGCCTACGGCACCAGCACGGAAGGCAACTGTCAACTTCTGGAACGAGTACACCGCGACTGCCTCTCGTGGGCCGCCCGGCACAGGGCCACTTTCGCACCACAGAAGTACAAGCTCATGCACTTGACCCGGTCTCCAAAGAGGTTCAATATGGCGGCCACCCTGCGGCTCCCTGACAGCAACACGAAGGAACCCTCCCCCACCGTCCGGGTACTAGGCGTCCTCCTGGACTCAAAACTCCGGTGGGGCCCACACATCAAACGCACAATCAACCGGGCGGCGCAGCAGAGCTGGGCCCTCACTGCCCTCAGTGCCTCCACATGGTGAGCCAGTTTCTCACGGGCTCGCTTGGTATACAATGCTGTTGTGCGCCCCTCCCTTACCTACGGGTCCACTGTTTGGGCACCACTGGAGGGGCTCCTACAGCCTGCCGGCCGGAGTTGGATTGGAGAACCACTGGAACAAGCCCAGCAAAGGTGCCTCCAGACTGTCACCGGAGTCTACAAGGCCACAAGCCGGAAGGTCCTCGAACAAGAAGCAGCAGTCCCCCCCCTCCGGGCCCACATAGCCCGACTCCAGCTACAGGCCCGCGCCCGCCTTGAAGCCTCCGGTACCCACCAGGAGACAGCCACAGCATGTGACCAGATCCGCAGACACCTTGCTCCACGAAGGGGCCACCACCGCACCGCCGGCACCACACCAGGCAAGACTCGACACCAGTGGGCAAAGGATATACTGTGGAGACAGCAACAGTGGATGGAGGACACCACCACAGGACTGGGCCTTCCCCCCTGGTCGGACAACCCCCACCAAGGCCCCGCACAGCCCTCAAGACACCACCCCACCCCCACCCCACCCCAAACACTCTGGGTTGCCTACCAACTGGCAGAGCAGTGGTGCTGGGACTGCTGGTGACAGCTGGAAGGGGGACCCTCCCCCCCCCCCCCCCCCCCCCCCCCCCGGATGACTGACCCCGACCCGGGGGGGGATGTGGAAGCCTGACAAGATGCCCTACATGATGGCGCTCCGGCTGCACACCGGCTTACCAAAGGCACACACCAGTGTCTTAACACAGATCCGCACTGGCAAGATTGGCCTTGCAGCCTTCCTCCACCGCTGCCAGGTCCCCGGCTTCGAGTCTCCGGCCTGCCCCTGCGGGTGGCAGTCGGAGACAGCCAAAGATGTGATCCTCCAGTGCCGGCAGTTCACTAACAAGCGACAGGTGCTCCAACAGCTCACCTCCACAACTAACTTCCAGCAACTGACCTCCAACCACCGGGCAGCAGCCGTCCTGGCTCCGTGGTTCCTACGTCTTGGCCTTCTCCCTCAGTTCTCCTGGGCCCAGGACCAGCTCCCCCCTGCTTGACTGCCAAGCAGCCACTTTCTTTGTTCTATAGTCTCTTGGTAGGATGGTGCCTGCCTAGGGGCCGCAGGGGAGGTTTTCATCCTATGGGCCGGTGGCCAGCCACCTGGGCCAAAAGGTTTCCTTACCACTTTCATAGTGTTCCCAGCATAATCTAGCCTAGCTAGTTTTAGCATGGTGTAGGATCTCAATACAATACAATCCTTAAACTGTAGACTCTTTCTGATTCCACTGGTGTTGCTGAGTAGCTATTGTTGTCCAACTTGCCTAAGTAGTAGTCCTTCTCAATTCTCTTATAAGAGAAGTGACATGATCGGGTCGTGATCCCGTGACCTGCACGTGATGCCTAGATCCCACTTGACCCTTGGACCCCCATATAGCTCGCTAGATAGCTCTTAGCTAGCTCATCATCTATCTACACACGCTTTCAGACGCTTCCGCTGTGCCCTTCGTAGGCCTTCCGCTACAAAAGCTTGCTTCTCTCACAATAGTGAGCTTTTTCTACTCTCAAAGTTGCTGTACTCGGGGTCCACCTGGGGAGCCACCTTCGCTAAGGCACGGCTGATTTACAGTGCAGTAGTGCGCCCGGCTATCACCTACGGAGCGACGATCTGGGCACCTACGGAGGGCCTCCTTCGGCCGGCAAACCGTCGCTGGATTGGCGACGCACTGGAACGTCGACAACAGGGCTGCCTCCGGACAGTCACCGGCGGCTACAAGGCGACCAGCCGGCAACAGCTGGAGGCTGAAGCGGCAGTCCCACCTCTCCGCGCACACGTCGCACGTTTACAGCTACCTGTGTGCGCCCGGATGGAGGCCTCCGGGGTACAAGCTGAGATCCAGGAGGCCTGTGCCAGAATCCAGTGTCAGCTTGCCCCGAGGCGAGGCCGCCGGTGCCGCCCTGGCATCACCCCGGGCCAGCACCGCCAACAGTGGGCCAAAACAATCCTGTGGCCACGAAGAACCATTGAGGACTCGACGGCGAGGCTCGGCATCCCCCCGTGGTCTGATGGACTACCCCCGCCCCCCGCTGTCACCACGCCGAACACCCCCCTTCCGCGGTCAGTTTGGCAGGCATACCAGCTGGCAGAGCAATGGTGCTGGGAGCGCTGGCACCAACTGCATGGAGGTCCCCCGCCAACAACACAGACACTGGACCCGGACCCCGGAGGCGGAGACAACTGGAAGCCCAGCAAGATGCCGTACCGGTCGGCCCTCCGGCTACACGCCGGCCTGTCGAAGGCGCAGAGCAGTATTCTGACGCAGGTCCGCACAGGCAAGATTGGACTGGCGGCATTCCTCTGCAAGCGACGGGTGCCTGGCTTCCCCACACCGGCGTGCAGCTGCGGAGCGCCGTGGGAGACAGCCAAACACGTGGTTCTAGACTGTCCACGCCTTCTCCGAGCGCGGCGAAGCCTGTATCTAGCAGCTGCCACCACTGAATACCAGGCTTTGACATCCCGACCACGGCCCGCCGCCGCCCTCACAGCGTGGATCCTCCGACAAGGCATTCTCCCCCAGTTCTCCTGGGCTCAGGAGCAGCTGGAAGCTGGCTGCTAGCCAGCCACCCCCCCCCCCCCCCCCCCACGTTCTACAGCATCTCGACAGGATAGTGCTGGCCAGGCACTGCAGAAGGAGGTTTTTCACCTTAGCAGGCCTAGGGTTTTCCTTGCTTAATTTTTCATAGCTGACCCAGCATAGTCTAGATAACTAGCACTAGAATGGAGTAGGAATACCAATTACCCATTACCAAAGTTGCTGTACTGGAATATCAAATTCCCTGGCTAACTTTGGTATGATAATAGTATTTTTACAGTCAGATGGAATCCACACCTTCTGTGATGTGAGCCTCAGCTTCCTTGTAAGATTTGGCTGTGTTGTGGTGAATTTGTAGTGGTTTAAAATTGGTGGCTATCAACAAATTTACTAGCAATCATGGAACTGTCCAGGTCATTGAACTGTCCGACCCACTTCCTGGCGGAGGGGTGTCCCAGACGTACCGAAGGGACGGGAGGAGGGGGGTAATACCCCCCTATGGCACGGGTATTACGGGACAGTGCACTCCGTACGTTGGTACGGTACTGTACAGCATTAGCTCCAGCACTGCTTGTGATCGAAGTCTCACTGGTCTTGTGGATAACACCGCTTGCTTGTAGCTTCTATCAAAACTCCTGCATTCAATCGGAAAGTCAAGGTCCCCCCTGACAGCCTTACCAGTACTGTACTGTACGTACGTATTGAACCTTTTGTATTCAGCCATTCTGGTGATACTTCCTGCCCGGATCCTACAGCATTCCTACCAGTCCAGCATCCATTGGCAGGAGTCAAGCATCAAAGCCCTCCTGATTTCGATCTGCTGTGCTGGTGAAGTCGACGCGTTGAGTACGGTACCGTACCACACAGCGCAGCCCTCGCTGGCGACTGGTTTGATATCTCCACCAAACCCCATCGATCGTTCAGCGGATATATTCCTCCAGAGCGCAGACACCATGTCCCTCTGTCTCAATCGCTTACAAGAAGAACGGTACGGTCACTTTTCTCTTTGCTTTGACGTCTCTTACCTTCTCTGATATTCACGTTGGGTGGCATCCCTCCTTCTCTCCGCAAGTGCATCAACTGCCTCTGTTCTCCAGAACTGCCTGTCTACAGCACCTCTGACTCTTGTCACCAGGAAACAATGGCGACGGGACCACCCGTTTGGATTCTATGCCAAACCTCACCGGAACGCCCAGGGCGTACTGGACCTGAAGAGGTGGGAGTGTGGCGTACCCGGCAAGGAGAAGACCATCTGGGAAGGAGGCCTGTTCAAGCTCGACGTCACGTTTCCCGATGGTATGTCTGCTGCTACCGCTGCTTCGACGGTCGACTCTTGGTGTCCCTCTGCGTCCGGTCTGTGACAGCGCTAATGCGGAGGAATCTCACAGAATACCCTACAAAACCACCCAAATGTCTGCCACCGCCGCCAAATACCTGCCTTGAGTGACGGAGCTGACAAGGCAAGCCAGGCAAATTCACGCCACCGCTCTTCCACCCAAACGTCTATCCGTCCGGTACGGTATGCCTCTCGATCCTGAACGAGGAAGAGGGGTGGAAACCTGCCATCACGATTCGACAGATCCTCCTCGGCATTCAGGATCTCCTGAACGACCCCAACCCGGACTCGCCCGCGCAAGCGGATGCCTACAATCTCTTCAAGAAGGATCGACCGGCCTACGAGAGACAAATCAGGCGCGTGGTCAAGGACAACCCAGCACCGTAGGCCCGAGCACATCAGGCTCGAACTGCGGGGCTGCATTGGAGAGCACGATGCGGCACGAGATGCGACGAGCTCGGACGGTACGAGGCGGTGTTCGAGGGGCTGAGACTCCTTTTCTCGCTGTTGGGGCGCATCTATCTGTTTTCCTGTGTTGCGTTCCTTTCTTCATCTATCTGTCAAGGCCTCACGATAGCGGGCTCGATCTGGTGTTGTAGGCTATCGGGAGACTTGGGCATATGGGGACGTCATCTCGAGCGGTAGCACAATCCGTAAGGCTGCTGGATCGGCTTGCTGCCTCCCGAGTCCCTCTCCCCTCGCCACCGCTCGGTCAGGTGGCGTTGGTGACGAGAATGCAGCGGCCGAGCCCCGCAGCCGGATGCCTTGGTGCTGTGTTGCTGTAATACAGACGTCCTCTCCACGGAGTAGCCTCGTCGCCTGACAGGAGGTCCGAGAACAGCTCAGGGGGGTTGGAAGGCCATGTCAACTCAGTGAATACTACAGACGATTTAGCCGATCGAGTTCCCATACCAATAGGCATCGCACGCCTAATGTTAGTGGAAGTCTCTACTGCGTCTTTGCAGTACCAGGACTGGTATCGGCAGAAGCTTGAGGGTAGCCCGTACGTCTGTACTTCCGTACTAACGCTCACGATACAGAAGTACGGTAAGGGGTGGAACAGAGGGTAATTACCTCTCATTTCCAGGATATTCTGATTTTCACTGTGAAACCTTTTCTCTTCGAGTGGTATCTGCATCCTGCAATGCACCACGCCTTTGAAAGAAGGACAGGACGTGTCTGCGTTGTGAAATCTTATAAATATTCTCCGGTGGGACGAGACTAGTCTGTGTGCAACCCCATATAAGATTGACTCCGGGTACGTCTGATTTTTAGTAATGTGACTTCGGTATCGCGAAGAAATATTGAGATTGCCACATTATTCATGAACATTACGACCAACGGTACTGTACGTAGGCGTGTACACAGACTTGTGTCGCGATACCGTCGCTCAAGAGCTACTAAGTGGGGGTAGCAACGTGCCCCACAATGGGGCGCCGCGGGGGCAGGCGGACCGTGCGGAAGGCCATTCTAGGCACGATATACCGTAATGTAGGGTACGTGTAGGGGTGCGAAGGTACGGCCAATGCCGCCGAACACCGTTGATACCCGCTTTTCGCCGTAGCTGGTGCAACCAGTAAGGTAACGGGGGAGGAAAATGTTGGATGTATAAAAGTCAAGAAGCTCTGACCGCCCCTCGAGCTTTTAAGTCAACGTTCAACTGGACTCTCCGTCTTGGGCACTCGAGCATAGAATTCTACCACCGTCAGAGAAGTAAGGACCCATCATGTGTGGGATCTTCGCCTGTCACCGGTGAGCGACCAGAACTTCTTACCCCGTCCAGATGCGGCCTTCGACACGATCAGTAGTCGTGGGATCGTGGTGGGCACGCCGAAGAGTGGCCGCACGTGCCCCCGTCCCTGGCAGCTGCAGTGACAGTGAGCCGAACACAGAGATGCAGGAGCTGATCAATGTCGGTCTCGGGGCCACAGGCATCCAGACGTCCAGGAATTCAAGGCCACGGCCTTGAAGCTCGCTAAGGCGTAAGTGCGCCTCGTTCGAGCAGCGATCCCACATCAAGGATGCAGCGATCCCCTTGTTAATTGCCCACTGTTTCTAGAGTCCGGCATCGAGGCCCAGATTGGAGTGAGTCCGTCCCGCCGTGAGCGGGTCTTCAGGATACCGCGGGAAATTATGACTGGAGCTCACTTGTGCATCAGGTGGGAATTATGTGGGAAACAACACGAGTGAGTCCGATACGGTCCTAGATGTCGGAGCCGCGGTGGTCTGATGCTGATCTTCGCCATCTGAGCAGTTCTCGTTCACGAGAGACTGAGCATTGTCGGAGTTGGTACGCAGAAAACGCCGATCCGCTGGAGATTTCACCAATCTACCAGAAGCTGATGAGTCGCAGAGAGCGGGGCTCAGCCGCTAACCAACGAGGATGAATCCGTCGCTTTGGCCGTCAACGGCGAGATCTACAACCACCGCGTCCTACGCAAGCACCTGAAGCAGCAGCATCCCTTCAAGACGACTTCAGACTGCGAGGTCATCATCCCGTTGGTACGTCCGTCCGTCCGTTCGCCAGTCTCGTCGCGGCGTGACCGATGATTGCCCCTCCATGCCAACGAGCCCTGCAGTACCTGGAGCATGGCGTGGATGTGCCCAGCCGACTCGACGGCATCTTCTCGTGGGTGTTGTACGACAGGAGCCAGGACCGCATCCTGGCGGCCAGAGACCCCATCGGCGTGACAACATTCTATCAGGGCTGGTCGAGCCAGGCCCCAGACTCGGTGTACTTTGCGTCCGAGCTGAAATGCCTTCATCCCGTCTGCGACAGGATCATCTCGTTCCCTCCAGGTCACATCTACGACTCAAGAACGAATAAGACGACGAGGTACTTTCAGCCGCCCTGGTGGGACCCGGCCGACGTGCCCTCGGCGCCGATCGACTACGCCGCGCTTCGACGGACGCTGGAGCGCTCCGTGCGCAAGCGCCTGATGGCCGAGGTTCCGTACGGCGTCCTGCTCTCCGGCGGTCTCGACTCGAGTCTGGTGGCCTCGATCGCCTCGCGTGAGATCCGAGAGGTGCGCGACAGGCGGTCGCGCGAGGCCAAGGAAGCGAACGGCGTCAACGGCGTCGCTGGCGCTCAAGCTTTGCACGAGCCGGGCACCCACCCGCTCGTGGGCATCGACGGCGATGACCGATTATCTACCGTTGCCGCCGTACAAGATCTTCATTCCTTCTCCATCGGCCTGCCGGACGCCCCGGATACCAAGGCCGCCCTCGAAGTGGCCAAGTTCCTGGGTACCAAGCATCACGATTTTACCTTCACCGTCGAGGACGGTCTCAACGCCCTGCCCGACGTCATCTACCATCTCGAGACGTACGACGTCACCACCATCAGGGCCTCGACTCCCATGTTCCTGCTGAGCCGCAAGATCAAAGCCCTCGGGGTGAAGATGGTCTTGAGCGGCGAGGGCAGCGATGAGATCTTCGGTGGCTACCTGTACTTCCATGCCGCGCCGGACAAGGAAGCCTTCCACGCCGAGACCGTTCGGCGCGTCAAGAATCTGCATCTGTCGGACTGCCTGCGTGCCAACAAATCGACGGCGGCGTGGGGTGTCGAGGCGCGCGTGCCGTTCTTGGACAAGGAGGTAAATGCCCCGAGCGCGTCCCGTGACCTTGCGTCCCCGCTCTGACCACCGTCGATCCTGCATCCAGTTCCTCGAGGTGGCCATGGGCGTCGACCCGGCCGAGAAGATGATCACGAAGGACAGAATCGAGAAGTACATCCTACGGAAGGCGTTCGACACGAGCGATGAGTCCGACACGCCAGCCTATCTGCCGGAAAAGATTCTCTGGAGGCAGAAGGAGCAGTTCAGCGACGGCGTCGGCTACGGCTGGATCGACGCCTTGAAGGATGCAGCGGCGCAGAAGGTCACGGACGAGCAGCTAAAGGGTCCCAAGCCCGAGTGGGGCGATGACATTCCTGACAGCAAGGAAGCGTGCGTGGTCACCTCACACTTTGCTCCTGTTCTGAAACCCCGCTGATCGCAACTGTGCTGACTCCCCGGCTTAGGTACTGGTATCGATGCATGTTCGACGAGCTCTTCCCACCGCACACCGCTTCCACGGTCATGCGCTGGACGCCGACCTGGTCGCAGCAGACTGATCCCAGCGGAAGGTCGGTCACCACCGCAACTGATCTGCCTATCTGATCGATTCACGGCTGACCACCAAGCCAGGGCCATCGCAACACACGTTGCGCGCTACTAGATCCGATGAGGTTTCGTGCTGACTGCGATATAGATGTTCGATGGCGTCGGCGATCGGAGGCGAGCATTCGTCATTGCTGCGCTAGCTTTATCCTCGTCCATTGGGGTCGACTCGATGGTCTCCAGCTGTCGGCAGCGTGAGGACCGCAACGAGCGCGCTATACAGGTAGAGCTATTGGTTGCATTTTGAAGCTGCTTATATACCACAGCTGGTTTGGCTTTATCTATACTTCATACCTTGCTCTTTCAAAATAGAAGATTCGAACTAGATCGCTCCGGAATCAAGGCTCTTCTCAACACTAAGTATACGTCCAAAAAACTGCTATTGTTGAAATCATCTCCGTCAAAGCGCTGATAAGTTAAGGTACAAGACGGCTACGGTCGGAGATAGCTTGCCGTCGGCGAGGTATTGACAGCGAAGACGGTTTTCCGCTATCAGGATATCGACAACAAAGATTTGATGTCTACGGAAGTCAAAAGCACAGGAAACACTGATACTCGAGATCGGACATCTACCGTACTACCGTAAGATCGAGCGTAGCACTGGGATCCTACGTAACATAGATAGCCAAGACTACTCCTCCAATATCCAGTACCTAGGACTGTGACAACGAAGACTCGGTGTCGCGAGATTGTTTGATATCGAATGCTTTTCTCCACAGCTATAGCCACGTAGGCAAGACATCTTTCGTCATCCGGAAGCTGAGCTCTCCTTGTGCGTTCAAGAGGCACTAGTTACGGTAGTACCAAGCACACGTGATGATCTCCAAACCCTCGGGGGGTTTCTGGCACTTCTGGATGAGTTCACAATAGAGCTATGCTGTAGATAGTCACACCTCTCGAGAGGTCGAAGTTATGCACGGAAGTACAGTACGTTAAGTACGTTACGTACCTCAGTATGGAGATATCTCGTACCGTACCGTACCGTACCTAATCAGAGGGAGATACATTTGTACGAGTATGTACTCCGTAATACGTACGGTACCGGTACCGGACCCGGTATCGGTACCGGACCAATTGTCCCTAGATCTAATCTTCACGCGACAGAATCTGGCCCCAATTCACCCACCGATCAGATGTGACTCGCCGCTCACCCCAAACCAAAGGCGCACTTATCACTTACTCTCACACCTTCTTCTCCTGACATGTTCGATGACAGCTCGTGCTGGTAGTGCTGCTAGTCTGTCAAAAGCACCCACTTCCCCCACCTGGCAACCCTATCAGCTACCGGTATCTCCCTCTCCGGTGACGGTTGCTTTGTTCTTAGAGCTCTATCCCGGGGTCTGAAAGGAATATCATGTAAGACCATGAGTTCTCCACCCCCTACTCCCTCAGCCACGATTCCCGCCAGATCTCAATGGCGCTTCAACGAGGAAACAGCAACCACGGAGTGGATAGAGAAATATCAACTGGGAGGCTTCCATCCAGTACACATTGGTGATCTTTTCAACAGCTCAAGATATCAAGTACTCCGAAAGCTGGGCTATGGCTCCTTTTCCACAGTCTGGTTGGCGAAGGACCAAATGTGAGTCACACCCAAGGCAAGCCAGTGTCATGTGCTGCAATCTAACTATTCGTTCCAGGCTTGATATCTTTGTTGCCATCAAAGTACTTGCCGCAAGTGTATCTTCCAAATCAACTCTTCCCAGAACCACGTCCTTCAAGGACCATCAATTTTGACAAACACCACAATTTGTCATATGTTCTGGAAAACAGCCCAGTTCCTCTCTGAAACCACCCAAACCTTAACGTGAAAACCCATCACCTTTGAGAATCACACCTGTTTGTCAAAAGTTGTGATCTTGAATCCACGATCTTCTTCTTCAACAACCAGCAATCTACCCACAACCAGAGAGAGAGTCTCAGGATAAGAGGAATGGTTAGAGTCTGACTGACTCTGGAGCTAGCAGAGTCTTTGGCTCAAGGAAAGTCTAGATAGGGGGTCTGGTCCCTAGTCTAGGTTAATACTTCTAGCTTTGCCCAGAGCTTAGTTGGAAAAAGCTGCCCAGGAAAGTCTAGTCTTGGGGATTAGTCCCAGGACTAGATTATTACTGCTGGGAAACCAGGTGACTCTTCTTTCTGGCAGTACTCTGCAGACAGGAAACACCCAACCAGTGCCAAACAATCTCTAACATGGCTCCCAAGAAGAAAAAACCCACCTTTTCAGAAAGTAACACCAGAGCTACACCAGCTACTCTCCCAACCAGCTCCCAGTCTGGCTAGCACCCAGTCCAGCTCTCCTACCCCCCAACCAGCTCCCCAGAGTGACTACAAACTAGTAGACTCCTGGATCAAAACTCAACCAGTCCCAGAATCCATTCTGAAAAGCTGGGAAAATATCAAAAAGAACTCCTTCTCTACAGAAGCCCAGTCTAGCTCCACTGGCCTCACCAACAGAATCTTCCAGAAGCTGGAGAATATCAACAAGCGGCTGGACAAACAAGAAGCCAAGCCATCATATGCCCAGGCTGTCCAAAAATCTATTCCAGCACAAATCCCTCTAACTGCAAGAATTCTCAAAGAAGTTCTTGTACATCCTGGTATCCAGCCACCTGACATGGCTAATAGAACTCACATCCAGCTTTTCCAGGCTCTTCAAGACAGACTACCCAGCCCCTACAACAAGCAGGTCAGAGTAGTAAGGAAACTTCCTTCAGGGGATATCCTTATTAACACAGAAAGCCAAGAGACTAAAGTCTTCCTAGAGAAAAACCCTGCCTGGGTATCAGCTATCTTCACAAAGGAAGCAACCATCCAGCCCAAGAGATTTCCAGTTCTGATCCATGGAGTCAGAACAGAAGATATCCAACCTGAAGACCTGGAGAAAACCCGCCAGATAATCCAGAACAGCAACCCATCTCTGAGCAAGCAAATCACCATCCTGAGAGCCTACTGGTCTAAGAAGGCTATAGCTCAAAAGAAGCCAGTTACCTCTCTCCACCTGGATCTGGCTACCCCTGAACAAGCCAATCTTTTGATTGAGAGTGGGCTAGTGCTGGGGCACAGGATGCATGAAGCAGAACCTTTTCTGGCAGACACAGTTATTGCACAATGTTTCAAGTGCTTTGGCTATGGGCACCAAGCACGCTTCTGCAAGAACAAAGCTGTGTGTGGTGCCTGTGGAGGCCAGCATGAAAGGAGAGCCTGCCAAGTTCCTGAACAGCTTCTCAAGCCAAAATGCTGCAACTGCAGAGGAGCTCACCCAGCCTGGGCCAGTGTCTGTCCAGTACGCCAGGAAGCAGCCAAGAAGGCAAGAGAAGCATGGAACACACGCCCAGGAAAATATGAGATCCCAACAGCTACCTCTGTTCCAGCTCTACAACCCCCCCCAGTTATGTCTTTCCCTCTCTCTCAGTCTCTACCAGGGGGGAAAAAACGTAAAACAGCTGAGCCAAGCAGAAGCTCAGAGAGACTCAGAGGTGCACTCCCAGAAGTGCAAATTCTTTCTTCAAGATCAGCCAACTCTGGAGGAAAGCTACCAGCTAACTCCTTCAAGATCTTTGATGCTGAGATGTCTGCATGAAAGACACAAAGCTGACACTTCTCCAGTATAATGTGCAAAAAAGCCAATCAGTCCAAGAGCTACTGCTAGCAACCTCAGCTCTCCAAGAGGTGGACATTATTGCACTTCAAGAGCCCTGGAAAAACCCTCACCTAGAAACAAGCACTTCAACTGTTTTCTCTTCCTTTCTTCCTCTCTACTGTTCAGAGATTGGCAGAACACTTTTTCTTATTAATAAAAATCTGAAACTCTCTTCTCTTCATCCTACCTTCTGGAATAAAGACTTTGTTTCTCTTGAAATCTACTTGGAAAACTCTTCTACTTCTCTTTGGGTACATAATCTCTACTTCACCCCATCAAGTCAAGAAAACTACACAGAGGCATCAGAAGCTCTTCTCTGTTTACTCCAAAATGCTTTACAAGAACAAGGACAACATATTCTTCTCACAGACTCAAATCTTCACCACCCAGACTGGTCAAAGAAAAGAAGACTGTACTCTGAGACTGCAAACAAGTTTCAAGACCTAATGAAAGATTTAAATCTGGATTTAGCTATTGCACCTTTCACCCCTACCAGAGCAAGATCTCTTTCTGAAAAACCATGTTCTTCTATTGATCTGTCTTTTATTTCTTCTTCTCTTTCTAACTCTCTGATTTTCTCTAAAGTGGCTCTTCAGTTCTTTCATGGGTCTGACCACAGACCTGTACTAACCTGCCTGGACCTGGATCCTCCAAGGAAAATCTGGAAACCAGAAAGAAACTGGAGAACACTGGACTCAAACCTTGCAAGAGTAGAGTGTGAGAAGCTACACCTGCCCTTCCACTTCCAAGACAAATATGAAGTGGATGAGTACTTGGAGTATCTTGACAACTTTCTCCAAGAAATAGCAAGCAAATCCACACAGCTCCAGAAGCAATCTGGCCACTCAGTTCCCTGGTGGAATCAAGAGATCCAAAACAAGGTTAAAGAGGAAAGAAGAGTAAGAAGAAAAGTGCAAAAAAGGCAAGCAAGTCAAGAGGAACTTGAGCAAGCAACTAAGCTCAAGAAAAAGGCAGTCAGAGATGGAAAACAGAACACTTTCAGACACCAAATCCATGAGCTGGCCAGCTCTTCAAAGTTCTGGAAGCTTGCAAAGTGGGGAAAGTCCAAAGCCAACAAGACTCCTGATCTTCCTCTGGTTCCTGACCTGGAAACACAAGAAGGAATAGCCAAAACCTTTGAGGAAAAGACCAAAGCCTTCTCAGAACAGTTCTTTCCAAAAGCTCTAGTTCCAGAACCAGGCTCAGAAAGCTCCCAGACTATCTCTGAGATACAGCTCTCCCAGGAGGTAACATGTGAAGAAGTGGAGCAAATTCTGGCCAAGAAGAAACCTTTCACAGCAGGAGGGAGAGATAAGCTGCCAAATGGATTTCTGAGAGCTCTGGGGCCTAGGTTCTGCCAAGCTCTAGCTATTCTGACTTCAACATGCTGGAAACTGGAGTACTTCCCTGAAAGATTTAAGAGTGCAAAAACAGTCTGCTTGAGGAAACCTGGCAAGGGAACCTACAATCAAGCTAAAGCCTGGCGCCCTATAGCTCTGCTAAACACAACAGGCAAGCTGATGGAAGCTATTGCTGCAGCCAGACTAAGCAAGATAGCAGAAGAAGCTGGACTATTGCCAGATATCCAGATGGGCTTTAGGAAAGGAAGATCCACAGAAGCAGCACTTTTCCTTCTAACCTCCCAAGTGGAAAAAGTCTGGAAGGAAGGCATGGTTGCATCCCTACTCTCACTGGATATCTCAGGAGCCTATGACAGAGTTCTCCCCAAGATACTACAGCAAATTCTGAAAAGAAAAGGAATACCTGCCTGGCTAGCTTCCTGGATCTACTCCTTCTGTGATAAGCGCTCTACCACTCTTGTCTTTGATGATTCTGAGTCTTATTCTATTCCTATTCATTGTGGAGTTCCTCAAGGTTCTCCATTATCCCCTATTCTTTTTCTATTCTACATTTCTGAATTGCATGAGACTGTGCATACTCCCTCTTCTGGTGTATCTGCCCTGGGGTTTGCAGATGATACAAATCTGCTTGCTTTTGGTCACTCCTTGAAAAGTAACCTTCTGAAGTTAAAGAACACACACCACAAATGTCTATCCTGGGCTGCAAGACATGGAATGGTCTTCTCACCTGAGAAATATGAAATACTTCATTTTTCCAGAAGAAGATCAGACAATCTTCAGCTCAAGCTCAGACTGGGGAATGTGATTCTCAAACCAAAAGAAGAAGTGCGAGTACTTGGAGTGTACCTAGATGCAAAGCTCCACTGGCACAAACACCAGAGGATTATTCTTCAAAAAGCACAGAAAGCACTCTCTTCTCTTTCTAGAACTTCCTATTCTACTTGGGGCTTTCCAGTTCACACATCACGTCTGGTGTACACTGCTATACTGAGATCTCTACTGAGCTATGCAGTGGGGATCTGGTTTAACCCTCTAAGAAAATCCTCCAATATCTCTTCTCTTGTTTCATTTCAAAACAGATGCCTAAGACTTATTGGGGGTGCCTTCAAAGCCACTCCTTCTTTTCTATTAGAGAGTGAGCTTTTTCTTCTACCTCTAGACCTATACTTTAAATTTCACACTGCCTGTTTTCTTTCTTCTATTCAAAACTCCCCTCTCAAATACTTTCTTGACAGTATCTTTTCCACTATTTCCAGCTATGCCTCTCTCTTGAAGAAACCTTTAAAGAAATCCTCAACTATCTCTCCTAAGTGGAAATTCACTTGGTTAAGTCAAATAACTACTAACCAGGCTAGTTCAAAGAAAGAACTACAAAAGCTCTTTACTAAAGAGTGGGAAGACCAATGGGAAGAGAAGAAAAGAAGAAGCTATCCAGGCTGGCAGACTTTCTGTCAAAAGCCACACAAAAACAATCTGAAGCTCTACAAAGAGTTACAGAAAGCTGAGGCAAGTCTGCTACTGCAAATCAGGACTGGAAGAATTGGTCTGGCAAGTTTTCTTTTCAGAGCTGGAGCTCCTGACTTCCCTACCCCACTATGTGTGTGTGGCCAAGCAGAAGAAACTGCAAAACATATCACCTCTTCATGCTCTCTTTATTCAAGACAAAGACAACAAGTCTCTTTTAATCCCCAAGACTTCACCACTATTATTTCAAACCCAGAGCTACTACAGAAGTTCTTGTACTGGTTTATGTCTTTGAAAAGACTAAACCAGTTTAATCTAGCTTTCAAACTCCACTATTCCCAATCCAATACCTAGATTCTCTTCTCTTACCAGAAACTTCAAGATTCCTTTTGTTACATTCCGTAGTCACACCCTGCCTTCAGTTTTTATCCCTTCAAAGGTTTTCTGAAGGAGTTCACTATTAGCTAGAAGATCTGCATGGCTGTAAAGCTACTACCAGTGTAAGAATCAAATAAAATAAATAAAAAATTTGTCTTGGAAGTGGAAGGGCAGGTGTAGCTTCTCACACTCTACTCTTGCAAGGTTTGAGTCCAGTGTTCTCCAGTTTCTTTCTGGTTTCCAGATTTTCCTTGGAGGATCCAGGTCCAGGCAGGTTAGTACAGGTCTGTGGTCAGACCCATGAAAGAACTGAAGAGCCACTTTAGAGAAAATCAGAGAGTTAGAAAGAGAAGAAGAAATAAAAGACAGATCAATAGAAGAACATGGTTTTTCAGAAAGAGATCTTGCTCTGGTAGGGGTGAAAGGTGCAATAGCTAAATCCAGATTTAAATCTTTCATTAGGTCTTGAAACTTGTTTGCAGTCTCAGAGTACAGTCTTCTTTTCTTTGACCAGTCTGGGTGGCCACAGTTGAGCTATGCCGAGGCATAGCGCAGAGTCGACATCCCGTGCAGGGTCTCTGCCACGCTTCCCCGCAGTCCTGAGGTCTTTTGCGCTCCGCCGTGTACGCTCACCCCTAGGTCCTGCTTCGGAGCGCCGGGTTGCCAGCCCGGAGCCCACGCTCCAACTGCAGTTTGCTCCTTGAGCCCGTTATTTGCAGCCTGAGCCTGCACTCTGTACGGACCGGCATGCGCTTCCGTCCTCTCGGGCCATATAGACAGTCTCGTAGTAGGCCCAGACCCTACTGCCGTCACTGCCATTATATGCCACGCCCCGCAGCTCTCGCTGTTTCGCGTTATCTCTGTAGATCTCTCGTACAGAGGCCGACCATGCCTCGCAGGCTCTACGGACCCTGCAGGCCATGCCAGCACCTGCAGGACCGCCTTTCCAGCCCACTAACCAAGTAGGGAGAAGTCTCCGTCTGCCCGCTGTCGCCTGTGGGACCCCGGATGTACGTGGTGGCCCACTGGAGAACCTCCAGTGCCCTAGCCCCGGTCCGTAGGTGGCCCGAAGAGAATCCGTGGCAAGACCTTAGGCAAAACCATCAAGCCAGCACTTTGACTATCACACAGCCCTTAGGTACTGGAGCGGCGGAAACCCTTCGTGCCACCTGCTCGCCTTCTTTAACACGTAGTCCCCGTTCGATTAACAACGCCGCGGTACAGACATCGCTCCCCTCCTAGAACAAGATCCTCGATGCATCAGCTGCTGGAGACTCTGCCAGAAGGGGGGTGTGCGATAGGAACTCCTCTCGTCTACTCCAGAGGTGCCCTGTCGGGTGTCTAGACTTCACATCCACCAGTTGCAAGGCTGGCTTCGGGCCGTAGCGTACACGGTAGACATCCGTCGGGTGGTTTTCATAACCAGTTTGGTCGAAGTCCTCTGTTCTGCTGATGTCGCTTCACGGGGGTGTCCAGGGTGCCTGCACGACACCTCCGGTGGCCCGTCGCTCCACGGGCACCAGCAGCTCGACCGGTGACTCAATTAGCTCTCGGTGCAGCGACTACAAGCAGCTTGGGAGACTGCCTGCCATCGCTGCCCCGAGGTTCCCAGCCTGCACCGCGTGGAGGTTTGAGTCTTCGCAGGCCACTGGAAACTTGTAGCTGATGTCAAGAGCAGACATTTCTTGTCTATGACAATCCTTCCTGACTAGGTGAAGAAGATCTTTGGTCTGCTGCTTATTTAGAGCTTTTGGTCAACCAGTTCATGGAGTGCCCTTGAAGAACTTGTCCTGGAAGACTGCATTGGTTGTCACGGTTCTGGCCCAGTTGCATATCTGGCACAAGTCACGCACCTTGCCGGGAAGTTCCATCTGCACTGTTGCCTGTTTGCTCTGCCATTGCCTCGTTGCATATCTGGCACAAGTCACGCACCTTGCCGGGAAGTTCCATCTGCACGCACCTTGCCGGGAAGTTCCATCTGCACTGTTGCCTGTTTGCTCCGCCGTTGCCTGATCCCCTGCCTATAAGAACTTCTCCTGCTCCCCCAGCTTCTTCTCTTCTTTTCTCTTTTTCTTCCTTCCTTGTCTTTCGTCTTGTACATCAATCCAAGTCTCAAGTCTCAAGCCAAGTCAGGTCAAGGTTACCGAATCAGTTAGGCTCGAGTTCTGCTCTGCCATTGCCTCGTCACATTGGTGACTGGATTGTAGCCATGCTTGTACACAAGTTGACAAATTCGATAGATTTTTGATTTGATTTGATTTGATTCTTACACTGATTTGGCTGTTAAGCCATGCAGAACTTCTTGAAGGATTTTTGTCTCTTGTAGACTTGACTCGGGTACCTCACGCATTTACCGTACACCCCGTGGTTTGTAGTGTACGTACTGTGGGAAAACCCCAAACCCCGTAGGGGAAATAGGAAAACCACAGTAATGAGGGTTTTGTGGATCTTGACAGATATTGGGTGAGCTATTTCTTGGGGGTTTTCATACATCTTGCGAGGAGTACATCTTAGACAAGTTCTATGAATCTCGGGGGTTTTTGTGGCAGAATGTGGGGTGGGTCAGATTCGAACTGACGACTGGTTTAGTCAGGTTCTCCAGGCCTGACACCACTAGTTCCGGGTCATGGGTGCCACGTAGTGGGAAACTCTCACCAGCTTCCCGCTACACCATGCCGTCCCAAATTCGATAGATAGTGCTGAAAGAAAGACCTGTGAGGTTGATGATATGATTCACAGGGACACCCTCCTCAAGAAGAGCAAATATACGTGCTTTCTGCAAGATGCTGATGGCTTTGCTACCCATGGTGTCAGTGATGTGGGTGGTGTCATTCGCAGATTTAGGTGGTGATCTCCAGTCTCATCACTTTTTGGAGGGATTGCGAATACTTTTGTCGCCGGCTTCCGTACGTACGTAGCGAAAGAAGTGGTGTAGGGTCCCAGATGCACCCCTACGTCCTCTCGGTTTCTCGCGCAAGCGCTCGGAATTTCCTTGGTCCCAGGGCCGTCGTGACAAGGATCACCTTGCGTCATTCTGCAGCGGGTGCAGCCGACCCCACCTGCCGTTCCACCCAGACCTCGGTGTGCTTCGCGACCAATTCCTTCAGGACCACATTCACTCTTGGGGAGCCAACAAAAACCTTGGGAAGGCTGAGAGGACGCGGATCATCTTACGCTTCGAAACTAGCATTGAGGGCGAACGCTGCTAGCAGGGAGACTTTTAAAGCAGCGACACAGATCAAGAACATGGCGACGAATGACCCCGGCATCGCTATCTCCGAGTCCGGTCCGCTCGGCAACACCGGGAGTACGACGGTGATCAGCGCGTCTCGCACTGGCAGGGAATGGTTGGTGATCGCATCTGACCGCGATGGAGCGCTGCAGCGGCGACTGGAAGTGCGAGAGTACGTCCTGGATCTTCTACTCTCACGCGCTTTCGCTTGCTTTTTCCATGAGCTCTTCAAACAGCTTCAGCACTGCCTCTTGCTTGCTCGTCTGCGGATGGCAACAAAGAAGCTCGCGGCCTCGCTTGTCAGATGGTCTTGACGCCCCCCAGGAGCCTTTCTTTCTAACCACTCTTTGGTCTTTTCCTGTACATGAACACAGAAATGACGTTCACAGCTTTCCTTGCGGCGACCCACCAAAGTGTGCAGTGAATCACTATATATATGCTTGCATTGACTCATCTTCCCCTTCAATGTTGCTTCCTACATCTCATTCGCTAAGTCGGTGAACAGCCAACATATTAACAACATGAAACCTCTCGTCAAAGACGGTGTGGCTAAACTCGGGGGTAAGCGCCTTGCGCCTCCCCCAGCAGTCTATTCAGTTTTGAACTTCTCTACTTTCCTCCTCTGCGCTCCCGATTCCTCTGACCTACCTGTTTTAAAGAGATGGCTGACCCGTATCTTCTCCCCTCCTAGGTGCAACACTGGACGCCCATCCAGCTGGTGGAGGACAAACGCCCAAGATGAATGGCAGCGTTCTTATCTATGTAGCAGATACAGAAGAGCAGGTGTGGCAGCTGGTCAAAGATGATATCTATACGACAACGGGGGTGTGGGACTCGGACAAGGTCAGCAGCTTCTGCGTTCTCGTCCCTCAAGCTACAGGTTTTTTTTCTGCCAAGAGCCAGGACAGGCAGGGTCCTTATCAAAGCCATCGTTCGGGGCGCTTTGATGGCGGTTCATCATCATGACATGGCTAACCAAGACCGTCTTCGATCGCACACGGAAAGGTGAAGATATATCCGGTGAGTTGCCCCCTTCCTTCCTACTCTCAAGACGCACCATCAGTCTCTTCAGTCGGCGTCTACCTCAACTGATAGCTATGATGTCTTCTCGAATACGAAAAGTTCCGCTCGGCGATTCGGGAACCGCTCTAGAGACGCCTTTCATCGGTGCGAATCATTTCGGCAGTATCGAAGATTTATAAGCCCAAAGCTCAAGTCCTATTGCTTGTTGATAGACGCAAAGGATGTTTCAACCCTAGAGCCCCTTGAATTGATATCGTGGATGTATCTCAACTACAATCAATATGACATGAGCATTTCATCGGCATGATATGTTGATCTGAAGTTTAAGCGTGGCATGTTGAGCTGGGCAGCACTCTCGGAGATGACACCAAGTCATTGTGGGAGTCCAGCAGGGCGTGAAGGGGTAGGTTCGCAGGTTCGGAAAGGATCTCCAGATACGTACGTAGTACCGTACGGCACGAGGTTCGTAAGCAGATATCTACAAGTATACTGGAGCGGTCGGTGCTTGGACCGAGAGAAAGATCCTGGGGAATACGTATACTGCTCTGTAGTGGAGTACGGTACGTTACGTACTGCAAGAGTTTTAAGAGTATAGGGTATTACATGTGGCAGCCGCTCTAGTACGGAGGTACAGTACATACGTTACGAGTATGCTTGCAGTCACGAACCACGTACGGAAGCCCGCGACAAAAGTATTCGCAATCCCGCCAAAAAGTGACGAGACTGTAGGTCACCGCCCAAACCTGCCCACTGACACCACCCAAATCACTGACACTATGGGCAACAAAACCATCAGCATTGTGCAGAAAGCATGTGTACTTGCTCTTCTTGAGGAGAGTGTCCCTGTGAATCATATCATCAATCTCACAGGTCTTTCTTCATTCCAGCACTATCTATTGAATTCATCAGCATGTGTACAAGCATAGTGTCAGGAGCTAGTTGCCCGACCGGGCGCTTAGTCATCGTGACCTCTGACTAGGCAGGCGGGTGCAGCCGCATTTATCTATCGCTAGTACAGAGAGTAGTAGTCTTTTGGCTCAGTTCGCTTTAGCCTACTCCGTACGGCACCGCGCGACACATAGCTACAATTCAGTCACCAATACAGTCTTCATGAGGACCCAAAGATGTAGTGGCATCAGAGGAAGAAGAAGAGAAGTAGCAGAGTGACAAGAGCTCAGATTGGGAAGATGACTAGTCACAAGACTCAAGACCCAAGAATTCTGGTGGTGGAGAAGAGGACCAGCGATAATAGCAACAAGAACTCAGATTAGGAGGAGAAACGCGGGTGTGTCTCACGAATTTTGTTGCCCCCATACAAATGATTGCGAATACTTTTGTCGCGAGCTTCCGTACTGTACCCCTGAATGTTACTCAGCAGAGACAACGTCTTTTATGATCGTCGCTTCCAAGACGTTAAATTACGTACTCGTACTGTGCGTGCAGTACGGAGTACGTAGATACTTAAAGACTCGTACAGTACGTATATGCTACAGCAGAGACTTCGAGCGCGTGGAATTGGACCGCTAAGCTCAAGTCCGGCAAATGAACAAGCCAGGAGCACGGCCAAGCCACGGATCATAATGACGGCTCGTAAAAACCAATTGAAGGAGTTGGAAGAGCAAGTTGATATCGTCGATGCTACTCAAGCAATCAACTCGGCCTACCATGTCCATGGCTGGCTGGGAGGTTTCGAGGGCGTTGATCTACTCCTGTCAACATACATAAGCCCAATCGCCGTGGCTGCCCGAGCGGAAGAGCTTCGACTGGACGTGAGCAAGGGCCTGTGTCCGATCCAGGTCTCCGTCTTGACCGGTCAAGGCCCTGTGGAATGCATGATCAAAGACTCGGCCGAGGCGTATGGCGGGACTCTCTCGACTCAGATCGTGGGCCTCACCCTTTGCGCCCTTTTCCATGAATGCGATCAGCGCGATGCGTTGATGGTGTTTATGAAGGCCATGGTGCCGTATTTCTTCGAGGGCTTGGACGAGGTGGTCGACGACCTGCAGACGCAGATCAACGACAATTTCGACCGGATATACAATGAAGGGGCTGCCCGCTGCCTGACGGACCGCTTCAGGTGCGCAGTGGCCGACTTGGACAACCATGGCGGAGACCGGGCATACCTACGAGAGTATTCCAGAATCGATTTCATTGCCGACCCTCATCCGTCTGAGGTGTCCATGTTAGGAGGCTTCCTGAAGTGGATCACCCAGTACAAGAAGGGAACGTACTTCACCAGGAGTGGCCTGGTAGCCCGGGTAGCGGCCTGCCTGAAAGTGGTCGGGTACCCCATTGGCTCCATCCAGACCGCTACAGGGACCGATGATCCCGAGCTCCCACCCAAAGATACTGGCTTGATCCCCGTCGTGGTCGTGCTCGGTGGCTCCAGCCTGTACGATCCACTACAGCTCGGACACGATGAGGTCATGGGGGGTTGGTACGCGGATCATTATAGCCACCAGTCGGTAGGGCGTATGCTTGTGGCCGCTCTCGGCTATCAGTCGGATATCAGCCCTGAATTCCTCCAGAGGGAATTTGAATACATCTACGACTACCTCGAAGAATACCTGGTCATCACATACGAGGCGTGCGATGACGCGGTCGCGGCCCCCAGGGCGACGGCGGACTGGTCGAGAGAGCCGCCACTGTGCGAGGAGGACGACGAATACTACCGCATGGTCGCACTCGCCGAACTCTACTTCCCTAGCTCGGGAGAATACATCGCGCACTGCTACAGGGCCATCACCAGCCGGCAAGCGTACGAAGAGATTTTGGACAACCAGGCGATCATGGGCGTCTTCGATCATCCGTTCCCGGAGAGCCTGGCCTTGTTCCGCGCGATCACGGCTGCCATCGCCATCTCAATCGCGAGCCGTCTCGCGCCCGACACGTTCAAAGACACCGAGCACTGCGTCAGCCTGGACCTTGGAGACGACAATTGGCTCCAGGACTTCGGCGACATCGTTGAAGAGCTGTTAGGCCCGGACGACGACGGCAAGAAGGGGCTGGAGTTTCACAAGGCGGTCGGAGTGGTTGCCGCTGTCCACACCGCGGCACAGATCGAAGAGGTCAGGTCGACCAGGTCGAACGTGATAGGTTATCGCACCGCAGTCTATTCGGTTGTGCCGTCCTTACTGGTCAAGATGGCCCCCTCGAGGGACGCGCTTGGGCTGTGTTGTCTTGATGGATTCCTGGGCAACATAAGAACCAACAAGAAGGGCATTGTTAGGAGCTCATCTACTGTAAGGCTGTATCAGGCTTGGCATCCTTCCGACGTGGACAACGGCTCGTTGGATCCTCCCACTTCCGGCACCGACCCTCCCACGATCGAGCCTCCCGACGTCCCTATGACGCTACATCTTGGGGCTCCGGCCTGGCACGGGAGTTCTGCGTTGTGTCTCCGTGGTAAGGCTGGAAAGACCGTCGCAGGCGAAGCCAGCATCGTGGACGTTCTCGCAGTCCTTGCCGCCAGCCTACGGGAACCGCAAGTCTGCACTCACCAGATCCCTTGCAAGATCAACGTCATCAACACAAACGTGAGCACGTGGATCGCCGGCGGACACACCAAGCCGGCGAGGCGATATCAGGTCACGTACGTGCCCGTCCACCGCCACGGCCCCTCGGCTCTTTTCTTCGCCGGACAGGCAGCCCAGTTTGGCGCGAGGATCATCTACCGATGCGTCGAATGCGCCGTCGTACGACGTAAATCGCACGAATGTGTCCTTTGCCCAGACTGCCGGACATGTCATGATTGTTGGTCGGGTCCAAGCTCCGGTGGGCATCAGCTCCTCAATGAAGGCGGTGATGCCAACCAGGGGGGCGAAGAAGGAGATGAGCACGAGAATGGCGAAGGAGACCATGATCCGGCTACGACCGATGATGAAGATCAGGGCAACAACACTCCGATCACGGCGACCACAGGAGATGATTGGGAGGATATCGAAGGGGACGAGCCGAGCACCACCAGCAGCGGCACTGATGAGTTCGAATTCGCGTATGGCGATTTCGGAAAGGTGCCCGTGACGGTGTTGATTGGCTACCACTCGTCCCAAGATCACGATTCCAACGCTGCCTGAGCATGAGGACAGGGAAGAAGGTGAGGCTGAGGAACAGCGACGGTGGGACACGACAGCTGTGAACAGATCCAGGCTGCTTGTCAGCGCGCGGCGTCATGAAAATCCCCTGTCTTACATGACCTCGGCTTTGGCAGCGAGCGAGGACTGGTCTCCACTCCCACCCTCCGGTTGACCACATTGTACCCATCATATCCTCTCCTCCGGCAGCCTTTGACATTAATATTATCATTGTAGCAAGTGGCTTTTAATGCATGTACGTACTACAAGTACTGTATTGAGGCATTCGCCGTCGGCCAGACACATCGTCCCAATAAGCGGTCTCTTGATCACTCTAACCTACCGTGCCTACATGCTGTCTCGCAGTCTATGTCCAAATCAATGACATAACATCGTACTCACAGTAGTGGCACTCAACCAGACTAATCATCAAAAAGTGGATACATAAACGTAGTCCAGGTGCTCTGATCATTCGATGTTCAACGCGGTGACGTCCAACATCATAGTACGTTGGATACAAGTACACTATGTAGTTACTAACAGTACCCGTGCCGGGGGAAAGGGGTGGCGTCCTGGACATACAGCGTCACGACACAAGTCTGACATACGTACGCCCCTACGTGCTTTTGGTCACAAGAGTCATAAGTATTACTGGTATTTTTTTATTTTACTTTATTTGATTCTTACACTGGTAGTAGCTTTACAGCCATGCAGATCTTCTAGCTAATAGTAAACTTCTTCAGAAAACCTTTGAAGAAATAAAAACTGAAGGCAGGGTGTGACTAGAGGATGTAACAAAAAAGATCTTGAAGTTTCTGGTAAGAGAAAAAGATCTAGGTATTAGATTGGGAATAGTGGAGTTTGAAAGCCAGATTAAACTGGTTCAGTCTTTTCAAAGACATGAACTAGTACAAGAACTTCTGTAGAAGCTCTGGGTTTGAAATAATAGTGGTGAAGTCTTGAGGATTAAAAGAAACTTATTGTCTGTCTTGAATAAAGAGAGCATGAAAAGATGATATACTTTGCAGTTTCTTCTGCTTGGCCACACACACATAGAGGGGTAGGGAAGTCAGGAACTCCAGCTCTGAAAAGAAAACTTACTAGACTAATTCTTCCAGTCCTGATTTGCAGTAGTAGACTTGGCTCAGCTTTCTGTAACTCTTTGTAGAGCTTCAGATTGTTTTTGTGTAGCTTTTGACAGAAAGTCTGCCAGCCTGGGTAGCTTCTTCTTTTCTTCTCTTCCTATTCATCTTAATAAGAAAAAAACTTTGAATAGCCACAACCAGCTTTGTAGAGAAAGCTTGCACACTCCACTCAGAGCTACAGCAACTTATAGAAGTAGCCAGTCCCACTGCTGATAAGACCCAGGTGAACAGAGGACTACTCTGGCAGATCACCAGACACCTGCAGGCATCAATCACACAGACTGAGACCTCCAACACCAGTGCTGCAACACCACCTGCCCACCACAACACCACTGAGCCCACCCCAAGAACTATCCTTAAGGTGGTTCAGTGTATTGAACAACAACTGGATACTGGCCTACCACCTCCCAATAGTGACAACTCCTACACAGTGGCAGTCCAGCAAGACACCACCATGCACCCAGCCCCACAGCAACAACAACTGCCTTCACTACTGCAGTCTACAGCACCCCCCCAGTGCAAGTTCAAAACTATTATAGTCTACACCAGAGACTCAGATCAGGTGGCAGGCCTACAGTGGGTAGCCTGCAAGAAGCTTCTGAAGCACATCCAGATGGCTGGTGGCCACACCTCACAGATCATCAAGATCTGCCATATAACAAGTGGTGACTTGCTTATCAGAACACAGACAGAGGCAGCCCACCAGAACCTTGAGAAGGATACAACATGGCTGGAACAGGTGGCCCCCTCTGTGATCATCAAGAGGTGTACCTACACAGTTGCTGCCCACAGTATTCAGATCACCAGTGTGAACACAGTGTCAGAGCTGGACTATTAAGACTCTGCTACAGCAGAACTGGTGACTACACCTGGAGCTTTGCATCAAACAGCTCACCTGGCCCAAATCTGTAGAAGGCAAACACTACTCTATATTGCACATCAACACCTACAATGTGGCAGCAGCCAACCACCTACTCAACAAAAAGCTAATCAAGAACTTGGAGATCCACACCTGTGAGGTGTACAACAGGGCTGCCCACCTTACACAGTGCTTCCACTGCCAGACTTACAGTCATGTTGCCAGAGCATGCAGAAACATAACCAAATATACCTACTGCACTGGAGAGCACTTCTCTGGAGGGTGCAGAAGAACTGACAACCTCTTGAAAACAAAGTGCACCAACTGCCACAGAGCAGGCCACTCAGCCTGGATGAAGGTGTGCCTAGTCTGTGACTGGAAGATTGAACAACTCCAGACTATTTGAATAAGCACCCCAGCAAGATTCTGCAAAACCCAGAAGTGAAGCCAGATATGATCAGGTGTCCAGTCACCAGCTCACCAGAGATCCCCAACAGCAACCTCCCCTCCCCAGCCCACCACACACACAAACTCTACCCACATACCCCTACCTTCCCACCCCCAGTTGCCAGCAACCACCCAGCACCCCCCACCCCCTCAGCAGATATTGAAAAGAACCTGTGAAGGCAGTGATTCTCTAACCTCTTCTGGCCACAACAGTAGCAGTAGTAGTAGTGACAACAGCCACACAGCCACTGTTTCCACAGCAGCCAGGCAGCCCAGTAACACCCCAGTGGCTGGACCTCAAGCTCCGCAGATCTTGGAAGTTCTCCAGACACTCCCTGGGGCAGCCCCCTCTTCCCTCTCTTCCTGCTTAGTCAGAGCAGTATTAGCAGCTTCCAGGCAGACACTATCACTCTGCAGAACCACTGCCCTCACACTGACAAATACCTGTGAGCCCCCACCTCTGGATCCTGCAGTACAACATCTGTAAAGAAAAGAACAGCACTATAGCCCCTATGCTCCACAGACCTGTAGTGGCTGCAGAGCTGGATGTTATCATGATACAGAAACTGTGGCAGAACCTCTTTTGTCAGATGTCTTTCAATCTTCTGGACAGCAGATTCTATTTAGTCTACACACCAACACCCCACACCAGAGTCTGTTTCTACATCAATAGCCATCTAGATTCTGACTGCTGGGAGATAGACAATACTGGCAATCCTGACATCACCACACTCTCTCTGCACACTATGTGTGGGAATACTCTGGCCACTGTCCAGATACACAATATCTACAACCTCTCCCTCTGCCACTGAACAGTGATGGAAGTGCTGGTGATCAACAAGCTGGCAGCACATCTTCAAGCTACCCCTGACAGACTACATGTAGTGGTGGAAGACTTCAACCTACACCACCTATCTTGAGGAGGCCACTGATACCTCACATGACATGTGGCAGTGGACAGACTTCTTGACATAGTTGCAGAATCAGGTCTTCACCCCACTCTTTCTCTGGACACTATCACATGGAGAGCATGCTCTCTGGAGAGTAAAATTAACCACATCTTTGTGTCTGCAGCACTCACTCTCTGGGTAATCACCTGCCAGCTGGTGGACTACTGGGAGAAGTTGTCAGATCACAGGCCTATCCTCACACACCTTGACCTGGCAACAACAGAAGAGACTTCAAGACTCTGACAGACCTGGCAACACACTGACACATCTCAACTCAGGGCAACCTTCTGAAGACTGATAGTGGAGTGTCTGTGGCCTCACCTAGAGATGACTGAGAGTCTAGACAAGGTGGTAGAACTTATCAACTCTGCTATCCAAACAGCTGTGGAGATAGCTACTCTATAGTCTCAACACTCAACCTGAGCCTGACCCAGCTGGACACCAGTCTGCAGGGAAGCACTGGCAAGTGTGAAGACAGTACACCAACAGTGGTGCACCACCCAGACAGCCTGGGACTGGTGGGACTACCAACACAAGAAACATGAGAAGGTGCAGTGCATCAGGAAGACTATGACAACAGAGTTCTGCAAGACAGTACAAAAGATAACCAGGAAGCTGGCAGGTCTCTGGCAGCTGGCCAGATAGGGCTGCCTGGCTTTCTCCACCTTCCCCCCAGCTCTCCAGTTCCTCCCTCTCTGAGACTCACTTACAGGAACTCTGCAGACTGATGCTGAAGCCAAGGTGGCCACCCTACAACATGTCTTCTTCCCAGAGCTCCAGTCTGCTGACCTTACAGATACCCACAACTAGAACTATCTGGCACTGGTCAAGGACACCCTGCCTATCACAGCAGCAGAACTGAAAAAGACTGTCTTCAACCTAGCACTAGACAAAGCACCAGACCCCAACAGTATCCCACACCACATTCTCCAGCTTCTATACAAAGATACTGCAGGCTACCTACACAACTTGTTCAACACATACCTGCAGCAAGACCACCACCCCCACTGCTTCAGGATAGTAACAACAATTGCCCTACACAAGCCAGCCAAACCAGACTACAAAGAGCTGAAGGTCTGGTGCCTAATCACTCTTCTCAACACTCTCAGGAAAGCACTGGAAGCTATTGTCACTTGGAGAATCTGCTACATTGCTGAACACTACAACCTGCTCTCCCAGACACAATACAGGTACTGCAGACAACACAACACCACCACAGCCCTGGAGCTACTGATGGAACAGGTCCACACAGTGTGGGGTCAAGACTGTGACAAGATGGCCACACTGCTCAGTCTGGACATAGCTGCAGTCTTCCCCAATATATCACACCAACAGCTACTGCACATTCTCTGGTGAGACTGTGTACTAACAGCACTTTTCAATGTGAGAATGTTACCAGTAGTGTGCTCAGGTGACTGCTTGGTGGGAAGAATCAAGTGTGTTGCTAGAATTGTTCACTGGTCTCCAAGAAGAACAGCAAGAGTGGCTCTATATACTATTTTTTTATTTGATTCTTACACTGATTGTAGCTTTACAGCCATGCAGATCTTCCAGCTAATAGTGAACTTCTTCAGAAAACCTTTAAAGAAATAAAAACTGAAGATATAGAAGTGACCAGAAAGTGTAGTAAAAGAAAATCTTGTAGTATCTGGTAGAAAAAGCTTCTAGATGTTGGGGTGTGAATAGTGAAGTTTGAAAGCCAGATTAAATTAGTTTAGTCTTTTCAAAGACATGAACCAGTACAGAAACTTCTGTAGAAGCTCTGAGTTTGAAATAATAGTAGTGAAATCTTGAGGGTTGAAGAGAGTATGTTGTCTTTAACTTGAGTAGAGAGAGCATGAAGAGGTAATATATTTTACTATCTTTTCTGCTTGACTACACATGTATAAGAGAGTAGGAAAGTCAGAGACTCCAGCTCTGAAAAGAAAACTTGCTAGACTAATTCTCCCAGTTCTGGTTTGCAGTAGTAGACTTGCCTCAGCTTTCTGTAGCTTTTTGTAGAGCTTCAGGTTGTTGTAGTGAGGTTTTTGGCAAAACATCTGCCACCCAGTATAGCTTCTTCTTTTCTTCTTCTTCTATTGGTTTTCCCACTCTTTAGTAAAGAGTATTTGTAGTTCTTTCTTTGAACTAGCCTGGTTAGTAGTTATTTGACTTAACTAAATAAACTTCCAATTAGGAGAGATAGTTGAGGATTTCTTTAAAGATTTTCTCAGTGAAGAAGTATAGAAAGAAATAGTAGAAAAAGTACTGTCAAGAAAGTTTTTCAGAGAGAAGGTTTGGATAGAAGAAAGAAAACAGACTGCAAAATTTAAAATAGAGATCTATGTTCAACTGTGAACACTACAGTGAGCAGTGGGAAGAAGAAGATGAGTGTCATGACTGATTACATTGATTAGGGAAGACTAGCTAATCATCTATATGTAGACACAAAGCTG
Organism: Lichina pygmaea; assembly: GCA_963422465.1. Classification (NCBI taxonomy): domain Eukaryota; kingdom Fungi; phylum Ascomycota; class Lichinomycetes; order Lichinales; family Lichinaceae; genus Lichina; species Lichina pygmaea. The sequence goes on from OY730172.1 coordinate 3,009,290, forward strand.
ATGTTTGCCTTAGAGCAGCAGAAGGCTCTAGAAGGCATGATGCAGCTCCATGCGGGATTGACAGAAGGCAGTGTTGACAGGAGACAGCAGAGACAGCACTGGGCAGCTCCATGCTGGATCAGCTGCAATATGCGGCAGTGCTATGTGGCAGCAGCAGAATCAACATCAAACACTCCCACTTGATCTGCTGCAACATCATGCAAGATCAATCTTGACCTGCCACAACACCATCAAGCCCCAGTTGTTGAACAAACCTCCCAAATTTGATCAGCCCTAATAGCTTTGTCAGGCTGTCTGCCATCATGTCTGCTGTAGGGATGTATGTTAGCAGGATCTTATTGTCTTCAGCTTTCTCCCAAACATAGTGATACTGAATGTTGATGTGCTTCATGTGTTTGTGGTGCATCAGGTTCTGCGACACTTGGATAGCACCCTGGTTGTCACAATAAAGCAATGTCAGCTCAGTCAGATCTGAGTTTAGCTGTCCCAGGTGAGCAAGAAGTCTTTGTAGCCACACTACTTCTTTAGTAGCTTGTGTGGCTGCCATGTACTCAGCTTCACAAGACAAGAGAGTGACAGTTGGCTGCAGCTTTGACTTCCAGCTGATTAGCCTGTTGCCCAGCTGAAAAACATAGCCTCCAGTAGATCTTGTCTCCTTGTTGCCTGCCCAATCTGAATCAGTGTAGCCATGTAGATCTCTGGTGCTGAGTTCTCTGTAAGTGATGCTGTAGTGCAGTGTCCTCTTAACATAGTGCAAGACTCTCTTGAGCACTCTCCAATACACATCAGTCAGGTTTGTCAAGTACTGGCTCAGCCTAGAGAGGGTGTAGGCTAGATCTGGGTGAGTGTTGAGCATCATGTACATCAGAGATCCAATTGCTGATTAGTATAGCTTGGCTAGCTTATCAGGCAGTCCAGAGTCTGGAGGTGGAAGGTGCAGGCCTTCTTCCATCAGAGTTGCAACAGGCTTGCTGTCATCCATGTGGTGGTTCTCTAGCACTTTGCAGAGATACTCAGTCTGATCCAGGTGTAACATCTGTTTCTCCCTGTCACAGGTGACCTGGATTCCTAGGAACTTCTTGCACAGTCCTAGATTCTTCATCTTGAAGTGTTGGCTGAAATGCCTCTTCAGCTGGATGATCTTGTTGGTGTTTGAACCAAAAAACAGCATGTTGTCCATGTTTTTTTTGATTTGATTTGATTCTTACACTGTTTGTAGCTTTACAGCCATGCAGATCTTCCAGCTAATAGTGAACTTCTTCAGAAAACCTTTAAAGGAATAAAAACTGAAGACAGGGAGGTGACTAGAAAGTGTAGCAAAAGGAAATCTTGTAGTGTCTGGTAGGAAAAGCTTCTAGATGTTGGAGTGTGAATAGTGAAGTTTGAAAGCCAGATTAAATTGGTTTAGTCTTTTCAAAGACATAAACCAGTACAGAAACTTCTGTAGAAGCTCTGGGTTTGAAATAATAGTAGTGAAATCTTGGGGGTTAAAGAGAGCATGTTGTCTTTGACTTGAGTAGAGAGAGCATGAAGAGGTGATATGCTTTACTGTCTCTTCTGCTTGACCACACATGCATAGGGGGGTAGGAAAGTCAGGGACTCCAGCTCTGAAAAGAAAACTTGCTAGACCAATTCTCCCAGTTCTGGTTTGCAGTAGTAGACTTGCGTCAGCTTTCTGTAGCTCTTTGTAGAGCTTTAGGTTGTTGTAGTGAGGTTTTTGGCAAAACACCTGCCATCCAGCATAGCCTTTTCTTTTCTTCTTCTCCCATTGGTTTTCCCACTCTTTAGTAAAGAGTATTTGTAGTTCTTTCTTTGAACTAGCCTGGTTAGTAGTTATTTGACTTAACCAAGTGAACTTCCAATTAGGAGAGATAGTTGAGGATTTCTTTAAAGGTTTCCTCAGTGAAGAAGCATAGGAAGAAATAGTAGAAAAGGTACTGTCAAGAAAGTCTTTCAGAGAGGAGGTTTGGATAGAAGATAGAAAACAAGCTGTGCGAAATTTAAAATAGAGATCTAGAGGTAAAAGAAAAAGCTCACTCTCTAATAGAAAAGAAGGAGTGGCTTTGAAAGCACCCCCAATAAGTCTCAGACATTTGTTTTGGAATATGATAAGAGAGGAAATATTAGAGGATTTTCTGAGTGGGTTGAACCAAATTCCCACTGCATAGCTCAGTACAGATCTGAGTATTGCAGTGTACACAAGGCGTGCTGTGAGAACTGGAAAGCCCCAGGTGGAGTAAGAGGTTCTAGAAAGAGAAGATAGTGCTTTTTGTGCTTTTTGAAGAATAATTCTCTGGTGTTTGTGCCAGTGGAGTTTGGCATCCAGGTACACTCCCAATACTCGCACTTCTTCTTTTGGTTTTAGAATCACATTCCCAAGTCTAAGCTTGAGCTGCAGATTGTCTGATCTTCTTCTGGAAAAATGAAGTATTTCATATTTCTCAGGAGAGAAGACCATTCCATGTCTTGCAGCCCAAGATAGACATTTAAGATGTGTATTCTTCAACTTCAGAAGGCCACAGTTGAGCTATGCCGAGGCATAGCGCAGAGTCGACATCCCGTGCAGGGTCTCTGCCACGCTTCCCCGCAGTCCTGAGGTCTTTTGCGCTCCGCCGTGTACGCTCACCCCTAGGTCCTGCTTCGGAGCGCCGGGTTGCCAGCCCGGAGCCCACGCTCCAACTGCAGTTTGCTCCTTGAGCCCGTCATTTGCAGCCTGAGCCTGCACTCTGTACGGACCGGCATGCGCTTCCGTCCTCTCGGGCCATATAGACAGTCTCGTAGTAGGCCCAGACCCTACTGCCGTCACTGCCATTATATGCCACGCCCCGCAGCTCTCGCTGTTTCGCGTTATCTCTGTAGATCTCTCGTACAGAGGCCGACCATGCCTCGCAGGCTCTACGGACCCTGCAGGCCATGCCAGCACCTGCAGGACCGCCTTTCCAGCCCACTAACCAAGTAGGGAGAAGTCTCCGTCTGCCCGCTGTCGCCTGTGGGACCCCGGATGTACGTGGTGGCCCACTGGAGAACCTCCAGTGCCCTAGCCCCGGTCCGTAGGTGGCCCGAAGAGAATCCGTGGCAAGACCTTAGGCAAAACCATCAAGCCAGCACTTTGACTATCACACGGCCCTTAGGTACTGGAGCGGCGGAAACCCTTCGTGCCACCTGCTCGCCTTCTTTAACACGTAGTCCCCGTTCGATTAACAACGCCGCGGTACAGACATCGCTCCCCTCCTAGAACAAGATCCTCGATGCATCAGCTGCTGGAGACTCTGCCAGAAGGGGGGTGTGCGATAGGAACTCCTCTCGTCTACTCCAGAGGTGCCCTGTCGGGTGTCTAGACTTCACATCCACCAGTTGCAAGGCTGGCTTCGGGCCGTAGCGTACACGGTAGACATCCGTCGGGTGGTTTTCATAACCAGTTTGGTCGAAGTCCTCTGTTCTGCTGATGTCGCTTCACGGGGGCGTCCAGGGTGCCTGCACGACACCTCCGGTGGCCCGTCGCTCCACGGGCACCAGCAGCTCGACCGGTGACTCAATTAGCTCTCGGTGCAGCGACTACAAGCAGCTTGGGAGACTGCCTGCCATCGCTGCCCCGAGGTTCCCAGCCTGCACCGCGTGGAGGTTTGAGTCTTCGCAGGCCATGTTGTCCATGTAGATCATGATTGTGACTCACCTGTTGGTGTAGACTACATGATCCATGTCTGTTGTGTACAGATTCTGATCGTACTCCACTGAGTCCTGGGAATAGTCTTGCTTATTCAGGAAGCTAGCTAACATTCTGAACCAGGCTCTTGGGGATTGCTTCAGTCTGTAAAGTGACTTGTTGAGATAGCATACCATGCCAGGGATGTTGCTCTGGAAGCCTTCTGGCTGCACAACATACATGTCTTCTGCCAAATCACCATGGAAGAAGGTAGTAACAACATCCATTTGCTCTATCTCCTGATCTTCAACAGCCGCAATAGCAAAAAGAGTTCTGACTGACACTATCTTCACAACAGATGCAAACATGTTCTTGAAATCCAGCCCTGGATGTTGCATGTAGCTTTTGGCTACCCAGTGTGCCTTGAACACTGGCTCTTCTCTGTCTCTTGGCTTCAGATAATAAACCCATCTTCCAGGTAGGGCTTTCTGATCAGGTGGCAGCTGAACTAGATCCCAGGTGTTATTCTTGTTATGAGAGGCAATCTCTTGTTCTATTTCTTTGTTCTATTTCATCCAATTTGGATTCTTTTTGGCTTTCTGGTAAGTCCTAGACTCTGTCCCTGTCTCAGAGATAGCCAATAATCCTCTGGCAGGTGGTCATCCTTTGTTGATTCAATCAGAACAACAATTTGGAGGTGGGGCTGCAGTTGCAGAGTCCTGCTGATTTGCACAGTCAGAATTGGTGGGATTTGGACAGTCAGGATTGCCAGAATTTGGACAGTTGGGATTGCCAGAATTTGGACAGTTTGAACAGTCGGAATTGGGGGCTGGAGTAGGAGCATCAGCAGTAGCTGAGTCCTTGAGATTTGCACTGTCAGTACAACAGGGATGTTCTGGAAGAGTAGCAACAGGCTGCTTGACAGTCAGTTGCTCCATAGTCAGTTGCTCTTGATGATTACTGCTAATCTCTTCAGCTAGGATCAGATTCAGCTCCACTGTCAAGCTGATGCCTAAGGGCAACAACAGATTCTTGTCCTCCAGCTGCACTGAGGTATTGCCTGTGCCTTGCCCTTTGCTGTTTTTGTTGAAGACCATGTCTCTGGCCTGTATGTGACTTTCTTCTTTGGATCCCACAGCCTATTTTTATTTTTATTTTATTTTATTCTTACTCTGATTTGGCTGGTGAGCCATGCAGAACTTCTAGATACATGCTTTTTTTTCCAGAAAACCTTTGAAGGAATAAAAACTGAGACTTGGGTAAGACTAGGGAATTATCTGGAAGAATATACAGTGTCTGGAGAAAATAAAATCACAGAGATGATAGGTTTTCTGGTAAGAGTTGGTGTGCTAAGTTAAACTAGTCTAGTCTTTTCAAAGACATAAACCAGAGAAGAAATTCTTTAAGCACTTTAGGCTTTTGAAGTAAAGTAGAGAAATTATAGAAAAGAAAAGTGGCTTGCTGTCTTTGAGTAAGAAACTTGTTACAAGAGAAAGTGATATATTGAGCAGTCTTTTCTCCAAAACCACAGAAACATAGAGGGGATTAGAAGTCTGGAACATTTGCTCTGAAAAGAAAGCTGGCTAGTCCTATCCTTGCTGATAGAATCTGCAAGTAAAGACTAGCTTCAGCTTTTCTCAAGTTTTTGAAAACTTTGAGAATTTTCCTTTGGGGTAGTCTGCAAAATAGCTCCCAGACTGGAGAACACTTCTGTCTGTTTACCTGCCATCTGGCTTCCCACTCTTTCTGAAACACTTCTTGAAATTGTTTCTTAGAGTAATCTTGGTTAGTGGTTAGTTCTTCTAGCCATCTTGCTTTCCAGTTAGGTGTGACAGTAGACAGAGACTTTGGAAGTGTTCTCAGAGTAGAAACAAAAACAGTGATCTGAGAAAAGAGCTTATAGAGAAGTGAGAAGAGGATTAGAAGAAGTATTAGAAAAATAGAAAGATTGTAGGAAAGTTGCTGTTCTGAATTTGAAATAAAGATCAAGAGGTGGTAGGAATAGTTCTCCTTCAATAAGAAATGTAGGAGTAGCTTTGAAGACATCTTCTATAGTTTTTAGACACTTAGTCTGGAAAAGATTTAGAGAAGAAATATTAGAAGGTTTTTTGTGGAGATTGAACCAGATTCCTACTGCATAGCTGAGAAGTGATCTCAGTATTGCAGTGTAGACAAGTCTAGCAGAGAGAACAGGTAGACCCTATATAGAAAAAGTAGTTCTGGAAAGTGCTGAGAAAAACTTGGAAGCTTTCTGTAACATGATTCTCTGGTGTTTTTTCCAGAGAAGCTTGGAATCCTAGTGTAGTCCCAGAATACACACTTCTTCCTTAGACTGTAGTACCACTTCTCCAAGTCTTAGACTAAGCTGAAGATTATCTGTTCTTCTTCTAGAAAAATAGAGAAGTTCATACTTTTCAGGTGCAAACTTCATTCCATGTTTTCTTGCCCAGTCTAAACACTTGGAGTGAGTAGACTTTAGCTTCAGGAGATTGCTTTTAAGAGAAGGGGAAAATGCCAGAAAGTTTGTATCATCTGCAAAGCCCAGAGCTGATACACCTTTCTCTGGTGTATGAACAATATTATGAAGATCTGAAATATAGAAAAAAAATAAAATAGGAGAGAGAGGTGAACCTTGAGAGACTCCACAGTGTACTAGAAAAAAAGAAGACTCTGAATCATCAAAAACAAGAGAGGTTTTTCTTTGGGTAGTGAAAGAAAAGATCCAGTTAACAAACCAGCTGGAGATTCCTTTTCTCTCCAGGATTTTCTTGAGAATTTCTGGCAGAACTCTATCATAAGCTCCTGAGATATCCAGAGAAAGAAGACTGGCTACTATTTCTTTCTTCCAGACTTTTTCAACTTAGGAAGTGAGTAAAAATAGTGCAGACTCAGTTGATCTTCCTTTTCTGAAGTCTATCTGGATTTCTGGTAGTAGGTTTTCTTTCTCAGCCAGTTCACTTAGCTTTGTGGCTGCCAGAGCTTCCATCAGCTTCCCAATTGTGTTGAGAAGTGCTATTGGCCTCCAAGCTTTGGAATAGCAATAGGACCACAGTTGAGCTATGCTGAGGCATAGTGCAGAGTCACTATCTCTTGCAGAGTCTCTGCCACACTTCCCTGCAGTCCTGAGGTCTTTTGCACTCTGCCATGTACACTCACCCCTAGGTCCTGCTTCAGAGTGCTGGGTTGCCAGCCTGGAGCCCACACTTCAACTGCAGTTTACCTCTTGAGCCTGTTATTTGCAGTCTGAGCCTGCACTCTGTACAGACTGGCATGCACTTCTGTCCTCTCAGACTATATAGACAGTCTTGTAGTAGGCCCAGACCCTACTGCCATCACTGCCATTATATACCACACTCCACAGCTCTCACTGTTTCATGTTACCTCTGTAGATTTTTTTTGTTTTATTTTTATTTTATTTTTATTTGATTCTTACACTGATAGTAGCTTTTCAGCCATGCAGATCTTCTAACTAAGAGTGATTTTCTTCAGAAAACCTTTAGAGGAATAAAAACTGAAGACTGGGGGTGACTAGAGGATGTAGCAAAAGGAAATCTTGTAGTGACTGGTAGAAAGAAAACTTCTAGATATTAGAGTGTGAATAGTGGAGTTTGAAAGCCAGATTAAACTGGTTCAGTCTTTTCAAAGACATGAACCAGTATAGAAACTTCTGTAGAAGCTCTGGGTTTGAAATAATAGAAGTGAAATCTTGAGAATTAAAAGGAGCTTGCTGTTTTTGACTTGAATAAAGAGAGCATGAAGAGGTGATATGTTTCACTGTCTCTTCTGCTTGACCACAGACACATAAAGGGGTAGGAAAATCTGGAACTCCAGCTCTGAATAGAAAACTTGCCAGGCTAATTCTCCCAGTTCTGGTTTGTAGTAGTAGACTTGCCTCAGCTTTCTGTAGCTCTTTGTAGAGCTTCAGATTGTTGTGGTGAGGCTTTTGACAAAACACCTGCTACCCAGAGTAGCTTCTTCTTTTCTTCTCCTCCCATTGGTTTTCCCACTCTTTAACAAAGACTTTCTGTAGTTCTTTCTTTGAACTAGCCTGGTTAGTAGTTAATTGGTTTAACCAAGTGAACTTCCAATAGGGGGAGATAGTTGAGGATTCCTTTAAAGGTTTCTTCACAGAAGAGGCATAGTGGGAGATATTGGAAAAGATATTGTCCAGAAGTGTTTTCAGAGAGGAGGTTTGAATAGAAGAGAGAAAACAGGCTGTGCGAAATTTGAAATAGAGATCTAGAGGCAAAAGAAAAAGCTCACTCTCTAAGAAGAAAGATGGAGTGGCTTTGAAGGCACCTCCAATAAGTCTCAGGCATTTGTTCTGGAATGTGCTAAGAGAAGAGATATTAGAAGATTTTCTTAGAGGATTGAACCAGATCCCCACAGCATAACTCAGTAAAGATCTGAGTATTGCAGTGTACACAAGACATGATGTGAGGACTGGGAAACCCCAAGTAGAATATGAAGTTCTAGAAAGAGAGGAAAGTGCTTTCTGGACTTTTTGAAGAATAATTCTCTGGTGCTTATGCCAGTGGAGTTTTGCATCCAGGTACACTCCTAGTACTCGCACTTCTTCTTTTGGTCTTAGAATCACATTCCCCAGTCTGAGCTTAAGCTGAAGATTGTCTGATCTTCTTCTGGAAAAATAAAGTATTTCATATTTCTCAGGAGAGAAGACCATTCTATGTCTTGCAGCCCATGATAGACATTTGAGGTGTGTGTTCTTTAACTTCAGAAGGTTGCTTTTTAGAGAGTGTCCAAATACAAGCAGATTTGTATCATCTGCAAATCCCAGAGCAGAAACACCAGTGGAAGAAGAGTGTACAGTTTCATGAAGTTCAGAAATGTAAAATAGAAATAGAATAGGAGATAAAGGGGAACCTTGGGGAACTCCACAGTGAATAGGAATAGCAGAAGACTCAGAGTCATCAAACACAAGAGTGGTAGAACAACTGGTGCAGAAAGAGAGAATCCAGGAAGATAGCCAGAGAGGAATTCCTTTTCTCTCTAGGATTTGTTGGAGGATCTTAGGTAGAACTCTGTCATAGGCTCCTGAGATATCCAGAGAAAGTAGAGATGCAACCATGCCTTCCTTCCAGACTTTTTCCACTTGGGAAGTTAGTAGGTAGAGTGCTGATTCAGTTGATCTTCCTTTCCTGAAGCCCATCTGGATTTCTGGCAAAAGTCTAGCTTCTTCTGCTACCTTGCTTAGCCTGGTTGCTGTAATAGCTTCCATCAGCTTGCCAGTTGTGTTTAGCAGAGCTATAGGGCACCAGACTTTAGCTTGGTTATAGCATCCTTTACCAGGTTTTCTTAGACAGACTGTCTTTGCATTCTTGAACCTCTCTGGAAAGTATTCCAGTCTCCAGCATGTTGATGTGAGAACAGCCATAGCTTGGCAGAACTTGGAACCCAGAGCTTTCAGAAATCCATTTGGCAGCTTATCTTTTCCCCCTGCTGTGAAAGGTTTCTTTTTGTTCAGGATTTGTTCCACTTCTTCAGTAGTAACTTCCTGAGAAAGCTGGATCTCTGGAGTACTCTGGGAACTCTCTGTACTTGGTTCTGGAACAAGTGCTTTGGGGAAGAACTGGGCTGAGAATGCTTTTGTCTTCTCCTCAAAGGTTTTAGCTAGTCCTTCTTGAGTTTCCAAGTCTGGGACCAGGGGAAGATCAGGAGTCCTGTTGGCTTTTGTTTTTCCCCACTTTGCAAGCTTCCAGAATTTTGAAGAACTGGCTAGCTCATGGACTTGTTGTCTAAAGGTGGTCTGCTTTCCCTCTCTGACTGCTTCTTTCTTGTTCTTAGTTACTTGCTCAAGGTCTTCTTGGGTTGCCTGTCCTCTGAGAACTTGTCTTCTTACTCTTCTTTCCCCTCTAACCTTGTTTTGGATGTCTTGGTTCTACCAGGGAACTGAGTGACCAGATTGCTTCTGGAGCTGTGTACATTTGCTTGCCACTTCTTGGAGAAAGTTGTCCAGGTACTCCAAGTACTTATCCACTTCATCTTTGTCTTGAAAGTGGGAAGGTAGCTGTAGCTTGTCACACTCTACTCTTGCAAGGTTTGAGTCCAGTGTCTTCCAGTTCCTTTCTGGCTTCCAGGTTTTCCTTGGAGGATCCAGGTCCAGGCTAGTTAGTATAGGTCTGTGGTCAGACCCATGAAAGAACTGGAGAGCCACTTTAGAGAAAATCAGGGAGTTAGAAAGAGAAAAAGAAATAAAAGACAGATCAATTGCAGAACATGGTTTTTCTGAAAGAGATCTTGCTCTGGTGGGAGTAAAAGGTGCAATAGCTAAATCCAGATTTAAATCTTTCATTAGACTTTGGAACTTGTTCGCAGTATCAGAGTACAGTCTTCTTTTCTTTGACCAGTCTGGGTGGTGGAGGTTTGAATCTGTGAGAAGAATATGTTGTCCTTGTGCTTGTAAAGCATTTTGGAGTAAACAGAGAAGAGCTTCTGATGCCTCTGTATAGTTTTCTTGACTTGATGGGGTAAAGTAAAGATTATGCACCCAAAGAGAAGTAGAAGAGTTTTCCAAGTAGATTTCAAGAGAAATAAAGTCTTTACTCCAGAAAGTAGGATGAGGAGAAGAGAGTTTCAGGTTTTTATTAATAAGAAAAAGTGTTCTACCAATCTCTGAACAGTAAAAAGGAAGAAAAGAAGAGAAAACAGTAGAGGTGCTTATCTCCATGTGAGAGTTTTTCCAGAGTTCTTGAAGTGCAATAATGTCCAACTCTTGAAGAGCTGAGGTTGCTAGAAGTAGCTCTTGGACTGATTGGCTTTTTTGCACATTATACTGGAGAAGTGTGAGCTTTGAGTCTTTCATGTAGACATCTCATCTTCAAAGATCTTGAAAGGGTTGGCTGATACTTTTCCCTTATTATTTGTTGATCTTGCCCCCAGAATTTGAACTTCTGGACAGCTTCCCCTGATTCTCTCTGAGCTTCTGGTTGGCTCAGCTGTTTTATGTTTTTTCCCCCCTGGGAGTGGCTGGGAGAAAGAGAAAGATATAGCTGGAGATTGGGGTACTAGTGTCAGAGATGTAGAGATTGGGATCTCATACTTCCCTGGGCGTGAAATCCAAGCTTCCCTGGCTTTCTTGACTGCTTCCTGGCGTACTGGGCATGTGCTAGCCCAGGCTGGGTGAGTGTGACGAGGCAATAGCAGAGCAGAACTTGAGCCTAACTGATTCAGTAACCTTGACCTGACTTGGCTTGAGACTTGAGACTTGGATTGATGTACAAGACGAAAGACGAGGAAGGAAAAGAGAAAAGAAGAAGAGAAGAAGCTGGGGGAGCAGGAGAAGTTCTTATAGGCAGGGGATCTGATTTGATTTGATTCTTACACTGATTTGGCTGTTAAGCTATGCAGAACTTCTTGAAGGATTTTTGTCTCTGGTAGACTTGACTCGGGGACCTCACGCATTTACTGTACACCCCGTGGTTTGTAGTGTACGTACTGTGGGAAAACCCCAAACTCTGTAGGGGAAATAGGAAAACCACAGTAATGAAGGTTTTGTGGATCTTGACAGATATTGGGTGAGCTATTTCTTGGGGGTTTTCATACATCTTGCGAGGAGTACATCTTAGACAAGTTCTATGAATCTTGGGGGTTTTTGTGGCAGAATGTGGGGTGGGTCAGATTCAAACTGATGACTAGTTTAGTCAGGTTCTCCAGGCCTGACACCACTAGTTCCGGGTCATGGATGCCACGTAGTGGGAAACTCTCACCAGCTTCCCGCTACACCATGCCGCCTCTAGGCAGGGGATCAGGCAACAGCGGAGCAAACAGGCAAACAGTGCAGATAGAACTTCCCAGCAACAGCGGAGCATACAGGCAAACAGTACAGATAGGACTTCCCGGCAAGGTGTGTGACTTGTGCCAGATATGCAACTGGGCCAGAACTGTGACATTACCCCCCTCCTTCACATGGCGAACTCCTGTGAGCCTCAGGCCACTCGTGGGTGTAGTTCTGTTGCTGTGGCTTCCTTGGGTATTTCTCATGGAAGTTGTAGATGGCGTCTTTGGCGTTGTCAAGATGCTCAATAGGCTCTACAGTGGTATCTTCAATTGGCCATCCAGACTATTTGACCAGGTACTTGAACTTCTGTCAAGACATTGCTGGCTTGGAGTCAAGGATTTCTTCAACCTGGAACTCTTTATCTGTGTCTTGACCAATGACAGGGCCAGGGTGTTCATTTGATTGGCCAGGGATAGGATTAGCAGGTGTCAGATGTAGAAGGGAAACATGAAAAACAGAGTGGATCTTGAGAGTGTGTGGAAGCTCCAGATGGCAGGCACAGCTTCCGACTGTCTTCAACACCTTGAATGGTCCAATCCACTTGTCGTCAAGCTTTTTGCATGGGCGGCATGTCCTGATGTTCTTGGTATTCAGCCAAAAAAGATCTCCAGTTTGATAGGACAGTGACAGGACTACACCCACGAGCGGCCTGAGGCTCACAGGAGTTCGCCATGTGAAGGAGGGGGGTAATGTCATGGTTCTGGCCCAGTTGCATATCTGGCACAAGTCACACACCTTGCCGGCAAGTCCCATCTGCACTGTTTGCCTGTATGCTCCGCTGTTGCCGGGAAGTCCCATCTGCACTGTTTACCTGTTTGCTCCGCTGTTGCCTGATCCCCTGCCTATAAGAACTTCTCCTGCTCCCCCAGCTTCTTCTCTTCTTCTTTTCTTCATCCGGATACAGTTGAAGGCACTAACAATGTCAAGCTTGGTGTACCACACAGCTTTGGAAAGCTGGTCCAACATCTCCCGGATCAGTGGTAGGGGGTAACAGTTCTTGATGGTGATGGTGTTGAGTGCTCTGTAGTCTACACAGAAATGCAATCCACCTCCTGGCCTCTTGACAAAGAGGACTGGTGCAGCAGCAGGTGATGAAGATGCTTGAATGAAGTCCTTGTTCAGGTTCTCTGTCAGGTACTTCTTGAGAACTTCAAGTTCTTCTCTGCTCATGCTGTACAGAGGTCCAGAGGGTGCCTGGGTTCCTGGTTCCATCTTGATCTTGTAGTCAACTCCTGGGCGTAGAGGAGGAAGCTTGTCAGCGTCATCCTTGCTGAAGACGTCCAGGAACTTGTGGTACTGAGCAGGGAGAAGTGTGGCAGGATCCACACACTTCTTTGGCTTCAACACCTGCTCAATGTCTCTCAGAGAAACACTGAACACCTGGTGATCTGGCTTGGCAGCAAGGAGAGAAAATACGGCAGCATTGATGGAGATTGGTGTGGCAGAAAGAGGCTTGGGATTCTGAGGCTTTCCAGCAGACGTCTTGGCTTCAAGATCCAAAGAGATTGGATAGCTATTATTTAACTTGAGGCATGTGGATCAGCAGTGATCTGACTTGAACATGATTGAGGTGTTTGTCCAATCAATATGTAGCCTGTGCTTCTGGAGCCATGGTATCCCCAGAATCACATCATAGTGAAGACCAGGAGACACAAAGAGAGAGACTTCCTCCTGGTGCACGCCATGTACTGTGGTCATGATTATCTTGGTGAGATATGTGGTTTGTGACATCTTGCCATCAAACAATCACAATGTGCGTGGGTAGGGGAGAGGTTCTTGGTGAAGAGATTGCACAAAGGAAGCACTAATGCAGCCAAATGCTGAACAGCCAGAGTCAATAAGAGTATTGCACTTGAATTTCCCATCTAGGATACAAGGAAGAAATAAGCACTTACTGTCCAATTGCTGGTCTGGAGACAGATAGCCAACATGAAGATCCTTTTCATGTTCTTGGGCACGACAATGACCAAGGACTACTTGTTTTCCGACTCTGGAGTAGTCTCAACAGTGGCAGACTTGGTGATGGTTGTGGTGGTGGCAACAACAGGCATGTTTTTCACTGGACAGAAGGTTGAGACGTGACCTTGGTTCCCACAGTAGAAGCAGAGGCTTTTGCTTTGGTGATGTTCTCACTCTTCTGGTGTCAGCTTAGAGTGGCTGAGATCCATGGTAGGACTTGGTGGCTGTGGCGTGAAGGCTGGCTTGATGAACCCTGGACACAGAACTGAAGCTCCTGACTGTGGAACTGAGGCTTGGGTGGGAGCTGCCCCACGTAGACGGTGAGAGTTGGCAGAAGTGGCACGCAACTGGTTGTCCTGCAGCTGGCATTCCTCAACAAGCTTCTGATAGCTGATGTCCTTGAGGTTGATGCTGACAAGCTGCTTGGCAAGCTCTTCAGAGACAGCGCATCAAAGATGGCACTTCAAGGCCTTGTTGTTGAAGTCTGTGTGTGGAGCATACTGATTGAACTCTGTGAAGAACTCGGCAAAGAAACAGTTGGCCTGACACAAGGTGATGAGCTTTCTCTGAGCTAGGAACTCTGGGTCTGGGTTGGAGAAGGTGTTCCGGAGATCTTGGACAATGTTGTGCCAGTCAATGTACTGGCCAGCTGTGATCTTAGCTGAGATGTAGGACTGCGCAGTGCCAGTCATGCGTGAAAAGACGTACGCAATCTGTGATGTTTCCGTGGGGTACCAGTCAGTGTTGAGTGTCATCTTGAGTGACAGTGACATGATAAAGCTCTCAAGCTTCTCATGCATGATTTCTGTGTTTCTGCCATCACCACTGAAGATCTCTGGGTCAGCAGTGTGTTCGGACTTGGACTTGGGAGTAGTGTTAGTAGCTTGAATTTGCATAAACTCTGCAAACATGTTACAAAGGAAGTTGTCATTTCCAGCAACTGGCATGGCTTAGTCTGGTTGTTGAGATATGACAAGGACATGAACATGGCTTGGTGAAGTGTGTTATGGTTGGGTAGATCTTTTGTAGTGTGACAAGGCAATGGCAGAGCAGAACTCAAGTCTAACTGATCCAGTAACCTTGACCTGACTTGGGTTGAGACTTGAGACTTGGATTGATGTACAAGACAAAAAACAAGGAAGGAAAAGAGAAAAGAAGAGAAGAAGCTGGGGGAGCAGAAGAAGTTCTTATAGGCAGGGGATCAGGCAACAGCGGAGCAAACAGGCAAACAGTGCAGATAGGACTTCCCGGCAACAGCGGAGCATACAGGCAAACAGTGCAGATAGGACTTCCCAGCAAGGTGTGTGACTTGTGCCAGATATGCAACTGGGCCAGAACTGTGACAGTGAGATCCCTGGCAATTGCAGCATTTTGGTTTCAGCAAGTTTTCAGGAATTGGGCATGCTCTCCTCTCATGTTGTCCACCACATACTCCACAGGCAGTTCTGTTCCTGCAGGCATGAGCTTGGTGGCTATAGCCAAAGCACTTGAAGTATTGTGCAATAACTGTGTTTGCCAGGAAGGGTTCCACTTCATGTAGTCTGTGTCCCAGCACTAGTCCATTCTCAATAAGAAGATTAGCCTGTTGGGGAGTAGAGAGATCCAGGTGGAGAGAGGTGACCTGTTTCTTTTGAGCTATGGATTTCTTGGACCAATATGCTCTCAGAATAGTGATCTGTTTGCCAAGAGAAGGGTTGCTAGTCTGGATTTTTTTGCAGGTGTCCTCCAGATTCTCCGGCTGGATATCTGCTGTTCTCAAAATCCCTCAAAACTCTTCCCAGTACCACTACATTCAAGGACCATTCCTTCTGATAATCACCGGACTTTGTCAGAAGTTCTGGAAACCAAACGAGTATCTGTTGGGAACCACCAAAACCTTAAGATGAAAACCCATCACTTTGGGTAACCCAGCCTGTTTGTCAAAAGTTGTGATCTCTGAATCTTCGATCTTCAACTTCAACAACCAACAGACTATCTATAACAAGGCAGAGAGTGGCCAGTGGGATTCTGAAAGACTGGGGACAGGCCCCAATTACCTAGGAACACTCAGTCTTGGGGTGTGGTCCCAGGATTGAGCAAGTACTCCCTGTCAGACAGAGATAACCGCTTGAACTTCTCTTAAGAGAAACATCTAGCATCAAGAAGATCAGGGCTCCCAGGATAAGAGAAATAGTTTAGAGCTTGCCTCTAGTGCTGGTAGAGTTGAAAAACTGTAGGAAAGCTCAGGCAGGGGGTGTGGTCTCCAGCTTGAGTTAATACAGCCAGATTTCTCTAGAGTCTAGTTGGAAAAGACTGCCCAGGAAAGTACAGTCTTGGGGAGTGGTCCCAGGATTGTGCAATTACTGCTAGAAACCAGGTGACCCTTTGTGAACAACCCACTATGCAGGTTACCTACTCTATGCCTGTCAAAAAGAAGAAACCAGACTCCTCCCATAACACTACCAGAAAAACAACACCTTCTCCAACAATGCCAGCTCCCAGTTCTGCTGGTACTCAGCCTAGTTCTTCTACCCCCTATCCAGCTCTCCAGAATGACTACAACCTACTGGACTCATAGCTCAAGACTCAAGCTACCCCAGAATCTGTACTGAAAAGCTGGGAGAATATTAAGAAAAACTCTTGTACTAATGAAGCCCAGTCCACCAAAACCCAGTCTCTCCCCACTGGTCTGACCAACAAGATTTTCCAGGAGCTGGAGAATATTAACAAGCGGCTAGACAAGCAAGAATCTAAGCCATCATATGCCCAGGCTGTTCAGAAACATATCCCAGCTCAAATCCCTCTAGCTGCAAGGATTCTGAAGGAAGTTCTTGTCCACCCTGGTAACCAGACACCTGATATGTGTGACAAGGCAATGGCAGAGCAGAACTCAAGCCTAACTGATCCAGTAACCTTGACCTGACTTGGCTTGAGACTTGAGACTTGGATTGATGTACAAGACAAAAGACAAGGAAGGAAGAAAAAGAGAAAAGAAGGGAAGAAGCTGGGGGAGCAGGAGAAGTTCTTATAGGCAGGGGATCAGGCAACAGCGGAGCAAACAGGCAACAGTGCAGATGGAACTTCCCGGCAAGGTGTGTGCAGATGGAACTTCCCGGCAAGGTGTGTGACTTGTGCCAGATATGCAACAAGGCAATAGCAGAGCAAACAGGCAACAGTGCAGACAGAACTTCCCGGCAAGGTGTGTGACTTGTGCCAGATATGCAACAAGGCAATAGCAGAGCAAACAGGCAACAGTGCAGACAGAACTTCCCGGCAAGGTGTGTGACTTGTGCCAGATATGCAACAAGGCAATAGCAGAGCAAACAGGTGTTACGACCCAGGAGGAACACAGTCTTTATATACTCACAGAAAGCAGCAGACAGGATACTGGACGGAAGTACCAGACAGCGTGACACGGGAACCGGTCACGTGACCGGCGAGATAAACCAGGGGGTGCTCGCCGCAGCATGCATATAAAGTGAGCAAAGTGAGCAGAGCTCACCCAGCTCACTGCAGCGTGCATGAAAAGTGAGCAAAGTGAGCAGAGCTCACTCTGCTCACAAACTGGGCACTATATAGTCCGGCGATAGTTTCCCTATAGAATGATTGTCTTCAACTCATGTTGTGATCCAGACAACTAGATCTACTTCAATACAATCCTTTTGTACGAAGCTGTTGATCAGGTGTCACCACCACCACATTCCACCAAACCCCTTCGCACTCCTTGACACTCCTCTCCTGCGAGAACCAACCCGCCTTCCACATCTCGCCCTAATCCTATACTCAGATAGGACAGTACAGTACAGACTGCAACACTTTGAAGACCCTCAAGGATGAGTACCTCAGGAGCAACCAACCCCAACTTCCCAGATAGAAAGATTAGTGTCGCCAAGCCAGACCTGTTCTACGGTGAAAGGAACAAGGTTGACGACTAGCTCATGCAACTCCAAGTCTACTTTCAATTCCAACCAGAGACAAAGTTGCCTAAGGAGAAGTGGCCCCTCTTTGCAACCACTTACATGAGAGGCAATGCTTATCGATAGATCAAGCCCTACGTCAACAAACATCTCTCAGGAAACAGAGACCACGATGGCACAACAGAATGGATGACAAAATAGACATGATTCAAGGACAAGATCAAAAGGATCCTTGGACTATCTAACAAAGACAAAGTGGCTATACGAATGATCCAGCACATCAAACAACAACGCTCAGCCGCAGAGTACACCACGCAGTTCAAACAATACTCAGTACTGACTGACTGGGATAACAACACTCTGATGGTCATGTACTGACGTGGACTCAAGGAAAACGTGAAGGATGAGATCACCTTCGATGGACAAGCAGTTGACACACTGGACAAACTCATCGCACAAGCAATCGACATTGATGACAAGCTATTCAAGCGAGCGATGGAGAAACACCACGACAGAGGATACAGCCACCCCGCATGGCATGTGAGCAACCACTACAAGCTGCCTAACAAGACACCACCACATGACCCATATGGCTATGCACCCATGGAACTGGATGCAGTCCACCACAAGGGAAGGTTCACGAAGGGAAGGAACAACAAAAAGGGGAAAGCACTGAAGTGCTATGCCTGTGGCAAGCTAGACCACATAGTGAAAGACTGTCGTTCAAAGAACAAGGTGCACTGACAGCAACTTAATACGCTTGACGGAGACTGGAATGTCATCAAGCCAGAGGACCCACCAGGAGAGGCTCAGCTATCCCTCGAACAATGGGACAACTACGATCAGACATTGCAAGCAGCCCACCAACTGGCAACATCAGAAGGCAAGAACCTACCAGAATAGACAGGTCAGGACAAGGGACAGGAGCCCTTAACCACCTCTGATAGGGACTGAGACAAACCTGCGTCTATCAAAGAAGAAATACCACAAGGAAGCTATGCTTACAGCATGGACCCACGAAATCTACAGCACAGCGAACTACAGTGGAGGTTTTGCACAAAGCACTACTGCACCTACCACAAACAACTACAAAGGTACAGAGGACATTCACCCTACCACGCCACCTGCCACAAGTATTGGGTCAATTGCGAGAAGGATGCGTGTGAGATCTATCTTTGGGACAAACACCAACACACCGCATTCTCTGGGCACACACATGATTGGCACGAACACCTCATGTTCCTACAGCAAGACAACAACTACAACTGCTACGTCAACAATTGGCAGTACTGCCTCAAGCCTGGATGTGACAAGCATCAGCAAGACAAATTCATGAACAGATTCCTCAGAACTGATGGGAATGGCTGGACCTATTGCCCAGTCAGTGGTAAGACACTTCGATTGGGAAAAGACTGAACTCCCTTGTCAAGGGGTGACATCAGGAGCTCAACAACATGACCCCTAGCAACACAAAGCACCTGTGATTGCCTGTGTCACTACACGCCAACACGCCAGTACAGACATACGCACTTGTTGACTCTGGAGCCAGTGGAAACTACATCTCAAGACAACTTTACAATACCCTCAGCACTGGAAGGAGACACAAGCAGCAGCCCTATCAGCTCGCAATAGCAAATGGACAGACAGAGCTAGTCTGCCATGAGACGCAGCCAATGGAAGTAGTTACCAGACACCATGCTGAAAGGATCCACCTTGATATTGTCAAGTTGGCCACTCAGGATATCTATTTGGGGATGCCTTGGCTAAAGAAGCACAACCCAGTTGTTAACTGGAAGACAGGAGTACTCACATTTAGGAACTGCACTAACAACACAGCTCAGACCTGTTACCAGCCGCAGAAGGCGTGGACAGATAAGGGAAGGAGTCCTCAGTGGAACCTCACTGACAGAAAGGACAACTCTCAAGAGAAGAGGTCTGCCTTGACAGGCACACCCTGGAACCAGGTGGCCAAACAGTCAGAGATGAAGAGAGAGGAAGTTGTTAACCCTCTGGAGATCTCTGAAGAGTACTGACCTGGGTATGATAACTTCTTTCAGGAAGAGACAATGACAGCAGTGTTGCCTAAGCACCAACCTTGGGATCATGAGATCAAGTTGCAACCAGGGACAGAGCCAGGATTTGGACCAATTTACCAGTTATCAGAGAAAGAGCTCCAAGTACTTCACGAGTACCTGGAGGAAAACCTGAAAAAGAGTTTCATTCAAGAATCTCAATCACCAGCAGGATACCCGATACTATTTGCACCAAAGAAAGACAGAAGTCTTCGACTTTGTGTGGATTACAGGAAACTCAATAACATTACCATCAAGAACTGATATCTGTTGCCAAATACAAACAAATTGCGAGACAGGATCAGCCAAGCTACAATCTTTACCAAGCTGGACTTGAAAGGAGCATACAACCTGATACGCATGAAAGAAGGAGAAGAATGGAAGACAGTCTTCAGAACCTGATACAGACACTACAAGTATCTGGTTATGCCATTCAGACTCACAAACACACCAGCAACATGTCAAGCATTGATCAACAACATCATCAGAGCACACCTGGACCAAACAGCTATCACCTACCTGGACAACATTCTTGTCTACTCGAACACGTAACAGGAACATACCAAACATGTGAAGGATGTTCTATGATGCCTACAACAGGCAGGGCTCAAGCTCAACCCAAAGAAATGCGAGTTCAACAAACCGGAAGTTGAATTCCTTGGATATGTCATAGGGATTGAAGGGATCAAGATTGACCCTGAGAAAATCAAAGTGATTCAGCAATGGCCAACACTGATGTCAGTTAAGGAAGTACAAGCCTTCCTAGGATTTGCCAACTTCAACTGACAGTTCATTAAGAACTACTCACAGATGGCAACACCACTAACAGAACTCACAAAGAAGGATGTGGAGTACTGGTGGACGGAGAGACAACAAAAAGCATTCCAACAGCTCAAGGACACTTGCGCCAAGGAACCAGTTCTCCTCAACTTCAAGACAGGCCAACCAACACAAATCAAGACAGATGCTTCAGATCAGGCAGTGGGAGCATGTCTATGCCAACAGGCAGACAGCAAGTGGCACCCAGTTGCCTACTACTCACAAAAAATGACACAAGCAGAACAAAACTATGATATCCACGATAAAGAGCTACTGGCAGTCGTCAACGCACTCGAACACTGGAGAGTGTACGCAGAAAGCAGTTCTGAACTCACTGTTCTCACAGACCACAAGAATCTGACAACATTCATGATAACCAAGAAGCTGAACAGACAGTAAGTCAGATGGGCTGAACTCCTAGGGCAACACAAGTTCAAGATCTTGTACACCCCTGGACAAGACAACAGGAGAGCAGACGCACTAAGCTGACGAAAAGACTATATAGAAGATGATGAACACCAAGGAATGATCTTACAGCAGGACTAGCAAGGAAACCTGGTGCCTCAACCACAGATCAACAAGCTCACAGCAGAAGACACTGAAGAACTAATAAGGAACTACTACGATAATCCAGCACATGGTCACCGAGGAATCTCCAAGACCACAGACCTTATCCAACAGGCAGGGAACAATGTTATTAATCTCTGACAACATGTCACAAACTACATCAGCAAGTGTCTACTATGCCAGAAAAACAAACATGGAAGACACAAGCTATACGGAGAAGGACACCTGAACACAATACCAAGAGGCCTGTAGGAAGACGTGTCAATGGACTTCATCACAAAGCTACCCAAGTCCAAAGACCCAGTCACAGGAATCACCTACAACTTGATTATGGTGATAGTGGACAGATTCACAAAATATCTAATAGTGGTACTATTCAAGGAGACCCACACAGCAGAACAGTTGGGACACCTTTTACTGGACAGATTGGTCAGAGACCACAGAGTTCCAATCACAATCATTACAGACAGAGACAAACTCTTCACATCCAACTACTGGAAGACAATCAGTGCAGCTATGGGAACAAAACCCAAAATGTCTACAGCCTATCACCCACAAACTGACAGCCAGACAGAGTGAGCAAACCAAGTCCTGGAGACTTACTTACGGCATTACATCAACCAGACCCACAGCAATTGGGTACAGTTATTACCGGTGGCACAGCTGGCAATCAACCAGCACAGATCAGACTCAACAAAGGAATCACCATTTTTTGCCAATTTTGGACAACATGCGAACATCAGGATACCAAGCAGAGCTTCACCAAACACGGAGAAAGCACTCCAACATGACAAGCTTCTACGACAAACACACACGATGATGAGGCACTACCTTCAAGAGACCTCAGAAAGAATGCAACATCAAATAGACAAGAAATCGAAAATGGCACCTCAGCTAAAGAAGGGGGATAAAGTCTACCTCCTTACAAGAAATTGGAAAACAAAGAAACCAAAGATAAAGAAACTTGACAACATCAAGGTCAGACTATTTTCAGTTGAAGAAAAAACAGGACCAGTCAACATCAAGATACAACTACCAAGAGATGCCAGAGTCCATCCAAACTTTCATATATCAATGATTGAACCAGCCGACCAGAGCACACCCTTGCAGGAAACATTCTATTACCAACCTGAAGAAGAACAAGAGTTTGAGGTTGAACAGATCCTGGCTAGAAAAGGTCAGCAATACCTTGTCAAGTGGAAAGGATACCCAGACTCAGAAAATACCTGGGAACCACTCAAGAACCTCACGAACTGCCAGCTTCTTCTGCGACAGTTTCAGCAGGAGCAGGACTGAACAGCTTGGCCTGCAGGAGGGACATGTCAATGACTGATCAAGTCAAATCCTTGCCATCCGACTCCATCTCTTTCACCAAGCACTGAAGCTTCTGCCTCGCACAGACCTTGGCGCCCTCCAACACCTTTCACTTCTGAGACAGATAAGCCTGCACTGTGGCAAGTTGTTCAAAGAGTGCATCGTGTGTTGCCTTGTCAGTGGCAACATCCTCACGGAGGTTGTCCTGGGACATGTTCAAAGATTCCCAGGACACAGAGACACAAGACCTTCCACGCTGAGTGCACGCAGCACATTTCAACTTATCGTCTTCTCCTGGCATCTGGAAGCACAGACAACCACAGAGAACACAAAAGTTGCAGGGTGTACATGAAACAAAACTCTGATCGCAGATTTGAGCAGCCAGCTGAGTTCAGCTAACAGTCGCACGTGACTTTGGAGGCATGACCAGATTTCATCAAGATGATGAAAGATGGAGAGGAGGATAGTGTTACAACCCAGGAGGAACACAGTCTTTATATACTCACAGAAAGCAGCAGACAGGATACTGGACAGAAGTACCAGACAGCGTGACACGGGAACCGGTCACGTGACCGGCAAGACAAACCAGGGGGTGCTTGCCGCAGCATGCATATGCATGAACAAGTGAGCAAAGTGAGCAGAGCTCACCCAGCTCACCGCAGCGTGCA
This sequence comes from Lichina pygmaea, assembly GCA_963422465.1. Taxonomy (NCBI): domain Eukaryota; kingdom Fungi; phylum Ascomycota; class Lichinomycetes; order Lichinales; family Lichinaceae; genus Lichina; species Lichina pygmaea. The sequence goes on from OY730172.1 coordinate 3,032,026, forward strand.
TGAAAAGTGAGCAAAGTGAGCAGAGCTCACCCAGCTCACCGCAGCGTGCATGAAAAGTGAGCAAAGTGAGCAGAGCTCACCCAGCTCACTGCAGTGTGCATGAAAAGTGAGCAAAGTGAGCAGAGCTCACTCTGCTCACAAACTGGGCACTATATAGTCTGGTGATAGTTCCCCTATAGAATGATCATCTTCAACTCATGTTGTGATCCAGACAACTAGATCTACTTCAATACAATCCTTTTGTACAAAGCTGTTGATCAGGTGTCACCACCACCACATTCCACCAAACCCCTTTGCACTCCTTGACACTCCTCTCCTGCGAGAACCAACCCACCTTCCACCTCTCGCCCTAATCCTATACTCGGATAGGACAGTACAGTACAGACTGCAACAACAGGCAACAGTGCAGACAGAACTTCCCGGCAAGGTGCGTGACTTGTGCCAGATATGCAACTGGGCCAGAACCGTGACAATATAGCCAACAGGACTCACGTCCAGCTTTTTCAAGCTCTCCAAGACAGACTCCCCAGTCTCTATAATAAACAAGTCAGAGCAGTGAGAAAACTTCCCTCAGGGGACATTCTTATTAACACTGAAACCCAAGAGACTAAGAGTTTTCTGGAGAAAGACTGCCTGGATATCAGCTATTTTTACCAAGGAAGCAACTATCCAACCCAAGAGATTCCCAGTGTTGATTCATGGAGTCAGAACCACAGACATCCAGCCAGAAAACCTGGAAAAAACTCGCCAGACTATCCAGAACAGCAACCCATCCCTGAGCAAGCAAATCACTATTCTAAGAGCCTACTGGTCAAAGAAGGCTATAGCTCAAAAGAAACCAGTTACTTCACTCCACCTGGATCTGGCCACCCCAGAACAGGCCAATCTTCTAATTGAGAGTGGAGTAGTGCTGGGCCGCAGATTGCATGAGGCAGAGTCTTTTCTGGCTAACACAGTGGTGGCACAATGCTTCAAGTGCTTTGGGTATGGACACCAAGCTCGCCTGTGCAGGAATCAAGCTGTATGTGGTGCCTGTGGAGGCCAGCATGAAAAAAGAACCTGCCAAATCCCTGAGCAACTGCTAAAGCCAAAATGCAGCAACTGCAAAGGAGCTCACCCAGCCTGGGCTAGCACATGCCCAGTACGCCAAGAAGCAGTCAAGAAGGCAAGAGAGGCATGGATTTCCCACCCAGGGAAGTATGAGATCTCCACTGCTACCACTGTCCCAGTCACACAGTCTCCAGTTACTTTCCCCTTCATACAGACTCTTCCAGGGGGAAAAAGACAGAAAACCACAGAGCCAACTAGAAGCTCAGAGAGACTCAGAGGAGAGTCTCCAGAAGTGCAAATTCTGTCTACAAGATCAACAAACACAGGGGGAAAGCAGTTGTGACGAGGCAATAGCAGAGCAGAGCTCAAGCCTAACTGATTCGGTAACCTTGACCTGACTTGGCTTGAGACTGGAGACTTGGATTGATGTACAAGACGAAAGACAAGGAAGGAAGAAAAAGAGAAAAGAAGAGAAGAAGCTGGGGGAGCAGGAGAAGTTCTTATAGGCAGAGGATCAGGCAACAGCAGAGCAAACAGGCAACAGTGCAGATGGAACTTCCCGGCAAAGTGTGTGACTTGTGCCAGATATGCAACTGGGCCAGAACTGTGACATTACCCCCCTCCTTCACATGGCAAACTCCTGTGAGCCTCAGGCCACTTGTGGCTGTAGTTCTGTGACTGTGGTTTCCTTGGGTATTTCTTATAGAAGTTGTAGATGGTGTCTTTGATGTTGTCAAGATGCTCAATAGACTCTTCAGTGGCATCTTCAATTAGCCATCTAGACTATTTGACTAGGTACTTGAACTTCTGTCAAGACATTGCTGGCTTGGAGTCAAGGATTTCTTCAACCTGGAACTCTTCATCTATGTCTTGACCAATGACAGGGCCAGAGTGTTCATTTGATTGGCCAGAGATAGGATTAGCAGGTGTCAGACGTAGAAGGGAAACATGAAAGACAGAGTGGATCTTGAGAGTGTGTGGAAGCTCCAGATGGCAGGCACAGCTTCCGACTGTCTTCAACATCTTGAATAGTCCAATCCACTTGTTGTCAAGCTTTTTGCATGGGTGGTGTGTCCTGATGTTCTTGGTATTCAGCCAAACAAGATCTCCAGTTTGATAGGATAGTGACAGGACTTGATGCAAATTGCTGGTGTGAGCTTGAGCTTTCTGGGATAGTCGGAGTTCAGCTTGCAACTGTTCCAGAATCTGCGTTATTTCTCCAGAGATTTCCATAGCATCTTGGTTGCAGGCTTCCCTTGTGGGTGTGATGCTGAGCTGTGGATGGAACCCTTTGTTGGCAAAGAACAGTGACATGCCAGAGGAATCAGACTGGGAGTTGTTCTGTGTGAACTCTGCCAGAGGAAGCCATTGGACCCAGTCATCTTGGAGATAGTTGACATAGGATCTCAGGTAGTGTTCAAGCTCCTGATTCTCTTGTTCTATCTGACTATCTGTCTCTGGGTGGTGTCCTGAGGATAGTCATAGCATGACATCAAGATGGGCACAGAGTGCTTTCCAGAATAAGCTGACAAACTGACTTCCTCTGTCTGAGACAATACTCCTGGGCAAGCCATGGGTATAGACAACAAACTGGATGAACATCCAGATAAGATGTGAGGTTGTCATCTCAGCACATAGCACAAAGTGGTCTTCTTTGGTGAGATAGTCAGTGATGACCCAGATGTGCTTGGCACCAGGGAAGTAGGTATCTCTTGACTTGGGCAAGTCAGTAATAAAATCTATAGCCAGATCCTGCCAACATTGCTGAGGTACAGGAAGAGACAGCAGCTCTCCTTGGTGATCACAGGCAGGCTTTGCTTGAGAGTAGACATGACAATTCCTGATGTACTGCTGTATGATGTTCACCATCTTTGGCCAATAGTACCAACAAGACAGGAGATTGTGAGTCTTGGCAATCCCAGTGTGGCCAGCCATTGCTTGGTCATGAGCTTCTTGGAACAGGTGTAGGTGTAGCTCATTGTTCTCAAAGATCCAGAGTTGGTTCTTGTAGAAGAGACAGTTATTTTCCAAGCTGCAGTCTGAGAGAGACACTTCTTGACTGTGCCTGACACTATCCCTTAGCATCTGTGACACTATTGCCACTGGATCACCTTCAGCAAGGTTGTTATAGGCAGCTTAGATGATGTCTGAAAGAGGTGCAGCACTAGGTTCAGTGTCAACTGGTGCAGCTTCTGAACATCTCAGGATCTGGATGGGCTTGACTTGAACCTCTGAATGTGCAAGATTCTTGGGCTTGAGGACAACTTGCTCCATGAAGTTTTGACAGGGATCACTGTCTGACAGGAGGTCTTGGGAACGTCAAGTGAGGGTGTTGGCCTTACACTGACTGCCTGGACAGTAGCTGATCTTGAAATTAAAGTGTGACAAGAACTCACTCCAACAGGCTTGACAGCAGGAAAGGCACTTTGACAACATGAAGTACTCCAAGTTCTTGTGATCAGAGATCACCTTGACAGATTCTGGAGATCCTTCAAGCTCTGCTCACCATTCTTCAAAGGCACAGACAATTGCCAGCAACTCTTTGTTGTAGATCTTGTAGTTGCATTCTGCTGGCAGGTGGTGGTGTGACAAGAAGGCAACAGGGTGTAGAACTCCTTCATGATCTGGCTGTGACAGGACAGCACCAGAGACATAGTCAGAAGTGTCACTCTCAACAACACACTCCTTCTCCAGATCAAAGTACTGCAGGATGGGTGTAGTGCTGAACACCTTCTTGATGCTTTCAAACAAGCACTGCTCTGGAGTTTCCTACTTGAAGGCAACATTCTTCTTAGTCAGAGCTGTGAGTGGGGATGCAAGCTTGGCAAAGTCTTTGATGAACCAGCGGTAGAAGTTTGCAAAGGCAATAAAGCTCTGCACTTCCTTGAGACTGGTAGGAGGCTTCCACTCCTTGATAGTGTTAGTCTTGGCTGGGTCCATACTCACAGATCTGGTTCAGCTGTCTTCAGTGGCAGACTGAATGATGAGGCCAAGATACTTGACTTGATGTACTTCAAAGTCACACTTGGAGATGTCAACTTACAGGCTTGCATCTTGTAGTCGACTGAGAACAAGCTTGACATGCTTCTGGTATTCCTTGAGTGTCTGACTGTAAACAAGGATGTTGTCCATATAGGCAGTGCCAAAAACATCAAGGATGTCAGGTCCCAAAACATCATTGATGTAGTTCTGGAATGTGCTTGGAGTATTGGCAAGACCAAAGGGTATGACAAGGTATTTGTAGAGGCCTGAGTGTGTGCGGAACACAGTCTTCTATTCTTCATCTTCCTTCATCCGGATACAGTTGAAGGCACCAACAATGTCAAGCTTGGTGTACCACACAGCTTTGCAAAGCTGGTCAAACATGTCCTGGATCAGTGGTAGGGGGTAACAGTTCTTGATGGTGATAGTGTTGAGTGCTCTGTAGTCTACACAGAAATACAATCCACCTCCTGGCTTCTTGACAAAGAGGACTGGTGTAGCAGCAGGTGATAAAGATGCTTGAATGAAGCCCTTGTTCAGGTTCTCTGTCAGGTACTTCTTGAGAACTTCAAGTTCTTCTCTGCTTATGCTGTACAGAGGTCCAGAGAGTGCCTGGGTTCCTGGTTCCATCTTGATCTTGTGGTTAACTTCTGGGTGTAGAGGAGGAAGCTTGTTAGTGTCATCCTTGCTGAAGACATCCAGGAACTTGTGGTACTGAGCAGGGAGAAGTGTGGCAGGATCCACACACTTCTTTGGCTTCAACACCTACTCAATATCTCTCAGAGAAACACTGAACACCTGGTGATCTGGCTTGGCAGTAAGGAGAGAAAATACGGCAGCATTGATAGGGATTGGTGTGGCAGGAAGGGGCTTGGGATCCTGAGGCTTTCCAGCAGACATCTTGGCTTCAAGATCCAAAGAGATTAGATAGCCATTGTTTGACTTGAGGTATATGGATCAGTAGTGATCTGACTTGAACATGATTAAGGTGTTTGTCCAATCAATGTGTGGCCTGTGCTTCTGGAGCCATGGCATCCTCAGAATCACATCATAGTGAAGACCAGGAGACACAAAGAGAGAGACTTCCTCCTGGTGCATACTATATACTGTGGTCATGATTGTCTTGGCAAGATATGTGGTTTGTGACATCTTGCCATCAAACAATCACAATGTGCGTGGGTAGGGGAGAGGTTCTTGGTGAAGAGATTGCGCAAAGGAAGCACCAATGCAGCCAAATACTGAACAGCCAGAGTCAATAAGAGTATTGCACTTGAATTTCCTATCTAGAATACAAGGAAGAAACAAGCACTTGCTGTCTAATTGCTGGTCTGGAGACAGATAGCCAATATGGAGATCTTTTTCATGTCCTTGGGCGTGACGATAACCAAAGACTACTTGTTTTCCAACTCTGGAGTAGTCTCAACAGTGGCAGACTTGGTGGTGGTTGTGGTGGTGGCAACAACAGGCATGCTTTTCACTGGACAGAAGGTTGAGACATGATGTTGGTTCCCACAGTAGAAGCAGAGGTCTTTACTTCAGTAATGTTCTCACTCTTCTGGTGTCAGCTTAGAGCAGCTGAGATCCATGGTAGGACTTAGTGGCTGTGGTGTGAAGGCTGGCTTGATGAACCCTGGACGCAGAACTGAAGCTCCTGACTGTGGAACTGAGGCTTGGGTGGAAGGTGCTTGACATGGACAGTGAGAGTTGGCAGAAGTGGCACGCAACTGGTTGTCCTGCAGCTGGCATTCCTCAACAAGCTTCTGATAGCTGATGTCCTTGAGGTTGATGCTGACAAGCTGCTTGGCAAGCTCTTCAGAGACAGTGCATCAAAGATGGCACTTCAAGACCTTGTTGTTAAAGCCTGTGTGTGGAGTATACTGATTGAACTCTGTGAAGAACTTGGCAAAGGAACAGTTGGCCTGACATAAGGTGATAAGCTTTCTCTGAGCTAGGAACTCTGGGTCTGGGTTGGAGAAGGTATTCCAGAGATCTTGGACAATGTTGTGCCAGTCAATGTACTGGCCAGCTGTGATCTTAGCTGAGATGTAGAACTGCGCAGTGCCAGTCGTGCGTGAAAAGATGTACGCAATCCACAATGTTTCCGTGGGGTACCAGTCAGTGTTGAGTGTCATCTTGAGTGACAGTGACATGATGAAGCTCTCAAGCTTCTCATGTGTGATTTCTGTGTTTCCACCATCACCACTGAAGATCTCTGGGTTAGCAGTGTGTTCAGACTTGGACTTGGGAGTGGTGTTGGTAGCTTGAATTCACATGAACTCTGCAAACATGTTGCGAAGGAACTTGTTATTTCCAGCAACTGGCATGGCTTGGTCTGGTTGTTGAGATATGACAAGGACATGAACATGGCTTGGTGAAGTGTGTTATGGTTGGGTTGGTCTTTTGTAGTGTGACAAGGCAATGGCAGAGCAGAGCTCAAGCCTAACTGATTTGGTAACCTTGACCTGACTTGGCTTGAGACTTGAGACTTGGATTGATGTACAAGACGAAAGACAAGGAAGGAAGAAAAAGAGAAAAGAAGAGAAGAAGCTGGGGGAGCAGGAGAAGTTCTTATAGGCAGGGGATCAGGCAACAGTGGAGCAAACAGGTAACAGTGCAGATGGAACTTCCCGGCAAGATGCGTGACTTGTGCCACATATGCAACTGGGCCAGAACTGTGACAGCAGTCAGTCAACCCCTTCAAGATCTTTGAAGATGAAATGTCTACATGAAGAATACAAAGTTCACACTTCTTCAATACAATGTGCAGAAAAGCCAATCAGTCCAAGAGCTACTTCTAGCAACCCCAACTCTTCAAGAAGTAGATATTATTGCACTTCAAGAACCCTGGAAGAATCCTCACCTTCAAACTAGCACCTCAACTGTTTTTTCTTCTTTTCTTCCTTTATATTCTCCAGAGATTGGTAGAACTCTTTTTCTTATTAACAAAAACCTGAAACTGTCATCTCCCCACCCTACTTTCTGGAGTAAAGACTTTGTTTCTCTTGAAATTCATCTGGAAAACACCTCTACTTCTCTGTGGGTGCATAATCTATACTTCACTCCCTCAAGTCAAGAGAACTACCTACAAGTATCAGAAGCTCTTCTCTGTCTACTCCAAAATGCTTTACAAGCAAAAGAGCAGCATATTCTTCTTACAGACTCAAATCTTCATGACCCTGACTGGTCAAAGAAAAGAAGACTATATTCTGACACTGCACACAAGTTCCAAACTCTAATGAAAAACTCAAATCTGGAGTTAGCTATTGCACCTTTTACACCCACAAGAGCTAGATCTCTTTCCCACAAACCCTGTTCATCTATTGATCTTTCCTTTATATCTTCTTCTCTTTCTAACTCTCTAATCTTTTCTAAAATTGCTTTGCAGTTCTTTCATGAGTCTGACCACAGACCTGTGCTAACTAGCCTGGACCTGGACTCACCAAGAAAAACCTGGAAGCCAGAAAGGAACTGGAAAAGACTGGACACAAATCTGGCAAAACAAGAGTGTAATAATTTTCAGCTGCCCTTCCATTTTCAAGATAAACATGAAGTGGATGAGTACTTGGAATATCTTAACCACTTTCTCCAAGAAATAGCAGACAGATGCACAGAACTCCAGAAGCAATCTAGCCACTCAGTCCCCTGGTGGAACCAAGAGATCCAAACTAAAGTTAAGCAGGAAAGAAGAATAAGAAGACAAGTGCTCAGATGACAGGCAAGCCAAGAAGAGCTAGAAGAAGCAACTAAGCTCAAGAAGAAAGCTGTCAGAGAAGGCAAACAGAACACCTTCAGAAACCAAGTTCATGAGCTAGCCAGTTTCTCAAAATTCTGGAAGCTTGCAAAGTGGGGAAAATCAAAAGCTAACAAGACCTCTGATCTTCCTCTGGTCCCTGATCTGGAGACTCAAGAAGGACTAGCCAAAAGCTTTGAGGAGAAGACAAAATCTTTCTCAGCTCAATTCTTTCCAGAAGCACATGTTCCAGAACCAAGCACAGAAAGTCACTAGAGTACCCCAGAGATCCAGCTTTCTCAGGAGGTTACCACTGAAGAAGTGGAGCAAATTCTGAACAAGAAACCTTTTACAGCAGGAGGAAAAGACAAGCTGCCAAATGGATTTCTCAAAGCTCTGGGTCCCAAGTTCTGCCAAGCTATAGCTGTTCTCACATCAACATACTGGAGACTGGAATACTTTCCAGAGAAATTCAAGAATGCAAAAACAGTCTGTCTAAGAAAACCTGGCAAGGGAATCTATAACCAAGCTAAAGCCTGGCACTCTATAGCTCTGCTAAACACAACTGGCAAGCTGATGGAAGCTATTACAGCAGCCAGACTAAGCAAGGTAGCAGAAGAGGCTAAACTCTTGCCAGAAATCCAGATGGGGTTCAGGAAAGGCAGATCAACTGAATCAGCACTTTTCCTTCTAACTTCCCAAGTGGAAAAAGTCTGGAAAGAAGGCATGGTTGCATCTCTACTTTCTCTGGACATCTCAGGAGCATATGACAGAGTTCTCCCAGAGATTCTTCAAAAGATTCTGGAGAGAAAAGGAAGCCCTCTCTGGCTAACTTCTTGGATCTTCTCTTTCTGTACCAGACGTACCACCACCCTAGTTTTTGATGACTCTGAGTCCTCTTCTATTCCTATTCACTGTGGAGTTCCCCAAGGTTCCCCTTTGTCTTCTATTCTTTTTCTATTCTATATTTCTGAACTTCATGAGACTGTACATTCTCCTACTACTGGTGTTTCTGCTCTGGGATTTGCAGATGATACAAATCTGCTTGCATTTGGACACTCTCTTAAAAGCAACCTTCTGAAGTTGAAGAATACACATCTTAAATGTCTATCTTGGGCTGCAAGACATGGAATAGTCTTCTCTTCTGAGAAATATGAAATACTTCATTTTTCCAGAAGAAGATCAGACAATCTGCAGCTCAAGCTTAGACTTGGGAATGTGATTCTAAAACCAAAAGAAGAAGTGCGAGTATTGGGAGTGTACCTGGATGCCAAACTCCACTGGCACAAACACCAGAGAATTATTCTTCAAAAAGCACAAAAAGCACTATCTTCTCTTTCTAGAACCTCTTACTCCACCTGGGGCTTTCCAGTTCTCACAGCACACCTTGTGTACATTGCAATACTCAGATCTGTACTGAGCTATGCAGTGGGAATTTGGTTCAACCCACTCGGAAAATCCTCTAATATTTCCTCTCTTATCATATTCCAAAACAAATGTCTGAGACTTATTGGGGGTGCTTTCAAAGCCACTCCTTCTTTTCTATTAGAGAGTGAGCTTTTTCTTTTACCTCTAGATCTCTATTTTAAATTTCGCACAGCTTCTTTTCTATCTTCTATCCAAACCTCCTCTCTGAAAGACTTTCTTGACAGTACCTTTTCTACTATTTCTTCCTATGCCTTTTCACTGAGGAAACCTTTAAAGGAATCCTCAACTATCTCTCCTAATTGGAAGTTCACTTGGTTAAGTCAAATAACTACTAACCAGGCTAGTTCAAAGAAAGAACTACAAATACTCTTTACTAAAGAGTGGGAAAACCAATGGGAGGAGAAGAAAAGAAAAAGCTATACTGGATGGCAGGTGTTTTGCCAAAAACCTCACTACAACAACCTAAAGCTCTACAAAGAGCTACAGAAAGCTGAGGCAAGTCTACTACTGCAAACCAGAACTGGGAGAATTGGTCTAGCAAGTTTTCTTTTCAGAGCTGGAGTCCCTGACTTTCCTACCCCCCTATGCATGTGTGGTCAAGCAGAAGAGACAGTAAAGCATATTACTTCTTCATGCTCTCTCTACTCAAGTCAAAGACAACATGCTCTCTTTAACCCCCAAGATTTCACTACTATTATTTCAAACCCAGACTTTCTACAGAAGTTTCTGTACTGGTTTATGTCTTTGAAAAGACTAAACCAATTTAATCTGGCTTTCAAACTTCACTATTCACACTCCAACATCTAGAAGCTTTTCCTACCAGACACTACAAGATTTCTTTTTGCTACACTTTCTAGTCACCTCCCTGTCTTCAGTTTTTATTTCTTTAAAAGTTTTCTGAAGAAGTTCACTATTAGCTGGAAGATCTGCATGGCTGTAAAGCTACAAACAGTGTAAGAATCAAATCAAAAAAAAATATCTGCTGTTCTGACTCCATGAACCAGAACTGGGAATCTCTTGGGCTGGACTATTGCCTTTGTGTTGAAGATAGTTGCAGTCCAGGAGGAATCCTTTTCCAGAAAAAGCTTAGTTTCCTGGCTCTCTGTGTGAATAAGAATATCCTCTGATGGGAGTTTTCTCACTGCCCTGATCTGTTTGTTATAAGGGCTTGGGAGTCTGTCTTGGAGGGCTTGGAAGAGCTGGACATGGGTTCTGTTGGCCATGTCTGGAGTCTGGTGCCCAGGGTGTACCAGAACCTCTTTGAGAATTCTGGAAGCTAGTGGAATTTGAGCAGAGGAAGTTTTTGCAGCTGCCTGTGCATAAGATGGTTTTGCCTCTTGTCTATCTAGACGTTTGTTGAGGTTTTCAAGCTCGTGGATAATCTTGTTGGTAATGCCAGAGGGTAGAGGCTGGACAGTGCTAGTCTGCAGCTCTGCAGAGAGTTTTTGCTTAAGGTTCTCCCAGCTTTTTCTGACTGGTTCTGGAACTGTTTGGGTTTTTAGCCAGGAGTTAAGAAGTTCCCAGTCTTTCTGTATAGTACTTTCAGTGGTGGGAGGACTAGCTTGAGTGTTAGAGAGACTGGAAGCTGGTGTGGCTAGTGGTGCTCTGGGATTGGTTTCTAAAGAAGTAGGTTTTTTCTTTTTTAGTGCCATGGTGGAGCTTGCTTGGCACAGGTCAACTGTTTCCAGTCTGTGAAGTAGTGCCAGAGAGAGAGGAGTCACCTGGTTTCCCAGCAGTAATAATCTAGTCCTGGGACCAGACCCCAAGACTAGACTTTCCTGGGCAGCTTATTCCAACTAAGCTCTGGGTAAAGCTAGGAGTATTTGCCTAGACTAGGGACCAGACCCCCTATCTAGACTTTCCTTGAGTCAAGGACTCTGCTAGCTCCAGAGTCAGTCAGACTCTAACTATTCCTCTTATCCTGAGACTCTCTCTCTCTGGTTGTGGCTGGATTGCTGGTTGTTGAAGAAACAGATCGTGGATCCCAAGATCACAACTTTTGATAATCACGTGTGATTCTCAAAGGTGATGGGTTTTCACCTTAAGGTTTGGGTGGGTTGGGACAGGATGTCGGCTGTTTTCCAGAACATATGACAAATTGCTGTCTTTGCCAAAAGTGATGGTCCTTGAACAGCGTGGTTCTGGGAAGAGTTTGACTGTTGTGCAATACTGTACAGAGTAGGCTAGAGTGGAACTAAGCCAAAAAACTACTATGTTTGGCTTAGTGTCCGACATCTCTGCACTAGTAATAGATAAGTGTGGCTGCACCCACCTGCCTAGTCAGAATCTAACTGACTAAGTGAGTGCCCAGTCAGACAACTAGCTCCTGACATCTGCTCTGGTTTTTCTTGGAGTCTCCAGACTGAGAATTGTATACACTGGTCTGTTGTCTGACTCTGTGTGGAATCTCATGTTAATTTGTAAGTAAATAAGAGAATTAAGCAAAGAACTTAAAATAAAAGAAAAGTTAATTACTGATAAAGGTAGTTCTAGAAAAGTTCTTGTTTTTATTAGTGTGTAGAGAGCTATTACCAGCTCTAGTCTCTATTTATCAGTTAATCTCTTGAAGGATTAGATTAGTTCTGAGTATAGCTGGCTTGACTTTAACCAACTTGAGTGGTAGAAGTTTAAGTCTATCAGGAGAATATGTTTACTTTTTTTTAGATAGCTTGTTCCAGTAGGTCTAGAAAAGTCTGAGCTAACTCTCTGTAGTTCCTTTAGCTGGTGGGTGTGAAATAGAGGTTGTGGATCTAGAATAACTTTGTTTGAACTCTTATCTCCAAGAAGACTAGATCTTTACTCCAGAAAATTAGACTTATAGATAACTACAAAATTTTTCTGTTAACAAGAACAAGTGTTCTCTCTAGCTTCTGCTTTTGCAAAAAGTAGAAGATTGAGAATGTTGTAGAAATACTTGATTCTTGGTGAGAGTTTTTCCAGAGTTCTTGCAGAGTGATAATGTCCACTTCCTGTAGTCTTGAGTTTGCCAGTAGAAGTTCTTGGCATGTCTGGCTTTTCTGGACATTGTACTAGAGAAGATTAAGTGTAGAGTACCTTATTAATTCTCTTGACTAGAGTTCTTCAAGATCTTAATAGCTTTTCTTCTAAGTATGTTGATTTGGAACTCTGAGTTCTGTGCAAGAGGGAAAGTAGAGAGCTAGGTATTCAGTCTTAAGCTTGAGTATACTCTTAGCACTTTCTCTTGTTTTCTTTTCTTAGTTGTTTGTCTGTCTTGTAGACTTGGCTTTTTTTCTTATATTAGGGGAGTCTAAGGTAGAGCTAGTCTGGGGACTGTTATGTACCTCTCTAGTCTTGCTAGCTATACTTCTTTTACTTTCTGGATTACCTTCTGTTTTTTCTGGCAGGACTTTGACCAGACTGGGTGGTTTCTCTTGCAGTTTACATATTTTAGTGTTAGAGTTTCTGAAGAAGTCTGGTAATCTCTTCTGGCATACTCTTCTCTACAGACTGTGCACTGGGCTTGGGCTTGGCAAGTGTGTGCTTAGTGTCTAAACCTAGTACATTTGTAGCACTGAGTGACTGATGTTGCTAGCAGGGCTGGTTCTACCTTATGTAGAGTGTATCCTAGAACAACCTCTTTCTTAATTAAGAGGTTTGCTTACTCTGGGGTGGCTAGATCCAGATGTAGAGATGTGACTGGTGCCTAGTTACACTAGCACTAGAATAGTGTAGGAATTCAATCAATCAATCAATAACAGTATTCACATTTCTTTGTGACACTGATGTCACATTACTAATTATCAGATGGACATACCCAAAGACAATGTTCAGGAGGAGGGGGTGTTACCCCCTCCCCCCTCTCTCCCAATAGTGCAGGTACAATAGTATGTATTGCAACAGCTACCTACAAGTACTACTGGTACGGTACTGTGGTGTATGAAATCACGTGCCACTTGGACATTCTTTGCCGCAGTTCAGAATCCGCACCCAATGATACAGCACTCACATCATGGCTTCGAGGACCGGACCGACCCAGCCTGCTCGATCAGGCTTAGAGGCCGTCTACGCTCAGATTCTCGATACATCATCGAACGCCAACTCAAAGTCTTCTCCCACTTCCATATCCCGTTCGCCGGTCGTCTCCAAACCCGTCGGCGGAGAGCAGCAGCAACAAGACCAGCCAGCCGCGGATGATCCATCGGCACAGAAGCTTCAGGTCAACTCTGGTATGTCGTCTCTTGCTGATATCTCGGGAGCTGAGGAAAGACCCATGCTGACCGTTGGCCTGTCGCCTCTTAGCAGCTCTACGATTCCAGCCCACCAAAAGACCACAGCTGCCAACCCAAAAGGCAAAAGCGAGGCCTGCCTTCCCGAAAGCTTCCCTGCCGACGGGAACCGCGGGCGCTTCTAACGCAGCCAGCTCCGCTACCGGACCAGGTGCTGCGTCGGGGCAGCCGCTGGTGAAGACCACCATTGCTGATTGGACCGGGGACGATGACGATGTCAACGGGTTTTACGGAGCAGACAATCGTCCGCGCGGCGGACGAAAGAAGCGCAAGAAGAACAAGGAAGAGCAATTGGCGCCGCAGGACTGGGATGACGTCTATGATCCAGCCAGACCAAACAGCTACGGAGAGTACAAGCACAGCGATGAGAAAATCCGAGAAATCCGGGAGTGGAAAGATCGGCTGTACGCCCACCGCATGGCTCGCAGGTACAGCAGCGACCTGGACAGCGACCTGGACAGCGATGATGGAAGACATTCGAAGCAGGCGGGGCATCGTGAGTGCAGTAAAGCGAGAAACGCTGGGCTCTTGGCTCACTCGGACCAGGTCAATACGCACCTCCTCGAGCGTACTCATTTGCGCCACCGCCTTCCGGGGACGATGAGGAACAAGATACGATGGATCTGTCATCTCCACCGCCGCTACCGCCTCCTCCGCCTCCTCGCACCGCAGATGTTCCCAACGATCCCACCGGGAAAGACGCCTACAACAGACGAGTACGGCTAAGCCAAGGCCAGCACATGCTTGATCCTAGCCCACAAGCCTTTGACGGTCAATACATATCACCCCCACCTCCACCTCCACCACCTCCTCATCCTGTATTCCCTCCACCAGGAGGACAACCCCCTCTCCCTCCCGCAGTCCCAGCTTCTTCCGTAATTACTCCCGCAGCAGGAATCATATCACGTGCTCCTGTGCGGTACAGTCTCCCGCCGGCCCCGCCCGATGTCCCCCCATCCGAAATGTTATCAGGAGCAGCGTTGCAAGAAGCCTTACCTTCAGGGGAGCTGCCGGATGCGGAACCCGAACCTCGCTCGCTGCGGCCAGGCCAAAAAGGCTTCGCCGAGCGACTGATGTCCAAGTACGGCTGGACCAAGGGCCAAGGCCTGGGAGCCACCAATTCAGGTATCATCAACCCCCTCCGCGTCCAGGTCGAGAAGCAACCCAAGAAGAAGAGCGGCGGGGCAGACGGAGGCGGGTGGCTTGGCGATGGCGCTACGGCGCCAAGGACGACCGGTTCAAGCAGCCGCGGCAAGATCATCGGCGGGAAGAAGAGGAAAGGTGACAACGATGAGGAGGGGCAATTTGGCCGCATGAGCGAGGTGGTGGTGCTGAGGGGTATGGTGGACGGCTTGGATCTGGATGCCGAGATGCATTCTACCGGAGACAACGGAGGCAGCGGAGGTGGGCTAATGCAGGAGATTGGGGAAGAGTGTAGCGAGAAGGTTGGTCATCTTCATTTCCGCTCTCTCCCTCTGTCTTTCTCTTTCGCTGACGTGTGGATGTGGCACATAGTACGGTCGAGTCGAGCGTGTCTTCATCCACCGTCTCGACAACGACGATGACCTGGAAAGTTCTAAAGAGGGGGAAGGTCCAAGGGTGTTTATCAAGTTTACGAGTCAACTGTCTGCCTTGAGGGTAAGTACCCACGATATCTCTTGCTTTTCCCAACACTCACCCCTTGTTATTTTGATTTCCTGCTTCTCCTGTTCCGTCCCGACCTCCCCCTCCTCATCTTTCTCATCCGCCTCCTCGAAAGACTACCGCGGCTCTCCCGTCTGAAGGACGACGCATGCAAGTACTGAGTGACTGACCACACCACTTTCCCCCTCGAACAGGCCGTCAACGATCTTCAAGGCCGCATCTTCAACGGCAACTCCATCATGGCGCGCTTCTTCGACGCCGACAAATTCGAGGCGGGCAGCTATTTCTGAGCAGATATCTCATTGTATTGTCAACACTGATGTACGAGCGTACTGGAACAATAGTTGGACGTGGCGAGTCTCCTTCTAGTAGGACCTTGTTGGTGGACTTTTCTTCAGTAGTTAATTGTTCTAGCCATGTTACCTCACAGATGGATAGACTGCCAGAGTTCATCCTCAGCAAGAATCAAGATATGACTACCTGAAGAAGATAGGACATTGACTGACCAACCGACTGACTGGCTGACTGAACATCCACAGACCCGAAACAGAAGAAAGGGAAGAGAAAGGGAAGTTTGTTGTGCCATAAGCCAACAGTGACACTTACGATAGTCATTTAGCTTAGTCAGACGGGTAGGCCGATTTATACTCGTACGAGTAAGGCCCCCAAGTCCTCAGAGACTTCAACAAGCAGCCTTCTTCCCCCTCTTTGACGTTCAGCCAGTTGCCTTCCGTCTGCTAGCGCTGCCAGGAAGAAAGGAAAGGAAAGGAAAGAGGAAGTTGAAGGGAAGAAGGAAACAAGAGGAACAAAAGGAGGAGACAGAAAAGAGAAGAGAGAAAAAGGGGAGACGAAGAAGAAAAGGCAATAGAAAGATGGGCCAGTGAATGATACGTTCATGATGGTTGATGATGATTATTCTCTGCAAAGAGACGACGAGCATCCAAAGATCTTGCTTCCCAATGAACTTTCGCTCGCTCGCACCTACACAAACAGCCTCCGCTGTTCCTGGCCAGGACTCTGTTTCCTTGGACGCCTTTCTTACGCCGCTCTCCTCTTCCCTCTCCTCCTTCTTTTCCACCTTCCTTCTTGTTTCTGACTTTTCGCTTCACAGCCCTTCTTTCACTTTGTTCATCCCGAGTCCATCTCACTCTTTGTTCCTCATTCTTCACTCCTCAGTCCCGATCAAGCAGCCAGCATTAGATATAGCAGCCTTTCGGTCTCACCCATGCATGCCTGTTCCGAAAACAGCGATTCACCAAAGACTCTCTCTCTTACAGTCCTCCCAAAACATTGTCGTATTTCGCAGCGATGAAAAAAATGAGTCTGATCGTCACAAGATGCGGCCTTTTAGATTGCCCTGCTTCTCCTCGGTGTCAATGTGCCAGACGATGTAGTTCGGCAGGCCGACCACCTGATACCCAGCGCGCTTGGCCATCTTGGCGAAACCCTCCGTCTCGGCTTGATTCTCGAAGGCGTAGCAGGGAAAGTTGATTCCTGCGGGGTTGATGGTTAGTTGTTGCGAGGACTTTGGGAAGGACGAGGAGGGGGGAGTGGAATCTGTGGAGACAAGGACAGAGGCAAATACCTGAGCGATGGACGTCAGCTTTCACAAGGATATTAACACCCCCTATACCGTCGAGGTTGACCTCTTCGTCCTTATCCAGCCGCCAATCGCCCATCATGGCGAGGAAGGTCCGCCCGGTCTCGTATTCATGGTATCCTACGACACAGCATCAGACATCAGCTAAAGGCTTGGCCGGCCAGCGTGTATACTTGGCGACTTCGCAAAACCAAGCCCGAGAAGACTAACAGAGACAAGCAGGAAATGTAGTCACCTTCGGCCAGAACGATGTCCTTCTCGAGACTCGCGGCCAATGCGCGTCCTTTGTCCGATTCGACCCAGGAGTTGTAGTCGACTGGTCAACACGTCAGCAGAGCGGTCAATCCGCCCGGTGAAGAGTTCCGCGCCTACATCGTCCCTCAATGTCCCGACCGTTCTCGTAGCGATGGAACCAAATATCTTATCCAATTGTCATGCATCAGCATTCACTCAACGGGTCCCAGAAGACTGCGAGTCCACGCACTCGGCACAAGAATGTCCTTGTCGTGCGCGACAAAGTCCTCGATGATCTTATCCGGGCTGTCGACAATGTCCACGTCCCGCCAGTAGACCCATGAATGATCCGGTTTCAGGGCGACCGAGAGGAGGTAGTTCCGCGCTCTTCCCATGGCTTTCCGCCGCGGCCCCTGCGCGGCGAAGCTATGTCGCTCCTTGATGTCGTTCTGATGGATCGAGACGCCGAAATCCTTCTCGATGATCATGGCGCTGCGGAATGGGACGTGATCCGTCCGTCTCTGGACGCGCTCCAATTCCGACGCCAAAACGGCCAAGGTATCGTCCGCCGAGTCGCTGACGAGGAATCCGAGGTCGATGAGGTTGTGGGGATAAGTCAGTTGGGAGAGAAGGTCAAAGTGCTTGTTCAGGTACGGCGATGCATCGCGCAGGGGAGTCAGGATCAGCACGCGCTCCTGCCTTGGCAATGCTTCCTTGGTCGATTTGATGGGATTTAGATCAACGTGGTAGATCGTCGACGAGTTGATCTCCATGGGCATGTGATGATTGAAGACGACCGGCGTTTTTTGGGTGGACGACCAATCGGCCATGTCGTTGGACGTCATCTGCATCGGCGATTTGGCCGGCCCGAAACAGACGAACCTGCGATCGTGGCGGTTTTCTGATCAGCTTCTGTCACCCAACTGGGACGGTCTCACGGGAGCTCCAGCCGACCTCTGCATATCCACCGCCGAGCTGTGTAAGCTTATCCATATTAACAGTAGCAGCCCGGTCAGGGCGAACGCCAGCAGAAACCGCGGCCTCGTCAGGGCATGCAGCACCGCTTTGTAGGGTGGTAATCGGGCCTTTGCCGATTTCCACGACACTCCGCCCTTGGGTAGGAGCATCGTGGTCTGTGGATCGTGCGCGTGTAGCTCTCGGGGGGTAACGTGTGGTGTCCGCGTGGTGATGGCCGAGCAACGCCACAGCGAGGCTATAGGTGCTGCCGTCGGTGTCCTGCGAAAGGGCTGATCGGTTCAGTGAGCACCTCTCGCAGGAGGGTCTATCGTCGTGGACTTTCCAGAGCCAGATATGCCGTCCTCAAGGCCGAGTCGATGGTTTCGGCATGCACGTCGAAGGGCGGTTCCACCGGCTTGCACAGCCAGAGACCGCAATCTGCGAAGCACCGATGAGTCTCTTGTGACCCCGAACGCAACGCCGCGGAGCTTTGACCGCAGACAAAGATCAGACCAAATGGGAAACAACGAAGCGAAGTCGACGTCGGAGAGAGAAAACAATCCCCCCCGGAAGCAGTCGTCAAAGAAGGAGGAGACAAAGGACAAGTGCGTAATAATTAGAAGCAGAAGCAGAAGGAAGAACGAGCGTTGGCAATCGTTTCAATCGCAAGATTCAGGACCCCAATTCAGCTTTAGACCACTTTTTTTCGTCTTTTCAAGTCATGGGCATGAAAAATCTGTTGTCGTTCGGTTGCGTCTCGGCTTTTAGGCTGACTTTTGATCAATCAATGGGTGCCTGTGTGGTGCTGTGATTAACTGCTGCCTGAATTTCCACTTCTGTCAGACAATTCCTCAGGTCTAGCCCAGTTGTGCAAATTCTTCCCCATGTACGGAAGCCGGCGACAAAAGTATTCGCAATGATTTGTATGGGGGCAACAAAAGTCGCGAGACACCCCGCATTTGTCCTCCCAATCTGAGTCCCCATCACTATTGTTGCTGTTCCCCTTCTCCACCACCAGAATCTTCGAGTCTCGAGTCTTGCGACTAGTCATCTTCCCAATCTGAGCTCTCGTCACTCTGCTACTCCTCCTCCTCCTCCTCTTCTTGTTCTTCTGGCACCAGTACATCCTCAGGTCCTCAAGTCTCACAATACTTGTTACCACCTTCCAGTATGATAATCTGCTGAATATGGTGAGAAATCTGCTTAATCCACTACTGAATCCAAGACTGATCCAGCTCCCTCCAAGCCTTCAGCCATGCTTTTGTCATCTCATCTCTTGTTCTTGGTACACAGAACTTTGTTGTTGTACACTTCAGAAAAGGCCAGCATGGCTTGATGGCATTAAGATCAGGGGAGTTGCCTGGCTATAGCAATTGCTGAAAAACTCTTCCCAGAACCACGTTCTTCAAGGACCATCAGTTTTGACAAACACCAAAATTTGTCATATGTTCTGGAAAACAGCTGAGTTCCTCTCTGAAACCACCCAAACCTTAACGTGAAAACCCATCACCATTGAGAATCACGCCTGTTTGTCAAAAGTTGTGATCCTGGAATCCACGATCTTTTTCTTCAACAACCAGCAATCTACCCACAACCAGAGAGAGAGAGTCCCAGGATAAGAGGAATAGTTAGAGTCTGACTGACTCTAGAGCTAGCAGAGACTTTGGCTCAAGGAAAGTCTAGATAGGGGGTCTGGTCCCTAGTCTAGGTTAATACTTCTAGCTTTGCCCAGAGCTTAGTTGGAAAAAGCTGCCCAGGAAAGTCTAGTCTTGGGGATTGGTTCCAGGACTAGATTATTACTGCTGGGAAACCAGGTTACTCTTCTCTCTGGCAGTACTCTGCAGACAGGAAACACCCAACCAGTGCCAAACAATCTCCAACATGACTCCCAAGAAGAAAAAATCCACTTCTTCAGAAAGCAACACCAGAGCTACACCAGCTATACCCTCCCAACCAGCTCCCAGTCTGGCTAGCACCCAGTCCAGCTCTCCCACCCTCCAACCAGCTCTCCAGAGTGACTACAAACTAGTAGACTCCTGGATCAAAACCCAACCAGTCCCAGAATCTATTCTGAAAAGTTGGGAAAATATTAAAAAAAACTCCTTCTCTACAGGAGCCCAGTCTAGCTCTACTGGCCTCACCAACAGAATCTTCCAGAAGCTGGAGAATATCAACAAGTGGCTGGACAAACAAGAAGCCAAGCTATTATATGCCCAGACTGTCTAAAAATCTATTCCAGTACAAATCCCTCTACCTACAAGAATTCTCAAAGAAGTTCTTGTACATCCTGGCATCCAGCCACCTGACATGGCTAATAGAACTCACATCCAGCTTTTCCAGGCTCTTCAAGACAGACTACCCAGCCTCTACAACAAGCAGGTCAGAGCAGTAAGGAAACTTCCTTCAGGGAATATCCTTATCAACACAGAAAGCCAAGAGACTAAAGTCTTCCTAGAGAAAAACCCTGCCTGGGTATCAGCTATCTTCACAAAGGAAGTAACCATCCAGTCTAAGAGATTTCCAGTTCTGATCTATGGAGTCAGAACAGAAGATATCCAGCCTGAAGATCTGGAGAAAACCTGCCAGATAATCCAGAACAGCAACCTATCTCTGAGTAAGTAAATCACCATCCTGAGAGTCTACTGGTCTACGAAGGCTATAGCTTAAAAGAAGCCAGTTACCTCTCTCCACCTAGATCTGGCTACCCCTGAACAAGCCAATCTTTTGATTAAGAGTGGGCTAGTGCTGGGGCACAGGATGCATGAAGCAGAACCTTTCCTGGCAGACACAGTTATTACACAATATTTCAAGTGCTTTGGCTATAGGCACCAAGCACACTTCTGCAAGAAAAAAGCTGTGTGTGGTGTCTGTGGAGGCCAGCATGAAGGGAGAGCCTGCCAAGTTCCTGAACAGCTTCTCAAGCCAAAATACTATAACTGCAGAGAAGCTTACCCAGCCTGGGCCAGTGTCTGTCCAGTACACCAGGAAGCAGCCAAGAAGGCAAGAGAAGTATAGAACACACACCCAGGAAAATATGAGATCCCAACAGCTACTCCTGTTCCAGCTCTACAACCTCCCCCAGTTATGTCTTTCCCTCTCTCTCAGTCTCTACCAGAAGGGAAAAATTATAAAACAGCTGAGCTAAGCAGAAGCTCAGAGAGACTCAGAGATGTACTCCCAGAAGTGCAAATTCTCTCTTCAAGATCAGCCAACTCTGGAGGAAAGCTACCAGCTAACCCCTTCAAGATCTTTAATGCTGAGATGTCTGTATGAAAAACACAAAGCTGATGTGACGAGGCAATGGCAGAGCAGAACTCAAGCCTAACTGATCCAGTAACCTTGACCTGACTTGGCTTGAGACTTGAGACTTGGATTGATGTACAAGACGAAAGACAAGGTGTCACGGTTCTGGCCCAGTTGCATATCTGGCACAAGTCACGCACCTTGCCGGGAAGTTCCATCTGCACTGTTACCTGTTTGCTCTGCCATTGCCTTGTTGCATATCTGGCACAAGTCACGCACCTTGCCGGGAAGTTCTATCTGCACTGTTGCCTGTTTGCTCCGCCGTATCCCCTGCCTATAAGAACTTCTCCTGCTCCCCCAGCTTCTTCTCTTCTTCTTTTCCTTTTTCCTTCCTTGTTTTTTGTCTTGTACATCAATCCAAGTCTCAAGTCTCAACCCAAGTCAGGTCAAGGTTACCGAATCAGTTAGGCTTGAGTTCTGCTCTGCCATTGCCTCGTCACACTACGAAAGACCTACCCAACTATAACACACTTCACCAAGCCACGTTCACGTCCTTGTCATATCTCAACAACCAGACCAAGCCATGCCAGTTGCTGGAAATGACAAGTTCCTTCGCAACATGTTTGCAGAGTTCATGCGAATTCAAGCTACTAACACTACTCCCAAGTCCAAGTCTGAACGCACTGCTGACCCAGAGATCTTCAGTGGTGATGGCGGAAACACGGAAATCACGTATGAGAAGCTTGAGAGCTTCATCACGTCACTGTCACTCAAGATAACACTCAACACTGACCGGTACCCCACGGAAACATCGCGGATTGCGTACGTCTTTTCACGCACAACTGGCACTGCGCAGTCCTACATCTCAGCTAAGATCACGGCTGGCCAGTACATTGACTGGCACAACATCATCCAAGATCTCCGGAACGTCTTCTCCGACCCAGACTCAGAGTTCCTAGCTCAGAGGAAGCTCATCACCTTGCATCAGGCCAACTGTTCCTTTGCCAAGTTCTTCACAGAGTTCAATCAGTATACTCCACGCACAGGCTTCAACAACAAGACCTTGAAGTGCTATCTTCGATGCGCTGTCTCTGAAGAGCTTGCCAAGCAGCTTGTCAGCATCAACCTCAAGGACATCAGCTATCAGAAGCTTGTTGAGGAATGCCAGCTGCAGGACAATAAGTTGCGTGCCACTTCTGCCAACTCTCGCCGTCCACGTCAAGCAGCTCCCACCCAAGCCTCAGTTTCACGGTCAGGAGCTTCAGTTCTGCGTCCAGGGTTCATCAAGCCAGCTTTCACGCCACAGCCACCAAGTCCTACCATGGATCTCAGCCGCTCTAAGCTGACACCAGAAGAGTGAGAACATCGCCGAAGCAAAGGCCTCTGCTTCTACTGTGGGAACCAAGGTCATGTCTCAACCTTCTGTCCAGTGAAAAGCATGCCTGTTGTTGCCACCACCACAACCACCACCAAGTCTGCCACTGTTGAGACTACTCCAGAGTCAGAAAACAAGTAGTCCTTAGTCATCGTCGCGCCCAAGAACATAAAAAGGATCTCCATGTTGGCTATCTGTCTCCAGACCAGCAATTGGACAGCAAGTGCTTGTTTCTTCCTTGTATCCTAGATGGGAAATTCAAGTGCAATACTCTTATTGACTCTGGCTGTTCAGCATTTGGCTGCATTGGTGCTTCCTTTGCGCAATCTCTTCACCAAGAACCTCTCCCCTACCCACGCACATTGCGATTGTTCGATGGCAAGATGTCACAAACCACACATCTCGCCAAGACAATCATGACCACAGCACATGGCGTGCACCAGGAGGAAGTCTCTCTCTTTGTCTCCTGGTCTTCACTATGATGTGATTCTGGGGATGCCATGGCTCCAGAAGCACAGGCCACATATTGATTGGACAAACACCTCAATCATGTTCAAGTCAGATCACTGCTGATCCGCATGCCTCAAGTCAAACAATGGCTATCCAATCTCTTTGGATCTTGAAGCCAAGATGTCTGCTGGAAAGCCTCAGAATCCCAAGCCTCTTTCTGCCACACCAATCCCCATCAATACTGCCGTATTTTCTCTCCTTGCTGCCAAGCCAGATCACCAGGTGTTCAGTGTTTCTCTGAGAGACATTGAGCAGGTGTTGAAGCCAAAGAAGTGTGTGGATCCTGCCACACTTCTCCCTGCTCAGTACCACAAGTTCCTGGACGTCTTCAGCAAGGATGACGCTGACAAGCTTCCTCCTCTACACCCAGGAGTTGACTACAAGATCAAGATGGAACCAGGAACCCAGGCACCCTCTGGACCTCTGTACAGCATGAGCAGAGAAGAACTTGAAGTTCTCAAGAAGTACCTGACAGAGAACCTGAACAAGGGCTTTATTCAAGCATCTTCATCACCTGCTACTGCACCAGTCCTTTTTGTCAAGAAGCCAGAAGGTGGATTGTGTTTTTGTGTAGACTACAGAGCACTCAACGCCATCACCATCAAGAACTGTTACCCCCTACCACTGATCCGGAAGACGTTGGACCAGCTTTGCAAAGCTGTGTGGTACACCAAGCTTGACATTGTTGGTGCCTTCAACTGTATCCGGATGAAGGAAGGTGAAGAATGGAAGACTGCGTTCCGCACACGCTCAGGCCTCTACGAATACCTTGTCATGCCCTTTGGTCTTGCCAATGCTCCAAGCACATTCCAGAACTACATCAATGATGTTTTGGGACCTGACATCCTTGACATCTTTGGCACTGCCTATGTGGATGACATCCTTGTCTACAATCAGACACTCAAGGAACACCGGAAGCACGTCAAGCTTGTTCTCAGTCGACTACAAGATGCAAGCCTGCAAGTTGACATCTCCAAGTGTGACTTTGAAGTCCATCAAGTCAAGTACCTTGGCCTCATCATTCAGTCTGCCACTGAAGACGGCTGACCCAGATCTGTGAGTATGGACCCAGCCAAGACTGACACTATCAAGGAGTGGAAGTCTCCTGCCAGTCTCAAGGAAGTGCAGAGCTTCATTGCCTTTGCAAACTTCTACCGCTGGTTCATCAAAGACTTTGCCAAGCTTGCATTCCTGCTCACAGCTCTGACCAAAAAGAATATTGCCTTCAAGTGGGAAACCCCAGAGGAGTGCTTGTTTGAAAGCATCAAGAAGGTGTTCAGCACTGCACCCATCCTGTAGCACTTTGATCCAGAGAAGGAGTGTGTTGTTGAGACTGACACTTCTGACTATGTCTCTGGTGCTGTCCTGTCACAGCCAGACCATGAAGGAGTTCTACGCCCTGTTGCCTTCTTGTCACACCGCCACCTGCCAGCAGAATGCAACTACAAGATCTACGACAAAGAGTTGCTGGCAATTGTCTGTGCCTTTAAAGAATGGTGAGCAGAGCTTGAAGAATCTCCAGAACCTGTCAAGGTGATCTCTGATCATAAGAACTTGGAGTACTTCATGTTGTCAAAGCACCTTTCCCACTGTCAAGCCTGTTAGAGCGAGTTCTTGTCACACTTCAATTTCAAGATCAGCTACCGTCCAGGCAGTCAGTGCAAGGCCGACACCCTTACTCAACGTTCCCAAGACCTCCTGTCAGACAGTGATCCCTGTCAAGACTTCATGGAGTAAGTTGTCCTCAAGCCTAAGAATCTTGCACATTCAGAAGTTTAAGTCAAGCCCATCCAGATCCTGAGACATTCAGAAGCTGCACCAGTTGACACTGAACCTGGTGCTGCACCTCTTTCAGACGTCATCCAAGCTGTCTATAACAACCTTGCTGAAGGTGATCCAGTGGCAACAGTGTCACAGATGCTAAGGGATAGTGTCAGGCACAGTCAAGAAGTGTCTCTCTCAGACTGCAGCTTGGAAAATAACCATCTCTTCTACAAGAACTGACTCTGGATCCCTGAGAATGATGAGCTACACCTACACCTGTTCCAAGAAGCCCATGACCAAGCAATGGCTGGCCACACTAGGATTGCCAAGACCCACAATCTCCTGTCTTGTTGGTACTATTGGCCAAAGATGGTGAACATCATACGGCAGTACATCAGGAATTATCATGTCTGCTCTCGAGCAAAGCCTGCCCGTGATCGCCAAGGAGAGCTGCTGTCTCTTCCCATGCCTCAGCAACGTTGGCAGGATCTGGCTATGGATTTCATTACTGACTTGCCTAAGTTAAGAGATACCTGCTTCCCTGGTGCCAAGCACATCTGAGTCATCACTGACTGTCTCACCAAAAAACACCACTTTGTGCCATGTGCTGAGATGACAACCTCGCATCTTGTCTGGATGTTCATCCAGTTTGTTGTCCGTACCCATGGCTTGCCCAGGAGCATTGTCTCAGACAGAGGAGGTCAGTTTGTCAGCTTATTCTGGAAAGCACTCTGTGCCCATCTTGACATCATGCTACGACTATCCTCAGGACACCACCCAGAGACAGATGGTCAGACAGAACAAGAGAATCAGGAGCTTGAACGCTACCTGAGATCCTATGTCAACTATCTCCAAGATGACTGGGTCCAATGGCTTCCTCTGGCAGAGTTCACGTAGAACAACTCCCAGTCTGATTCCTCTGGCATGTCACTGTTCTTTGCCAACAAAGAGTTCCATCCACAGCTCAGCATCACACCCATGAGTGAAGCCTGCAACCAAGATGCTATGGAAATCTCTGGAGAAATGATACAGATTCTGGAACAGTTGCAAGCTGAACTCCGACTATCCCAGGAAGCTCAAGCTCACGCCGCCAATTTGCATCAAGTCCTGTCACTGTCCTATCAAACTGGAGATCTTGTTTGGCTGAATACCAAGAACATCAGGACACGCCACCTATGCAAAAAGCTTGACGACAAGTGGATTGGACTATTCAAGGTGTTGAAGACAGTCGGAAGCTGTGCCTGCCATCTGGAGCTTCCACACACTCTCAAGATCCACCCTGTCTTTCATGTTTCCCTTCTACGTCTAACACCTACTAATCCTATCCCTGGCTAATCAAATGAACACCCTGGCTCTGTCATTGGTCAAGACACAGATGAAGAGTTCCAGGTTGAAGAAATCCTTGACTCCGAGCCAGCAATGTCTTGACAGAAGTTCAAGTTCCTGGTCAAATAGTCCGGATGGCCAATTGAAGATGCCACTGAAGAGCCTATTGAGCATCTTGATAACGCCAAAGACGCCATCTACAACTTCCATGAGAAATACCCAAGGAAACCACAGCCACGGAACTACGCCCACGAGCGGCCTGAGGCTCACAGGAGTTCGCCATGTGAAGGAGGGGGGTAATGTCACGGTTCTGGCCCAGTTGCATATCTGGCACAAGTCACGCACCTTGCCGGGAAGTTCCATCTGCACTGTTGCCTGCTTGCTCCGCCGTATCCCCTGCCTATAAGAACTTCTCCTGCTCCCCCAGCTTCTTCTCTTCTTCTTTTCTCTTTTCCTTCCTTGTCTTTCGTCTTGTACATCAATTCAAGTCACTGTTGCCTGCTTGCTCCGCCGTATCCCCTGCCTATAAGAACTTCTCCTGCTCCCCCAGCTTCTTCTCTTCTTCTTTTCTCTTTTCCTTCCTTGTCTTTCGTCTTGTACATCAATCCAAGTCTCAAGTCTCAAGCCAAGTCAGGTCAAGGTTACTGAATCAGTTAGGCTCGAGTTCTGCTCTGCCATTGCCTCGTCACATCAGATGCCTAGACTTTATATCCACTAGCTGCAGGGCTAGCTCCAGGTCATAGTGTACACAGTAGACATCTGTCAGGTGGTTTTTATCTTCCAGTTTTGGTTGCAGTCCTCTGTTCTGCTAACATTACTTCACAAGGGTGTCCAGGGTGCCTGTGTGACACCTCTGGTGGCCTGTCACTCCACAGGCACCAGCAGCTTGACTGGTGACTTAATTAGCTCTTAGTGCAGCAACAGGAAGCAGCTTGGGAGGCTGCCTGCTATTGCTACCCCGAGGTTCCCAGCCTGCACCACGTGAAGGTTTGACTTGTCGCAGGCCCATGAGCATTAGTACTGCCTCCTACAGTCCAGATAGATCACCGAGTTTTTAGCCAGCAGCACGTAACAGCTACAAGGTACGGTAGAGTGTTGCTTTTGTTCCATTGGTATCACAATTCCACTCACCATCGCCCTAGGGCCACCGGTGCCATGAACCACAACGCCCAACGCACTTTCCAGCCAACCCTAACCGTACCATGTGCTGCCTGTTGATGGTGACAGCGGCGTAGTTCCGAGGACCTTTTCGACCGCTTGCGCGCTGAAGGCCCACAGCCGCTTGGCCTCCTCCTTGTCGCTGGCGAGCTCGGACAGCTCTTGTCGGCGGCAGCCTTTATAGCGGCGCAGGCCGGTCCAAATCGGCACCCAGTATTGTCCGCGCACGTCCTCCTTTGCGATCTGCCTGCTGCCCGCTAGATACGCCTGCGTCTTGGCAGCATCTTTCGCACTGTTGCTAAAGACGCTGATCGCCATGCGCACCATTTTCTGGACGACCAGCGGGATCGCGACGCGCTCGCCGGCGCCGAGACCGGTAGTAGGCACAGATCCTAGATTGTTTTCTTAGCGGTCGGCGGTCGACGGTGAAGTGGCTGCAATACGCGGTTGCCACTGGGGAGAGGGTACCGGGATGGCAGCTGTTGCAGTAGACGTTGTTGACCCCACGCTCCCGGAAACGTCGGTCCAGCTCGGCGGCGAAGTAGACATTGGCAAGCTTGGAAGTGCCGTATCTTACCATAGCGTTCTTGACGTCCCAGAGGCGCTTTCCGTCGTCGTCGACCTTCATCGTCAGTTTATCATAGTCAAGCCTCGGCGATAGCTCATGTGCCATCGAGCTCGTGACGACGATTCTCGCTTCTCCGTGTGCTCTCGCCGTGAACTCAATTACAGCTGTTTGATGGTTAGCAACAGCACGACAAGTGGTCCGGGTCACCCACTCAGCAGCCGTTGCACGAAAACAAAATGGCCCAGATGATTGGTCGCAAAGGACCTCTCGTATCCGTCGGGTGACATATTGCTCAGAGAGCACATACCGATGCCAGCGTTGCAGATGATTATGTCTAACCGCCGCTCATATTCTCTGAATCTGTTAACCGACTCCTTGGCGGATCTGATACTAGACAGATCGAGTGCATGGTAGATGATCTTTCCGGGACCGCCCCCAACAAGCTTCTGCGCCACCGCGATGCCTTTCTCACACTTTTCTGGATTGCGCGACGCCACATAGACGGTGGCTCCCTTGAGCGCGAGATATATGGTAGTCTCAAGACCGATACCGGCTGCTCCGCTGTTCCAAGCGTCAGCGGTGCTCATAACGCGGGTGAGATCGTGCCATACCCTGTGACGATAGCCACCTTGCTGGTAAGATCTGAAATCGAGCTCAGGAAGCGGGCTTCAGCCATGTTTGACGAGAAATCGAGAGTCGTACAGCGAGGCTTGTTTCGTGACCGAAGGAGTGATCTCAGGTATCAGAACCGTCGCGGATATCAACGGCTCACTTGCTGAGCGCCAGACGGTCGCAATCAGGCCCCATGATGATATAACGCCAAGCCATTTCGCACCATCGACCCCGTGCTCAGCCCTAGGGCTCCGGGAAAGACCCGTTGGTGCATTGGATCCAGTTTCTTAACATTCCCCTTGTGCGTAGGGCAATCTTGATCTGCTGCCCTTCTGGAATGGAATCGAGGCCGTACCCAAGACGGACTGCCTGAAGCATGCGGCGTGATTCCGATAAGAATAGTCTCCGGAGCTTCGACATTCCGTTTCTCCGGCGCATGCTTGATCCGCTCCTTTGCCGTCCGGCGTGCATCTGATCAGCTCTTCCCGTCCTCTCCAGTGCCGGTACGGTATGATAATGCGCTCACGGCCTACCTCCGCACTTCCGTGCTGAGCCACGGCTCCGAAGTCTCCGGCTGGAACTGCTTCCACCGTACGGAAGTAGTGTTCTTGCGACATGAGGTCAATTAAGGCTGTTATACGCATATTTGGTTCACCCCGACATACATATCGTACGTCACGTACGTATGTACCTTCCGTACTGTACGTACGAGTATGTACTCCCGTAGAGTGCGTGAGCTTCGACGCCCAAACGTTCATTGGCCTTGCCGAGTTTCAAAGCCTAAGCTTAGGCTTTCCACAAGCCCAACTTACACCGCTACTCGAGCTTCGCCGATACTAGGAGACCACGGAGACCTTCAGCCAACCTCGATATTGGGCTGGCATCGACGAGAGCAGGCGTAGACTTGCATCGCGAGTCTATGCAAGATACTGCGTAGACACTCGAAAAATACAATGAGCGATAGACACCTTTGTAAAAGTACAAAGCTGCTACAAACCTAGACGAATCACGTGCAAGGTGTTCGGTATGGCCGAGAGCAGAAAGCTTCCAAGGAGCTTCGTCATACCGTACCGTACGTATAGGTAAGTGGATATATAGACTCGGATAGAATAGCGATGTAGAACGAATGACTGAAGGTGAAGATCGAGAGCACGACATGGCGCGATATATATAAGAAGGGGCCGCCCTGACAACTGTCGGTACGGTGGCTTGCGTCGTGCAGTATTTCAAAACTGGTCCGCCCAAACAAGCAGTCGGAGACCCCGCTGAGGGTTCCCCTCGCGACGCCGCCTATGAACTGAGATCGCAGGTGCCAAGATCAGAATGCTGCGAGACAGATCGAACCAAGTGGCGTAGAGATGCAAAGTTCAAACAAACAAGCAAACAGTCCAGAAACTTTTCTTGTTGGTCGACCACTAGCCTCCGATAAACATATGGAACCTCAGACATCCGGGACGCTAGATGCGAAAACCAAGACACCAATGAGCAGAGCAGGGCACAAGGATTCGGCGGCCGGTGAAGCCGCCGATGGTAGCAACCGCTGGTGATTCTCGCCCGGGTCAGAGCCTCGAACGGGATGACGACTGCGAACTCGTCCGGCGGCTCGAAGGCCGTTGTGAAGTGCCGGCGCCCTTCGTAACCTCGATGACAAAGTCCACGGTTCTCTCCATCACGTGTTCCCTCGAATGCGGCCGGCTGCCCGGTGGGCTCTGGCAGCCCGGTACGTGGTCTCGTAGGGTGTTGATATGGTCTTTGAGCCGCTGACGGCGCCCCATCTCCTTCTGCGAGTGCCGACGCTTCTTCTCGGCCGCGCCCTCGTCCGAGGAGAAGTGCACCGACTTCCCCGAGCCGCTTCGTCTGGCGGTGATCGTGGTCGACGATCGCCGACGGCTGGAGAGGTATGTCGGCTTCGGTGATGTGCTCGATCGAGCGTACGCCGGAATAGACGAGCGCATGCCGTGGGAGGCCTGCAGCGGTGAGTTCACAGCGGTGACCGGGCGCGATAGGGTGGTCGTCGAAGGCGAATCTCCGCGACTCGAAAGCTGTCCTGCGGGGATGTTCTGGGGCCCCGAGACGTTCGAGGACGGCCGACTGTTGCTGTCTCGACCACCCAGCAGGGGGAGGTTCCGTGAAACCCGTAAGTCTTCGACCTGGGAGATGGAAGGTAACACGTCGCGTCTAGCGCTCGAAGATCGATCAGCTTCCCCTCACTCCTTGAGACATACGGGCAGGAAAGGCAAGGCGTACGCTTGAAGCGACTGCGCACCAGCTACGTCGATGTGAGCGTCCATCGCGACAAGTGACACCCGACGCCGAACAAGCGCAACCGGAGCGGAAGCAAAGCGCCAACGCCGTCCACGGACCAAAATGCTCCAGGGGCAACAAACAGCAGACTTGCTAGGAGGAACTCCTTTTGCCAATCGGACGATGCTGGACGGACGAAGAGAGGCGGGCCCCAACCTATTATGCAAAGAAAGAATCCAAACGACGCCCAGAACGCAGACCAGCGAGGGAGGGGCTATGTATGCAGTTCTGGACGGTCCAGGCTGTACGTGCTCGAACTCTATGCATCCCGGCGCATTGTTCGACATCTGATTGAGGGAAGGCTATAAACGGAAGGTCTGTGTGACCGAGGCCCGGGAAACCTATAGCGTGATTCGTGGCCGATCGTCCGTCGGCTGGGCCATCTTCAACGACGGCGAAACCCTTCTGAGGGCCCAAGTCGTTCTGTCGCACCGAAGCCCGGCCGAAGCACACTGTCATCTCTCGCAGGATCATGATCGATGGAATGACGGATGGTGGGCAGGCTGGCTGCAGGCATTGGTAAGCAGCTCGATGTCGACGTCTACCCCCTGCAGACGTCACCTGTGCCTCGACAGCCAGTCAGCCGGCCCTGGCTGTAAGGGTCAGAACGCGAGCTCTGCGAATCTTGCTCACAACGACAAGCCGGCAAGGAGGCCAGTGATGTAGGGCTACATCAAGAACAATCTTCCTCGAGAAGGAAGCGCTTTGACAAGGGATTCGTACGGGACCAATGAAGACGGTAGACAGCTATCTTTTGTAACACGGCGAAAAATATCGAACTGTGGAGTTGACCGCATCGAGTCCATGCAAGCCGATGCCACGGCCGTGGACGCCATCTGTTGAGCGTTTCGAATTCCGTCTTGGGAAAGAAGAATATTTACTCTCGCCGGCTATGCTGGTCCTGGAGCGACCTGCATGTCGTCGGCCGGTTTGGCGGTCCGATCCGCGCCGGGCCGGGGTTCATTGTCATTCGAGTCGATGGTGTGTTTGAGATTGAGTAGCTTTGCCAGTGCGTGATGCTGGCACCCGTCGACCGTGTGCGCCTACGTGCCCGTTTGTGAGAGGATGCGTATGTGCAAGCGTTCAGTTTGGGATGTTGGGACCAATGTTGTGAGATGTGATCGAAGCTGGCTCTCGCAGCGTCGTACAGACCAACGGTCACCATACCCCGGTCACAAGGTCTTTCCTCAAAAGGGCACCGGCTGCATCAGACTCCACTGCCGGCATCGTTCGAAGGGGTTGGCTCGCAGAGCCGCGATCCCCCGCACCTCCGAAGGCTTTCTGTCGGATCGGCCATGCACCCTTCGATGCACGGACACCTCTCTCCCTCTCTCCCTCTCTCGCGAGGGAGCACCAAAAGCTCCCCTGCGTGGTACCATTGTGATTTGTGATGGGAACCTAGCCGAGGGAGGCAGGTATTGACGAGATTTGTCGTAGCGTCAAATCCCTTCGGTGCCCGTGGTGCCATCCCTCTGTTGCTCCCGGCGATGGAACTCAGCAGCAATCGAAGGCGCACCAGCCACCAAAAGATGCCCGCTCGATATGCTGCGCTTGGAGGCCGGTGTCCGATTCCGAGCCGTCGACGTCACGCATTCTTGACGTCGCGTTGACGTTCAAGATACCAGCAAACCTCATGCCCTTGCTGTGTGTCCTCCCGGTCATGCTTCCCTGATCGTGCTGATGGCAAGGTGATGTGACGTTCTGTACAACGTCAAACGTGAGGGCGAGGTGTCAGCGGCTGCGGCGAGCGTGATGTCGAGGCTGTCCGGCAGGTGGTCATGGTAGCACTCCGTATTTCTTGGCCCCTGCAGGTGCCTGCAGGAAACGAGATACCTCTAAGCTGGTGTGCGGCAGGGCAATGTTTCGAAACGTTCTAGCGTTTCCTTGGCGGCTGGGCACGCTGGGGTACGAGTACGGTAGGGTGACCGTCAACGCTAGCCCAATCCAAGCTGTTGGCCGTCCGCGCATACGACCGGAAGCCAAATGTCAGCCACCTTCATGGCAGGTCCCTTCCATTGCATGCCACGACGTCAGACCTGTAGCGGGGATGCAGGGGGACTTGCGAGCTTGAAAGAGGTATTGCCTCCCAGGCCTATGAGCTAACGCAAATATGATATAGTAGAGGTACGCCGCAAGTGAGATGGAAATAGACAGCCCGGCAGATTTTGACTTCTCCTCCTGCATCATCAATGAACGCATATCACGAAATCCATCACAGAAACTGCCTAAGAAATACAGCAGCGTCATGCAACGGTGCCTGTGCCTCTGCGTCTCGCATCCCTTTCTTGGTGAATCCCATAGGCCAAGACGCTTATCAGCTCCGAAACAGATGGTAGCTTCACCAGCACACACATGAATCCCGTTGGACAACTCTTCAGAAGTCTGTCAGCCGGCAGTAGTGGATGGCTCACTTCCATGTCCAACCCTGGAAAAGGGAGCAAAAGCGTGAGCGTGGCTTTGTCGTTGAAGGAAACGAGGTTTTATTCCAGTTCGCGTTGGCCTATAACACTTACATGAACAGAAGACCTAGAAGTGAATGTCGCTCAGCGGGTGCCATTTTTTTTTTTTTGGTCTGTCGTCTTTCTCGCCAGTGTTTCCTTTCAGAGGCAATTATATGAACTTAGCCCGAACATAGAATTGCTGGCCGCTCCTCCTCATCCTCCTCCCCCTGCTCCTCTTCCGTTTTTCTAATTTTTCTCTCCCTCCTCCTTGCCGCCGCGCCGCTTGTTAAGATTGCCACTGCCGGGGTGCTCAGGAGCTGAGGTCTGCGGTGGTCCGCCGCCGAGAAAGCACAGAGAATCGAGATTCGGCACTTCGCTAGCTAGTATAGCTGCGAGAAAACGTCCAAAGCCATGAGAGCCTCCAAAACCAGACGTTTCCCTCAAAGCCATTCCCCATTTGACGACAATAACATCCTGAGTATCTCCACTGCCTCGCTTATCACCTCGGATTCCTGCAGCTCGTCTCGCCGTTCCTATAATGATTCTATGTTCGTATAGGATCTGAACTGACTGAACATGATTGAACCCTCTGCAAGTGCTTTCCATGCTTCGCCTTCCATAGCTTGCGCTTCTATAGACTTTCCATGCGCTCCCAACGCGATCGCTATTTGGCACTTACATAATGTCAGAGCAATATGTCCGATGAATCCCGATGGATCCTTCAGCACCTGTAGGCTTGAGAAGAGGAGCTCCTCGCTCTCTGGGTATTTTTCTCGCCGGAGCAATTGGTTTGCGGCAACTTCCATTGCTCGAAGGGGTTATTCGATGCTGAGAACCATAAACGCTTGAGAATGTCGAGATTAGAGCCGATATCACTCTTTCCAATTGATCTTGCTCCACTAGCTCAAGAGCATTCTGTATTTCATCAGATGTCACGGGGAAAGTGCCAAAGTCCACCAGCATCTTCGCGACAGCTACGTTGCCTATGCAAGCCGTGGCCATGAGGGCGTTCGAATAGAGGCCGCCTTCGCGATTCACTCGTGCTCCTCGGGCAGCAAGAATTCGTGTCGCGTCTTCATGACCGTCACATGCTGCGCACTGTAGCGCTGTGCCGAAGTGGCCTCCACTGAAGTTGACATTTGCTCCGCAGTCGATCAGCAAATCGAGCATGTGGTTGTTGTCTGCTAATGCGGCCGTTTGCAATGCAGAGTTCTCAGAGTACTGATCCACTCCATCGATGTTGACTCTAAGCTCTACAAGAGATCGGACGGCGCTATAAGCCCTATTATGGACGGCAATCGCCAAGCATGTGATCTTGAGGTCGTCGTGGTAGGGAGACCGTTCCGCAGCTGGATGAAATTGGATTTCCAGAGCCCATTCGTTCAAAAGGCACCACCGAAACCCTTGTGGGTTGCTCTCGACATGCTGTAAATAGTTCTGGATGAGGGCACAAGTCTCAGTCGAAGTAGGGTCGAGATCCTTGAACTGACGAGCGAGACGCCACAGAGAGTATTGAAGCAGGGGCTGAGTCTCGATTTGGTGAACAAAGTCTCGGTAATGATCGACTGTCCAGTTCCTGACCTCTCCAGGCTTTGACTGGCTAGACTTCCTCGAGTTTCCGTGAGGGCTGACATCATCCTCGAGTACCGCCAAGGCCAGCGGAACGTATTGCGCCAACACCGACAGCATCTCTAGCTTCGCTTTCACTTCGTTCACAACGAACGGCGCAGCAGACTTTTTTCAGAGCGTGTCAAAAATTCTCTCACGATCTGATGCAGTAACTGCACAACGGCTTCCGGACGATAGGCTTCAACATCATCGCTAGGGCTCCGAGGGGTGTTCACCTCCAATAAGTCTTCGCAGTGACGGAAAAACGCGAGCTTCCAGATCTTCCAACCGAAAGACTCGGTGGCTCTCGAGGAAGCTAACTGGATCTTCAAGGAGAACGCCGCAATCTCGTTGAAAGGCAATGGCGTCACGGAGTTCCGCAATGGAGAGAGGCCGTTCGGCGAACGTAGCCCAGCTTAGCATTCTCTTCGCTTCGTCGATCATCGTGGAGTCGTTACTCGCTAGTCGTTGAACCATCTGCTTGTAGAAGTCCTCGAGCTCAAGTGGAAAGCACCGGACCTCCTGTTGAAGCTCAGATATAGTCCAGCCCTTCCTTTTCAACGCCTTGAAGATGAGTCATGTCCACAGAAACACTGCTCGGGCGTTCTTTTTCAAGCAGCTTGATATGTCCTCGAATATAGACCGGTCGCCCTCGTGAATGAGAAACTGCAGCTGGGTGTCGACAGCCCTTGAGATGCCTCCTTCGTTCTCCTTTCCGAGGACGACTTGATAACATGGGATAAGGCACTCCTTGATCTGTTGTGCTGGTCTACTGGCCAGAAGAATCTTGATGGGGCAGGCTGAATCGAGGACACTGGGGCCGAACATCGAGAAAGTTTTAGGTAGCTCCGGCTCGTCCGATTCGTCCAGAGTCTACACGGAAGTAAACGCAAGAAGGCAGCTGTTTACCTGTGGTCAATCGCGTAAGTAGTATCTTCCGATCTTCCAGACTCCAAGCCTGGTGAGATTGACCATGATCTCGGTTATTTTGGTATGTGGAGCGGAAAAGGGGGTGAAAACTCGTCGCATCGTGGGAAAAGATGTCGAAGAGTAGCTTCTGGAGCATGGATGTGTGGCTTGTTTCGAGTTTCCCTTCCCCTTTACTGAAAAAGAAGGCTGCAAGGATGCTCCGAGGGTCATCTTTGCCTCTAGGGTCAGCACAGCCAGCAATCTCACGGTATAATGCAGCAGCTTACACTGGCCTGACGCTACCGAGAGCTCCTTCACTACTTTTCTCATCAAAGTATTTTTGCCGCTGCCTGGTTTTCCCTTGGATCCAGAGCAGTGCCGAATTTTCGCCATCGATCCATCTCTTGTACATCGGATGCGCCAGAAGCCAATCACCAATTTACTCTTCTCGGTCAACGATGCGAGCCTGCCGAGCGTTAATCGCCCGCAGCCTTAACGAGTTGAGGCACTCTGGAAGAAGTTAGTTTGGATCAACAGTAAGGATTACTCCTTACCTCTCCGTTCTTTCTCTGGGTCAACGAACGGCCAGCCATCAAGATGCTGTTCGATATCCGGACACCGCCGGCTCGAAATCAGCGTCTCCGCCACCGTTGCACTTCCATGCTTCGTCGAATCTAAGGCTACTCGTAGGTTGCGAATGAAACGAACTCCATCCTTTGGGAGGGCTTCGTCGATACCGTCTATGACGATATATATGCACGATATGGTCATTTCGTGAGCTGTTAGGACGACTTTCCTCAAGATTCTCCATAGCTTGTCCTCTGACAACTCTCCGAGGGAAGTGAGACCCTCGAGCGGCTGCTCATTCACCTCTACTGACCGGTTTGTGGCACAAGAGAGGCCGTCAATTGCTTTTTGAACTTGGTCCGCACTTTTCATCGCCCGGTCCAGACTTTTCAGTTCCTCGTCGGCCAGAGTTTGAAGGAAAGACGTGTCGAGCGTCCGGCCGACGATCTGTGCCACAAGCATAGAGAGGACAAGGAGAGGAATGTTATGAGACTGGCCTACGAGTCCGTCGTTCCCAAAGAAGTAGAACGTGACGACTTCATCGAAAGCTCGACCCTCCAAGAGTCTCTTCACCGCGAGTTTGGATGATGTAGTCTTGCCGCAGCCGGGTGGCCCGAAAAGTACCAGCGACTGGCTGGCCCGCTCTCCTGACCAGTGAGCATACTCGGGGCTTTCGGAGAACCAAGGGCCTTCGGTTGCTGTTGGTCCCACGGTCCTTGAGGCCTGCAAGTAATGGCCGTGTTTGATCTCCTTCGCCGTTTCGAAGATGGAAAAGCGTAGAGAGACTGGCTTAGGCGACCCCGCTGCATTTCCTCGCACATCAGAAGGTGATAAGGCAGCGCCGAGTGCGAGTTTCGATGCACAGCACTCGATTCGCTCCCGCTCATTATCGAGATAAGCCATGGTTGCGACCTCGACCTTATCCAGCCGCTTCCACTCCTCCAATCCAACTTCGCCCAAGCCATGCTGGACATTGAAGCGGTAATAGTTGTCCTTGTACGGAAGTATTGACCACCTTGTTCTCTCTCTTGAAGTCCTTGACGGTGTCTTCGGTGTCGGTCGCTGTCTTCTTCAGGATCTTGATGAGAGGTCCAAGCGTTTGGCCAACGTCTCTCGGCACCGGAACCCCTGTACCAATGCTTACGATGCATGCAACATCGCGAGACGGCCAAAGCTGCTTTGCCTCGTCCATCAGGACGTTGATCGGATTGTTCAGGCCGAGACGGCCGTCAGTGTAGGCGACGTTGATTGGCCCTATATTCATGGGGGGAAAGAACGTAGGAGCTGCCGTCGTAGCCCGACAGGCTTTCCGTATAGCGCAGTTAGAATGGAAGTCTCTGACTGTATTGTAGCTTCTGAACAAGCACCGCTGCTGATAGACTTCGGTGATGGCACATAAGACTCTGATGCAAGGGTCAGCTATCTATATGGCGTGCAGCAGGATAAGAGCAGACTTACAACCTGCACTGTGGCGCATGAAGATCCAGGCCTACATCGAAGGTAAGAGGGGTTTCTTCCCCTCTATGGCCAATTCACCAAGTTCCGTGACGACCAACTTCTTGACGATTTCCTCCAACGGGCGAGAGTCAAACTGCTGTGTCCCAGCCAACAATCTGAAAGCCTTCCCGAAAGAACTCCCGCTGAGAGCGCTGACAGGGAACATCTTGGGGGCAACCTCGATGTAAATGTCAATACATTTCTGGATATCCATGCGAAGGACCCCAAGCATGACTGCGATGAGCCTACGCAGCCAGCTGTTAGCTATGTCGTACTTCGTGCCACGATGAACCGACTCACCCGCCCGTTGATGTTCTTGCGATAAGATCAAAGTACTTGTATGTGTGCAGAGGATCGGCGCTTCCGGGGGACGACTGCAAGTGCTGCATGATGGTCTTGAGACAGTAAAGGCTTGAGAGTCCCCGTATACCGCCTCCGTCTGCCGGTGACTTTAGTGCGAACCAACCATGTTCGGACGAGAATTGCACGTACCTAGAGAGAGGAGCCTCAGCGGACGACTTTCGTTCCCCATCTTGAGTCCTGTACGAGACGACGCGCTCAAGAGATTCGGCGGCACGATGTCCGCTACCGATGGTGACGGCATACTGGCGTGTTCAGATTCGAGGCATCGACCTCACAGGAGCACAGCCGAGGCCCGTCGTGGGACTGCAGCTGGTCCAGAGCGCATTCGAGAACCTATGAGTAGGGCGGGGTAGCGAGGTTGGGTGTGCCCACCCCGCAGCCGTATGGGTTGGCCATCGGGTTTCCTTAGCCTCGTCCTGGCAGCTTATCGCCATTGGTCGACATCGGTGCTCCGAACCGTTGCCGCCATCCAAGAATAGTCAGCTCGCCGTTCCCCTCGATACGATCGGTATCAGCCTCAGATCTCACCTCCTGAACCGTGGCCTGGCCCAAGTATACCGTTCATGATGGGACAATCGGGCCTACGAAAGCGCTGATATCTGAGTGAATGGATGTTGTGGAAATTGTTTATCTTTATACATGGACGACCTCGCCGCAGCAACCCACAAAGGACAGACGGCATCAACGGATGAGTACCATCTGTACCCGACAGTTGTCGCGTGACCGACCACCACTTCATCTCCCGGGAGCGTACAACGATAAGCCAAACGACTTCAGACGGACCACCTCTAGCGGGAACGGTTACGGTCGGAGAGAGAGAGAGAGAGAGAGAGAGAGAGAGAGAGAGAGAGAGAGAGAGAGAGAGAGAGAGAGAGAAACAGAGGGAGAGAAGGAGAGGGGTTAAGAGAGGGAGAGGGACACAGAGAGAGAGGGGGGGGGGGAGAGAAACAAGATGCAAAACGAACCGAGGCAAGGAGCATCAAGAAAGAGCCAGGAGTAACGGCATTAGTAGTGATCTACTTGACATGTAGCGTGCAGGAAGGTGTAGGGTGTGACGAAGAGGACCGGAAGGATGGAACGGAAACGATCAACGGGAGACATGAGCCGACGGATCGATCAGAGAGCCAGGTACAGCCATGCGGCGGCACCGGCGGCGAGACCGATCAGGGGACGCGTGTCGGCGTGGACCTGGCCGGCGGCGCCCGTTGGAGAAGAGTCGTCGCCGGTCCCGGTAGGATCGGCCTGGGCCGCGTCTTCACCCTTGCACTCGAACCTGCCCTTGACGATGCCGCCGCTCTTGAGCTGCTTGAAAGGGTCGCAGTCAAACTCTGC
Organism: Lichina pygmaea; assembly: GCA_963422465.1. NCBI lineage: Eukaryota > Fungi > Ascomycota > Lichinomycetes > Lichinales > Lichinaceae > Lichina > Lichina pygmaea. The sequence goes on from OY730172.1 coordinate 3,071,475, forward strand.
CGACGTCTTGATATTGAACGCCCCACGCACGTCCTCGAGCGAGTCCAAGGTCACGCTGTTTTTTCGATTCGATGCAGCCGTCAGCGGTCGAAGTTTCGGGGGGCAGGATCGAGAGGGGGGGGGGGGGGGGGGAGACGGGACGAAGAAGGGCTCGGATCAACTCACTCGGTGAAGGTGCCGCGAAAGTCGATGGCGCCACCGACGCTCTTCAGAATCGGGAAGCCGTCGACGGTGTCGAGCTTGGTGTTGTTCGCGATCTGGTAGGTGCCGCCGATGCTCTCGAGGCGCGGGATCGAGATGTTGGTGAGACGCGAGTTGGAGACGAAGACGAGCGAGCCGCCGGGCCCGGTTTTGGTCAGATTCGGGGCCGAGAAGGACTCGAAGTAGTTGTCGACGAAGCCCATGGAGCCGTTGACCGACGCCAGCGACGGCAGCTTGACCTCGCTGCAGTTCCGGAAGGTCATGTTGTAGGCCCACTGTAGGTTCGGGAAGGAGACGACGAGGTCCCGGCTGTTGGCCTGCAGGGTCAACTGCTGGGTGATGTTGCCGAGCTGCAGCTCCATCTTCGACAGATACAGGTTATTCGTGACGTCGAAGATGCGGACCTGTTCGAGGTTGATGCCATCGAGGGACTTGAGGTTCGTGTTGGTGATGCTGATCTCGTCGGCCTTGGTGACCTCGGTGGTGAAGGAGAGCTCGTCGAGGGCCGGCAGCGCCGTCCACTGAATCCGCTTCACCGACGAGAGCGAGCCGAAGTTGAGGTTCGACAGAATCGTCAGACCGTTGAGCTCAAAGTTCTCGTCGATGATGGTCAACTGAGGCGCCTCGATCGACTGCAGATCGACGGCATCCCGGCAGATGAGCGAGCCCTCGATGCGCTCGATCCCGTCCAGCCTGATGGTGCCTGTCGCCTGCTCGGCGATGACTAGGTCACCGCTGAGGGTTTGGCAGTCGGACAGGGCTTCGGCGTCGCCTTTGTTCTGGATGGTGTTGGTATCGGCAGAGCAACCATTTTGTGCTACAGACGAAGGTCGTGGTCAGCCTATAGCCGTCGGCAGGAAGCTCTCCGGTTCGGTCAACGGGGGATGAAGAGCGACACCGACGGTGTCTTTGGCGTCGGTCCGGCGCTGTCGAGGACCGACGAGTCCTCTCATCTTCGACGTACCGAAAGCTGCCCCAACGACCAAGAAGGCCGGGGCGAGATACTTGCCGAACATGGTCACCACGGTCGAATCGGGTTATCGTAAAGCTACGAGCGATGTGGAGTCAGCGTTGAACTCGCAACGTCGCTCGACCGAGCGTTTCCCCAGGATGTCAAGCCAAAGAGTGGCCGTCGAGGGGGCTGGGCGAAGGGGACAAACCTGATCGTAGCTATACGAGGTGAATGGGAATGGGAATGGACCAAGATCTTGCTCCCTGTGAACCAGACGCCGAAAGACGATGCACAAAGAGATGCCCGTAAGAAGCCGACGAAGCTCGCAAGAATGGACGATATGAAGGACTAGGAGTGAGAAACGGAAGAAGAGGAGAAGAAGGGCGGGAGCGGAAAAGTAGAATATAAAGAGGCTGCCGTGTTATTCGGTTTAGCCGTCGGTTGAAGCGAGCGAGCGACTTTGACAGGGGGGGGGGGGGGGGGGGGGGGAGCAATGGGGAAAACTGGCCCCTTCCGTGGCTGGAGAAGGGAGTGAAAAGGGGGCTTCTTGGGATGGGAGAAGGAGCGACGAAGCTCGACGACGACAACGACGACAACGACGACAACGACGACAACGACGGCGACGACGATGGCGACGGTGTCCGAGTTCCGAATCGAACGTGATCGGCTGAGCGGAAGTTGGAGAAAAACGACGGTGGCGGCCCAAACACAAAGAGGAAGGGGGGATGGACAGTGTTTGGCGCGGTTTAAGCTGGCGCGGTTTAAGCAGGAGCGTCAACGAAAGCAAAATCTACTGTAGATCCCTGAAATTTGAGCAATCCCCGCAAAAGCAAACACTCATGACATGTGGATTTTCCACGTTCGAATCCGGGCAATATTTTTTGATTGACAGTTGGGGCGAGTCAGGTGAGGATGCTTAGTCATAGCGGCTGCTGACTAAGCTCATTCTCGCTACGGATCACCTTTCACGACTTCAAGCTCCCGACTTGAACGTGTTTCATAAGCATTGAGCTTCTCTGACTCTGTGTGGCTCCAGGTGCTTTCATGCTGCTGGTCTGCAGTAGCCTCTTGCTCGTACTTCCACCGTAAGGTTATCCCTGCTACGAGTATGCCAGGTACGGAATACTCGTACGTAACGGACGCCTGTTACAGTACGAGGCTACTTTATGGCCCGGAGCTCAGGGCCTGTCACGCCTGTACTCGTACGTACTGTATGTACCTCCCGTACATAACGATCAGGTTCCTCTCAGTCACTATGATCTTGAGAGAAGTCACAAGAGGGTCGTCAGGCTCAATTACGTGAGAGTGGACTAATCACTTATGATGCCATCACGACGGCACGTCGCGGCTCACTTCCTTGAATGGCAATTGCCTCGTCGATTTTTCCCCTCCATACAAGTAGTACGCCCGCCACGAGTGTTCAGTAGCGCATTAAATCTGCCGGAACGGGGGAGTTTGATAAAGATCCTTCTCCGCCGACGAGAGAGGGACAAGCCTCCCGTTGGAGATTAGAACAAATCAACAAGCCGCGTTCTACCTACTACAGTCACGACACAAGTCTGCGTACACCAGTACAAGCTGTCAGCTGCCACTTTCATAAGTAATACGACTAGATTAAGAGGTTACGTCAGTGGCCAAAAGCGGCTATGTATTGATTCTCCAGAGTAGCCCGAGGTAGATTTTGTATAGAGGTGGACGCAGACTTTTGTCGTGCCACTGTACATATGAAGTACATACGTACCGCTGGCAGTTCCCGCGGAGGCGCCATTAAGCTTTTCGTTTGTGGTGTTCTTGATATGCATCTTCGTGCCATTTCGGGGTCGACAAAGTATGTTGCGATTTTGCCGTGCTTTCCCAACATCAGCGCTGGGCCTCGATCGCGATTTGAGAAAGTCTGGGAAGGGAAGTCTTCCTTGAGTGGTATCTAGACGCGTCATCGTCAATCTCATGACCAATCGTGCCAGTGCATTGCATTCATTGGAGTTCACAGATGGCTTAGCTTGGCCGCAACTGCCAAGACAGTCTAGATTGGATATACTGTATCTGGGGGGGGGGGAGCAATGTGTGCTCCTCAAATAGCCAAGCCTAGATTAGCTAGGTCTCGAAGACCGTGATTTCCCCACCTGGCATTTCATGCATTGGAAATCTTCATCGCGCTCCTTCTAAAGTTCAACGATGAGACGTCTTACGGTTCAACTTGCTTGCAAGCCACCGACAATATCAACTCACGACTTATGTTCGACATGTTGACCCATCTCCGGATGCGTCAACTGCCAGGCAGACGCCACCATCGGGCCTCAGGCTAAAAGGTCCGACATAGCTACCATGTCGCTACGGCGCTCGGCTCGAGTCGGCGCTCTGGCAGAAGCTGGAAGGATAGCAAGCACTGCTGCTAGGGAGGAGAAGGCTTCTTCAGCGCAGACTAGCACCCGGAAGAGTAAGGGCGCATCGACAAGGCCAACCCTCCAAAGCAATCGTGCCGAGAATGGAGAGCAGATACCGCCAAGAAAGCGACGTCGCACAAAAGGAAGCGATGGCAAGCCGGCGTTGCGGTCCCAGCCGACGGTGACACCTTCCGCTGTGCGCTTGATGGCTACGCCTTACAGCCTGGGACAAGATAAGCATGCGACCCGGCCTCTCATGGATCGAGCGGCCGAGCCGCACGCGACGAACGCGCCTCTGGTCTCGCCCGAGACGTCCCGGCGTGTTGCGTACTCCGACGAGGCCAAGAACGTTTCGCCGACCGAAGAAGACGCGCCGAAGCCGACGACGACGACGGGCAAGCTGCTCGAGGAAGCATGTGCCCATCTGATCAAGGTCGATCCGAAGCTCAAGCTCCTCATCGACAGGCACCCCTGCCGGCTGTTTTCCCCTGAAGGGCTGGCCGAAGACATTGACCCTTTTCGGAGTCTGGCCAGTGGTATCATCGCTCAGCAGGTAGGTGGATGGGAGCTCCCTGTCACCGAGACACTGGACATCGAGCGGAAAACTAACGAGCACAGGTCTCCGGAGCGGCTGCCAAATCCATCAAGAATAAATTCGTGGCCCTCTTCCCTGAATCCACAACGAACGGAGACAATCCTGCTCACGACGACGATGACGAGAGTTATACCAGGCCCTCGGCCACTTTCCCGACGCCGTCACAGGTGGCATCGTCTGATCTGGCTCTCTTAAGAACGGCAGGGCTCTCCGGCAGAAAAGCCGAGTACATCAAAGGTCTCGCCGAGCGGTTTGTCAGCGGCGAGCTCAGCGCGGAGATGCTGATCGAGGCGAGTGACGAAGAAGTCTTCGAGAAGCTAACGGCAGTGCGCGGCTTGGGGCGATGGTCCGTCGAGATGTTTGCCTGCTTCGGGCTCAAACGAATGGATGTATTGTCGACTGGCGATCTAGGTGTACAGTATGTCATCGATATATCCCCCCCCCTCCCTTTCGAGACGTTTCAGTGTTCACGGCTAACTAGGCTGCTCTCGCCATAGGAAGGGAATGGCGACGTATCTAGGCAGAGACGTCAGTAAGCTGAAAGCAAAAGGCGGTGGGAAATGGAAATATTTGTCTGAGAAGGACATGCTGGACGTGTCGGCAAAGTTCGCTCCCTATAGGTCTATATATCTCCTGCTCAATCTCTTCGGCCAATCACTCTTCCCCTTACACCTCACGCCGTCCCCTGTCGTGTCTAGGCCATCGCACATCCAAGCCAGAAGCGTAAATGCACTGACGATAAGCCAGGAGCCTGTTCATGTGGTACATGTGGCGCATCGAAAACGTGGACGTTGATGCCATGGAGACTGCGTAGTACGGCACAGTTGTGATGGAGCAGACAGCGCAGTCGGTGCTAGCACTCGACTGTCTGTCGCTTTGATCCTCCAGAGCCGGGGTCCTACCCTTGATATCGATCTTCTTGGGGTTATCTTGTTGCAGCGCTATTCACGCCCCGAAGATACGTGCTGCAAGTCCAAACGTCCTGCTGCAGGTCGTTCGATGCATTAAATCTTTACCGGGTCTTGAGGGCTGCTGGGGTAGTTTGTTGCCGAAAGCTGGATACGTTGGTGGTAGCTTCTGGTGACTTTCTCTCTGTCCTAGTCCGCAATAGACGTTTGCGCTGGGTCTTCAGCTGTGCTCCACCGTATCCTACCCATTCCTTTTCTATATAATCCGTTGCTCCCCGTCCCGTCCCCTCCGGCTTCCACTCCTTCTTCGTCCTCTCACCCAGTCCCCCAACTCCCTCTGACTTACTTCATTAGCACTCACCGATCTTCTACCCTCGGCCGGACGATCTCGTCATACGTAGGATCTGGTCTATGCTGCTCGTGCGACTCTAGTGTACATTACGAGAGACGTTAAGAAGACGGTCCACGAGGTGGCTACGTCGAGCGAGTGGCCGATAGCTGGGAGAGAATAGGATGGTATGCTATCGTATTGCATTCGAGGATATGGGGCGGAGAGAGAATTGCGGGTAGCTGGTGATTGACGAGCCGACGAGGATGCTGCACAGAGAGGCTTGGACGGCGTCTCAGCGTTCTTGATATATGCCTTCAGATTCAATGATACAGTACAATGAGGCAGAGCGGATGATACCGTAGTATAACGGTAGAGCCTCTTGGCCCTCGAACGAGTACACCTCTTCGTCGCTCGCCAGGTATCGATAGTCGATCATACTGTCAAACCACCCTCTGTTCGTCTTGTTCCCAGCTTTGGTCGGCTTTCCAGGTCGCCAGCACGGAACCATCCACCTGTAGACAGTCTACTTCGTTTTCTTCGCCCTCCTGAAGATGGTCATGCTCTCCAGATCATCCCGCTCACGCGCTTCGGACTCGACTTCTTGGATGTAGGGCGTTAGATACATCTCGTCCTGTTTCAGGTGACATGGAGAGTACATCGTTAGCCTTGGCCATGTCCATTTAGTCGGGTGTAGGAGATGGAACGAAACCAAATAGCAAGAGGAAGGGCGGAACGAACTTCTTCCGGCTTGGTCCATTGATCTTTTGGTAGCAGTTGATGCTGAAGAGAGCACTGGTGAAACAGTCAGAATTAGTACATCCATCATCTTCGCCGACAAGGCCTCGAAACACCAATGGGCAATTCTGGATGCACCATGTCCGCCACTGACCTGAAAGGCCCTTCGCATCCGGAATACTCGATCATATGCCTCCTTTGGTGGGAGGCGCTTCAGCGCCTTTTGGACCGTCTCGGATTCTTCGGGGATGAGATCGTCCACCCTGCAAACACTTCTTCATTAGCCCATGACTTGGCTATCGTCCGACATGCCATTGGCAGATGGGCGCTTCGATCCGGAAAGCTCGTACTTGAGGCCCAACTGTCGATATCCCGCTGCTTGACAATACCATGCCGCAATGGGCTTCACCAGCCGATACAGCCATGGCCTTGCCTGAATGAAGGGGAAAAGACTGGGTTGAGACATCTCGTCTGGACTACCTAGAGCGTCCCTTGTCCTGCTGACCGGAAAGGAGATGATGGTCGACGCTCGTGGACGATGATCAGTATCGTTGGCGAAGCCGCGAAGCAACGGTCGTATGCCGAATTGGGGATAGCATAAAATTCTAGCGTCAATCTAGGTACTGTACGTACGGTACCTTGATTCGCACGTGACCATCAGCTTGAACCGGCGACCGAAGCAATGACGCCGTTTCGAATGCGCTGAGACTAATTCCTTCAGTTGGTATCTCATCTCACCAGCTGGTCTCTTGGATTCTATTCTTCTACTCCTTTGGAATCAGTCAATTGAGCTGCTGGATGCTGTCCTACGTCAATAAAGCAGGAACCCAGTCCCCGCCCCTACTGACAGTTCCCGCTACCGTACCGGGCCATTCTTCGGTTTGAACCCCACATCTTAGAGCTCCCCCCAATCCAAACATCACTTCCTGGTTCTTGTGGCACCCTGCTCTCACAACAACCACAAACGCTATTTTGTGTGCGGAGATTGAATCTCGAGTGGTTTCGAGCTTTCCCACAAGTATGATCAGACACCGTCGCTATAGGATCCACTCCATGGAGTGGCACACTCGGTAGCCATCAGTTGCATTGACTCGGAGCCCGCGCCGGTCAGCTAGCTGTAAGGTCCCGCAGAAAGTCCAGTGGGATGGGGCAGCGGAGACCAAGAAGATGTTCAGCATACTGAAGACGGTGTCCATCTAGTGTAGATACGAGCGCTGGTCTGCAGCAGTCTTGACGGGCTGGCACTCTGCCAAATAGGGTGCAGCTCGCACCATGTCTTTGGATCGGAGTCAACCCCCCACCCCACGTTCACGGCCATATGTAGAGCACACGAGCATCACATCGTCACCATCGCCTTTTGGCTATGGCAGTGCCAATGCCGCGATTGCGCTCAATGCACCAATTACTCGACTTGAGCTTTTTTCAACTCGTCTCTCTACACCCTTTGTCACCTCTATCAGTGGAGCAGTCAGCGGCATCGCATCGGGAGTCGTCACTTGTCCGTTGGATGTGATCAAGACGAAGTTGCAAGCCCAGGGTGGTTTCCGATCTGCCACGGAGGGACGGACGAGTCCGCAGGTGGCCGCCTATCGAGGACTCGTGGGCACGGCGAATTCAATCCTGCGCGAAGATGGCATTCGAGGCATGTATCGGGGACTGTTTCCCATGGTCCTTGGCTACTTTCCAACCTGGGCCGTGTATTTCACTGTCTATGACCGAGCAAAGGGGTTTTGGTGCAAGCAGCTTGATCACGGTGGGTGCCAAGAACCTCTTCCGCCTCTGGTACATGGGCAGCTGATTGCTGGCAGAGGCTTCCGCCAGACGGAAACTGCTCGCTCATCTTCTCACATCGGTGACGGCGGGGACATGTTCGACCCTCGTCACAAATCCGATATGGGTGATCAAGACCCGTCTCATGTCCCAAGCGAGTTCCAACGGACCGACGACCGGTGGCGGACGAGCGCCGTGGCACTACCGCTCCACGTGGGATGCCGCGAACAAGATGTACGCCACGGAAGGCCTTGTCTCATTCTACTCGGGCCTGTCTCCGGCTCTCCTCGGACTGACCCACGTGGCCGTGCAATTTCCGCTGTACGAGTACCTCAAGTTCCAATTCACGGGGCTCGAGATGGGCGAGGAGCGGAATGACGGTCACTCGCAGTGGCTCGGCATCTCGGTGGCGACGGTCATCAGCAAGATCTGCGCCAGCACCGCCACGTACCCGCACGAAGTGCTTCGAACCAGACTGCAAACGCAGCAGCGATCCATTGGTGGCAACGGAAGGGCTCCGTCTGCGTCTGCGCCTTGTCCTCTCCAAGGCGGCAGTGCGGGGGCATCTTATCTCAGCGACCACAGCCGACCACCAGGGTCATCTCCACCCTCTCCTCCCACGACTGCTGCTCCCTCCTCGTCAGCGCAACCCTCGTCCCATAATCATCCGCCACCAGAAACCCCTCCCCGATATAACGGCATCCTTCCCACCATCCGCACCATTCTACGAGAAGAAGGCTGGCGCGCCTTCTATGTCGGCATGGGCACGAACATGATTCGCGCCGTGCCCGCCGCCGTCACCACCATCCTCACCTACGAATCCGTCGTCGGCAAGATCAAGCGGTTGCAATCGGACGGGCAACGAAAGTTGAAGGCGTCGGATGAATAGCGTTTCTGAGCCGGTCTCTCCTTTGAAATTTCACTTCTTTCCACTCTCCCGTTCGGCCCATTCAACGCTTATGGGTATATCTTACTCTCGCTCGTCTCTCTTTCCTACTTGATTTCCTTTCGTTCTTCCCTCCCTCCCTCCCTCCCTCGGTCTCTGATCCCTCGGTTTCGAACAGGGCTACTTTTTTTCTCTCCTTTCAGTCTTCCTCTCCCCACCTGGAAGCACTTTGTTTCTTGGGACATGGACTCAGGTCTCGGGACAGTGACTCGAGACAGCCACTCGGGGACTCGGGGGCTCGGGAACTCGGAAATTGGATTTTGGAATGTCGGATTGTTCTTGTGATCCTCCAGCCTTCGCCGTGCGGACCTTCGCATCCATTTTCTTTACTCTCAAGACCCGATCTTTTTGGCGAACCGCAGTGCAGCACGACCGGCCATTATTAGTATTGTTCTTCTTTTCCTTCATCCTCCTTCTCTTCTTCGTCTCCCTCTTCTCCCACCTCTTCTGCTTATCCTTGTCGTCACCGTCGTCCTGCTGTTACGAGTAGCCACTCACCATAGTGCACCCCTATCATCATTGATAACATTACTACTACTACTACGAAGTGTTCTTACCAGTGCCAGTCACCGTAAGCATCTCATGTTTGTGACTGTACTCTGTAGTGGTGGTGGTAGTATCCAGTCAGAGATAGAGGTACAGATGAGCAGTCATGGCGGTATATCATAGTAACAATATACTCTCAAAGTCAAGTCCTCCAACCTCAAAAATCTCAAAGTGGACATGCTACTTATCGAAAGGTACTCATCAGATGTTATCTGCTCTGATCTGACCCGCTCTACTCTGACCTGATCCAAGTCTTCAACTCAAATCAACATCTTCTGGCTCAACATTCTGATCTGCCCTGATCTGATCTGACCTGAATGATCTGGAGTTTAAATTTATTTTGACAAGTATGATCCAATCTGGTCTGTGATCTGGTCTGTGATCTGATCTGTGATCTGATCTGTGATCTGATCTGTGATCTGATCTGTGATCTGATCTGTGATCTGATCTGTGATCTGATCTGTGATCTGTGATTTGTTCTGCTTTGATCTGATCTGATCTGGTCTGATTTGATCACAATCAACTTGATCTGTGAGTGCTGATTCCATCAGAGTTTCCAGCTCCATATAATGATTATGATCTGGATTGGCTTGATGCGACTTGACTTGATCTGGCTAGATCTGATTGGAGTCAACTTGATTTGGCTGGAGCTGACTTGACATGATCTAGGTTGCTAATTTGGATGAATCCAGTAGTGCAAGCTGAATACAAACAAGTTGACAAGTAAGGAATTACTTATCACTCTCGAAGATAGGTAGCCAGTGTTAAGTATGTACCTTGGTCGGAGTTTGTGCAAAATGGACTTTTGTCTCACTTCGTTATGTCGAGGAAAGTGAATCCTCCTCCGAGACACTTTGAATCACCTTGGAGAAAGTCCAATGTCCCAAGTCCAATGTTCAACGTTCAATGTCCTATGCCCAATGTCCCACGCTATAACACACACCTGGTGCTACCACGTCTCATTCCCTCTGCATAGGACAGAAAATCCTTTCCCCCCCCCCTCCCCCCCCAACTCCCTCCACGAAGGAACAAAAGACAAAAGAGTTCATTATGGTGATTATCATAGAACTCCCCGCGAGGGCGATATCCCGCTCGCGATAGGCTTGCATTTGAAGTGCCCGGCACAGTGGTCCGTGCAGCGTTGGATGCCCCATGCCTATTTGATTCACGATATATTGAGTTTAGTGAGATTTTCCTTTCTCTGAGAGCCTGTATGGAGAGGGGTTGGATAGATATGACATCGTGAAGGTAGGGTAAGGAAAGGAGGATAGAAGCCGGAGGGGGAGGGGGGGTGAATGGGAGACGTAAGCACGCGAAAGACATGAGAGGAGCAAAGGGGGTTATCCTGATATCCTGATTGTGGAAATTCAAAGAGAAAGGATAGGAGAGCATTGAAACTTACATGCACCGGACATTTGATGTAACAAATGTTCGCGCGCGAGCAGCTTTTGAATGACCTTTGGTGCTTGTCCATGTAGAGGTTGAAGTCGTATGTTTTGCAGTCGGGCGTGTCTTTGACGTCCCAGCTGCGCAAACCGCCGATGATGCCTGTGGGGTAGCAGGACTCGATGAAGGAAGCCTGCGATTCCGCCGCGCTCTCGGGCTCGTCGGGTCGGGTTCTGTACCGATCGGTCCCGAGGGATGATCGCGTCCCAGGTGTCGCGGACGGGTCCTTGTCGTCTGGGCCGGTCGAGTACGGCAGTCTAGCCGCGTATGGGTTGATACGAGGTACCGGTGTCTCCGGAGATCCCGGCGATAACGGCGCTGTTGGATCCGGATACTCCGTGTTCAATTCAGGCAGCTCTGGTAACGGGGGCATCTTTGGCAACTGTGGCATCGGGGGCAACTCTGCCCGCGACGTTGGACCCTTCTCCGTGATTTTATCCACTGTCGCCCAATACCTGTCCAATTTCTCGTAGTACTGATCCATTGCTCGTTCGTACTCATCCATCGCTAGGTCGTACTCCTTCCAAATCTCAGACCTTTGAGCGGTGGACTGCGGCTCGCGCAGCGGCGGGTCTTCCGCTGACGAAGGCTGGTTCTGCCCTGGCGTTACCTGGTCTTCGAGGTCCCGCGAGCGCTCGAAATTCGCATTCGGGAAGGGTGGAAGAGTGAACTCGCCTGCCGAGGAGCGTATGGTTAGAATAAACCGTGCAGCAGTCAAGCCATCCAGATACTGACCGCGCATAGGTGGTAAGTCGGTAAAGTCTGGATCCTCAAGCTCATCATCATCCTCAAGCGGAGGAGTCTCTGGGGGGTTTCCTGTACGCTTCTGCGGTGGTGGTAGATCGGCATTTGGTGGGGCACCTGCTACTGGTAGCGGGCTCGCCTTCTGTACCGGACCTGCCTTTGGTAGCGGAGGTCTCGATGGCGGGGATGGCTTTGGCAAAGGGTTCGAGGCCGATCCTGGTACTCGATCAAGACCCGGTAACGAAAACAGCTGCGATAAATCTGGAGTTTTCCCGTTCGACGATGGCCGGTTGCGCGATGATGGGGGCTTGAGGTTGAGCAAGCCGTCGGAAGGGAACAGCCCATTCTCTTTTTCCGGCAGCTCAAGGGAGGGATTGATAGTATCCAAGGCGTTTGATTTAGGTAGCAAAGGATCGGCAGATCTCGAGCCAAAGGGACCACCGATTGTGAATGGCGACGATGTTGCAGGGCTGGAAGAAACTGCAGGAGCGGGCTCCAAGAACGACGGTTTCCCTAGTCCCTCGAGGAGGTCGAAAGGAGGAAGATTCGGCGCAGACTTCTGGTCTGATGGCTTCTCCTGCGCTGGTATTTCCGACCTGGCCTGCAATTTCGAACGCCCAGTGTCTCCTAATGGGTCATTGGCCAGTGTTCGGAGTCTGGACGATGCACGTCGGTGACCCGATGACGGTGGAAAAGACGCTGGCCCCGGCCTTCGAGGCAGCAGTCTAGGCTCCCGGACAGGGAGGTCCGGGGCTGTCTCCGCGCTGAACGGCTCATCTCGTCTCTGAAGCGACGCAGATGATGTTGATGGATCTTTCAACTTCCATAGAACAGGCAAGGCCCCAGCCTGTGCAACGTATAAAGCGAGCACCGACAGCTCCCCGAGGCGCATCGTGAGCAACGAGTGCAGGACGGCGTCTCTCGCAGAGAGGTAGCCAATCCGAGATGCAAGAAGAACGCCCCCTCACGCCCTTTCGCCAGAGACAGAGGCAGGAAAAATGGCGCCATTACGGCAAAGCTGAGGAAACAAACCCGACGAAACGAAACTTCAGCCCGTCAGTCGAATCTGCCCCTCGACGGTATGTCACGGCACCAGCGCATGAGCTTAATGCTGAACACGGGATCCTTGGGAGCAAGACCCCTCCTCGTACAGGCGTACGCTTCCACGGCTTCCTCCAACTTGTCCGAAAGAAGCTATCCCCGCGATCTCGTCGTGGCAGACGAGCGCGTGGCTGCCCGCGATCGTCGCTCAAATACGTATGTACGAGCTTCTGCCTTGACGCCAATTCACATCTGGGATCGCGTTTCCCATTGGAGAATCGTGCCATTGCCCGGGACCGTCCATCTTTCGGCGGCGATAACCGATCGCCATCCACAGTCGTCCTTCGAAACCGATGCCAGTGACAAGGGACGCCCCTTGTCGCTCGATCATCGCCGTCTCGGCTCTGGTTTGACGCTCTTGTTTGAACCACAGAAAGCAGCATACGTACTCCGTACGTACGCGTGGTACGGTATGGCAAAGTAGCTTAATCATGACGTCTGACAATGTCTTGCCTCAACCACGCTTATGGGTCAAGGATTGGTAGAGGGGCACACGTGGGGCGTACCGGTACAAGCATCTTACGAGGGTGGGGACCGAAAAGTAACGCTAGAACAACGCTGCTTGCAGTGCGGAGTACGTACGGAAATAGTCTGTACGAAGTAAGCTTGCTTTAGGCTGTCGGCCTCGATCGAAGACTCGACTTGGAGAAAGTATTCGTCGAATCCACGACGATAAAGTTGTGGCACTACTTCGCGCGTACCGGTACCGTACGGAGTACTGTCGGCGATGAATTTGAGCACTTTATAAACAACTGTTCCAGAAGAGGCGGCACCACTTTCGCTGTAGATGGCAGAGTAGTGGTTTCTCAGTGAGACAGTACTTCTGTTCTCCGTACGACAGATGCAGAGCTGATTTCTTCACTGTGTCGAGTAGCAACTCAAACCAACACTGGGAATAGGCGGGGAGCAGCTAGATTGGCAGGTTGAACAGGGGGCAATCTCAAAGTGCTGGAATATAGCTATAGAATCACGCCGTATATACGTAGAACCAATCTGACTTATTGGGCAGCATCTCATAGACAAGTCGCCATACCAAGGCCACCTGATTTTTCAGCTATCGAGGTCCTTGGTCGGCCAGTGATCTCTTACTGAAGGCGTCATCTGGTAGGTTGATAGTGCTACCAAGTCATAGCCTGTACTTCTGTCCCCAGTCCTACTCTTGGTAGTTCGAGTTCCAGATCCAAGTACTTCAAGATTGTACAGTAATGCAGCTCTACTTGGTTCCAGCGCCAATCCAAGGCTCAAACCGGCTTCGTTGACAGCGTCACCGGAAGGAACGTGTCCTGACGAAGCAAAATGCTTGCTCATTCACACCGCTTCCGCTACCTGCTTCGCATCAGCCGCACCCACGACGGTATTTGCACCAGCATCTGTCACAACCGCCTTCTTCTCCTCGGCCCCATTCCATAGTCGCGGTAGACCGCGAGCTTTGTTGAGCAGCCGTCGCAGTGAGAGGTACTTCTCGAACAGCGACAGTTTGAGCTCGACCCGGATGTACGCAACCCAGGCGTGCATGAAGCGTCGTATGTTGCCGTGGAGCACCCCGCCCTGTTGACCGATCATTTCCATCTCCTCCTCGAACACCGTCCGCATGCAGTAGCGGGCCAAGATCAAGAATGTTCGCAGTGGGCCTTGTCGTGTTTGCAGATTCTCATCGAGACTTCGAGCTGTGGGGCGTGGTTGGTTAGTTTAGAGAAGGCCGGAATAGGAAATAGAGCAGGTGACGGTAGAAGGGATATTGAGCTTACTGAGATCGTTTGTCTTGAGGATGAGAAGAATGATTCCTTTGGTAAAATGTTAGCAGGAGGCGGACGATGGGCTAGGCACGCAACATACGTGGAACTTGGCCAAGCATCTGGACCAGCTGCGTCAGGACGCCCTCGTCCAGAGCCTTGGTGATTTCGTCCTTCTCGCGCTGCGTCCGCGGCGCGGTGACCGATTTAGTGATGACCTTGTAGTCTCTGCCCGTGATCGCACTCGCAAACAAGGAGAACTAAACCAATGCGGATGAGCCAAGCGACCAGAGACAGATTACCATCATGGTGCTACCTTGTCAGGTCCAATCCCAGCAACCTCGTAGGCATATTTGCGCATGCTCGCCTCGTCCGCCTCGATGACGGCCAGCCAGAGCTTCGCGTACGATCGACGGACCTGCATCGGGATATCACGATAAAGACCGTGATCGTAAAGGATGATGTCAAAGTTCGGCTTTCGTCGTCGATAATTCCTCCTGATCGCGATATTGCCGCCGTGCGGATCACAGTGCAGCGGGGCGTCTTTGCCAAAGATCATCTCGTTGAAGATGCGGGACAGAGTGGCAGACACCTCGTCGCGGTCGATCCCGTTTGTGTCGAGATACTCGAGGTCGTCGAAGCGGTAGCCGGTCAGATATTCCATCACTAGTATGCGTTTCTGTGACCAAATGACTTTCGAGAGCTCAGCATGGAACCGCGAGATCTGATGACTAGCCCGATGACGGCCACTCACCACTCGGTATGACCAACGCCGGCTCGTCTATATGGCTAAAGTACTCCCTCGCTCGAACGGCATTGTTGCCCTCTCGCTCGAAATCAAGCTCCTGGGGCAAGGACATCTCAAGCTCCTCGGAGAGCCAGTGCAGATCGTAGTCTGGGAAGAACCTTCTCAGTGACGAGAAGCCGAACCGGATCAGAGCCAGGTCCAACGGCACCCACTCCTCCAACGCCGGATGTTGCACCTTGACCGCCACCTTCTGTCCCGTCGCCTTGTAGGTTGCGCGATGTACCTGCGCGAGGGAAGCCGCCCCGATGGGTAACTGCTCAAAGTCCGAGAACATATCCGCAATGGGTCTCCCAGTGTCTTTCAGGAACATCTGCTCGATCGACGGAAAGGAAGACACGGGACATTTGTCCTGGAGCGGGATGAAGGTCGAGGTCCACTCTGGGGGTAGAAGATAGTTGAGGCTGCTCAGATGCTGTCCTAGCTTGATGAAGATAGAGCCATTGGTTTCCATGGCTCGCAATGCCCGCTCGGCACATCTCTTATGGCATTGCCTCAGTGCGATTTTCCTCGCGCCTTCATCAGGGTATTTCCCACCGAGCATTACGCGGTAGCTGCGAGAAGAGAAGATTAGCCCCAGGACATGTGGAAAGAGATCCTGGCCACCAACTCGTTCATGCAGATTGCTAGAACGGCCACCACCCGTCCAGCTCTTACAACAGCCCCGAACCCATGACGAATCTCATCGCGGTAAGCCAGAGCAGTGCCACCAGCAATTCCAACTAGAGCCGTCAACACGACAGACTTGCCGGGTGTCTGCGCTCGTCCGGTCCGGCCAGTAGTCTGCCCAGCATCGGAATGCAGTATCCGTCCCTCTATGGGGAAGCCGGAGCTCGGCGCAGCATGAAGTCTCCTCGTCTGTATCTTTGCAGATACCGCCGTGCTTTGTCGAGCACCCACGACACTGCCGCGGTGTTGTAGAAACCATCTCAAGTGACCCCTGCTCTGCGCAGCATCGAAGCGGAGCCTTCTGTTCTGTACGGGCAAGGGAATTCCATTGCCGGTGGCACGACATCGAAAGCATATCCAGGGTAGTGCTGACGGCCTGAGCAGACTGCGAGCCCTTGCGGATCCGATGCTCTTCATCCTCTATTTCCGCATCGACTCATCGAGGTGGTTGATGGTTGGTGAGGAGCTGTTGCAATCCTGCTACGGTTTCTGATAATGGTAGTGGGTCGTAGTGGGGGATATAGGCCCTTTGATGGAACCTTCTCGGCCCCGGATAGGCTATATCGTACGTAGGCTTATATGGCGTGCATGGCTCTAATCTATGACGATTACGTACCCGTGAGCGTCATACTAAAACTTATATTGATTGAAAAGTCAGTCCTGCCTTCTTGGTGCCTTCAGTGTGTGCTGGCACTGGCTCCGGCTCGAAGACTAATGAAGTGTCGGAAAGTACGGAAAGCTGGTACGGTACGGAGTAGAGCTCGGCCTAAGTTAAGTCGCAACCGGAGCGACCATGCAGCCGCTGCAGGGACGAGAACTCTTCAACGGCTCACCAACATGCGGCACTTGCTACGGTGTGTTCAAAGAGTGATTGAACTACGGAAGTAGCTAATTCTATCAGTCATGTTTCTATGTTGCTGCAGCTCTAGCTGTAGTAATACTCATATACGTGTATAGTCATGACAGGAAGAAGGCAAGGAGTGATGTCCCTCTCTCCCAATGCGATATTGTAGCGTATCCCCTCGTCCACGTGAATAGAATATCTCAGATCGCTACTCTCCCTCGCCACAAACCCCAATCACCAACACCCTTCTCCGGGGGTACCTGCATTCCGAGGATGACGGAGAGAGGCTATGCCCTGCCCCCACAGCAAGAGGATGATGTACCTCGCTCGCATCGAAATGCTCTGGGAGGAATGACCATCAAAACGTGCCTTTCCCGGCATCATTTCCAAACTCTTCTCATGGGCATCTGTATTGTCTTCGGACTGGGTCGTAGACATAGTGTATCATGTATGACGTGGGGCCAAAGAACAGTGGGTTAAGCATGCGAAGAAGGAAGAATGATAAGATGTCGTCTGTGTTTTATCGTCAGATGGTGCTGTGCGACGTTCTCTTGGTTCGTAAAAGAAGGCCCCTTCCTCCGGCTTCGAGGGGCAGGGCCTACTGCGCTGTATCTAGGATCGGCAATGAGAAGCTGTTACTGCTGTTGTTGCTGTCGCCGTCGAGGAGGAGATGTGATGCGAGAGACCGGCGTAACAGGCATCTTGTTCTCATGTTTCTCCGACGCCGGGCCGAGTGACAGTCTAGCTAGACGGTGAGTGGACGTCGTGCGGGGTAACCTGCTCTTCCCGACGTTGCTAGGCGCGGGCGACTGAGGGGCGGTCGAATTGAAACCCGCGCTCGTCTTCTTCTCCAAAGGCCCTTCCCGGCTGGTGGGTCGATAGTTCATCTTGGCGCCGTTGGCGAAGCTAGAACCGGTCTGCGACCTCCTCTCGTACGCGTCGAGGAAGCTATTCGACAACGAGGGTCGGCCGAGCGGGGTGGTGGGCAAGAAAGGAGAGTTGCCGGGAAGGATGGACGAGCAGCTCGAGCTGGTCCGCCGGGACCGACGTCGTCGGCCGGCGCTGTTGTAGTGCTGGTCCCATTCCACCGCCGACTTGACCAGCTCGCTGGCCATGTTGCGAACCAGCACGGCCGGGTCGCTCTCGGCGAGCCGTTGGATGGCGTCGAACAGCCCGTACTTCTGAAGCAGACCGCCCTGCTCGTCGTTCGAGTCGCATATGCTGCGGATGATCCTCAGCAGGTTCAGACGGATCACGGCCTTGTTGTGGCCAAGCTTCTGGAGGATCCGGGAGAACAGATCCGGTCGACCCAGCGACTGGGCCACCAGCGGGCTGAGACGAAGTAGCTTCTGGAGCGGCTCGAGCAGGTTCTCGAACGCGTTGGCCTTGGATGTGCTGAAGCATTGGACTACGGCTTCCATGAAGCCGCTGCGCAGAAGGTGCTCTTCCACCTTCGCCGTCTCTTCCTGGAGCCTTGAAGATCGTTAGTTCGACCCCCCCAACCACCATCGAGCGCGCGTTCGTCGGGATTGTCAACGTACCATATGTAGATTGCATCCAGGGCCGTCACCTGCCAGTACGGGTCGGCCAGCAGCGAGATGTAGAATGGTAGGCCCTTGTTCTGCCAGAGGATCTTCCGACCCACCTTACCTGAGCTGGCCATGTCGCAGAGGATGGGAAGAGCAAACTCCTTGAGAGGCCTCTCAGTCTTGACGATGCGTTGCAGCAGCGGGATGAGCCCGTTGAGCGCAGCATCCTCCTGCCTCGTCTTGCTCAGACGGCATAGGTTGTACATAGTGTTCAAGACCTGGTTGGAGATCTCCCGGAAGTGCGGTTCCTTCATGCTGGAGCTCAGCAGATCCGTGAGCACCTCGATCGCGTTGGAGTTCTGCAGCGCGTCGAGCGTGGTCGACAACATCGAGAGGTTCTTGATGAACTTCAACATCGTAATCTGATGCGGCGGAGACATTCGTTTCAGGTCCTTTAGCACGCCTGTATGGATTAAGGGGGTCAGCGACTGCCCAGCTGGTTGTCGGAGCGCTACTCACGTTTCAGAACCATTCGATCTGCCACCATCTCCTTGACGTGGTTCTCGGCCTGGGAGAACAGGAAGAAGATGTTGACGATCCGTCCCTCGCAAAGCTCCGCCAGCTCGCCCTCTTCGTCGAGGACCCGATTGAGGACAAGCGACAGCGGGTAGAGGACCGAGCTGCGCGAAAAGATGCGACAAAAGTCGTTCTTCGGTGTTGGCCCCTTGTCCGTCGTCGGCATCAGTCGATCACGAGTGGCGCTCGGGCCGAGAAAGCTTGCACGCACCTGCAGCTCGAACACGCTCCACACGCCGTTGACGCCGATCAAGACGAGGTCCCGTTCGGCCTCGTAGTCTTCCTCGAGGAACTCGACCAGCACGTTCAGGCCGCCGCAGCTGACAAACATCTGCAGGGTCAGCGTCGATGTCTGATACATCTGCCTGACGAACGCCGCAGCCTCGAGCCTGATCTCGCTCGGGTATTTCTTCGAGGCGAACTTGGAGATGATGGGTATGCCGCCGACGAAACAAAGGTTCTCCTGGATCTCAACATTGCTGAAGACGATCTGGAAGGACGGTCAGCTTCCGCAGCGTCGAGATGTTTTGTCTCCACATGGAACGTACTGCGTTGACAATCTTCAGCAGCCGGACGATGACGTCTCGGCGCGTGCACAATTCTAGCACCTCGAGAATTGGAAGCATGCCGTGAGCGCTGATGATGATGCCCTTCAGATCGGGCGTGTCCGATAGAATATCGATCTGTGTCCACGTCAGACCAGACTCTCCACAGCCAGCGACGTGCGGTAGACGGTAGGGCCCACCAGCTGCTCCGATAGGTCGGCCAGGGTCTCATCCGACTGAGTCGTCTTGAGCGAGCCAACCAGGCTCTCAACCTGAGCACATAGCCTCGCGTGCTTGTCTCTGGCGATGTTGGCTTGGAGATCTGTGATCCGTTCAGCAGGGCGTACCGAGCGGCGCCGAGTGCCGGTGACCAACCCATCTCATCGAATCCTTCTTCCAGCTCGGCGAAGGGATCATCCTCGTCGTCCTCGTCACCAAGCTGTCCGCACGTCGACTGTCAGCCGGTGCAGAAGGGTGGAAGGGGGGCCACTCGACGATGCGGATCTCACCCAAGAGTTGTTGGACAGCTTGGAGTTCAGCATCAGCGTGTTGCGGTCAGAGTTGCTGTCGCTGCCCGCCTTCTCGACGATGCGGTCCTCCTTGCCGAAGATGTCGGAAAAGTCTTCATCTTGCTCATCTTCGGCATATCTCTGGATCTCGAGCTCCGATCGGGTTCGCCGCATGGACGAGTCATTTCGCTCGTACACAGCGTCGGGTGGGTTTCGAACGCTTCCGCCCGCAGGTGCGTTGCGGCTCGACCGAGGCAGACGCTTCAGATCGGACGGATGAAACAGGCGTGGTGATAGAGAGTCGTCATTCTTGAAGGTCGCGCATCTTCGTCAGCCCGCTGCGAGGAAGCCGGCAGTGTGAGAGAGAGAGAAGAGGAGGGCGTCACTTTACGCACCCTCAATACGCCAACCTTCTGCTCAAACGCACCATCGGAGGGTGGAATCAGGTCCGAGTAATCCTCGACCGACTCTTCGCGGAAGAGTGCCGTAGGCCGAGAGGGCAAGGGCAGGGGCGGGGTGGCCGGCCGCGGCCTGGGCGGCGTCAGCGGTCGGGCCCTGGCTGGCCTGAGAGCTCCTCGCCGAGGCGAAGAGGGAGCGACGTGGATGTCGGGCTCCTTTCCGAGATGCGGACGAATCGTCAGGAGCGGATCCGTCTCGGTCGGGCGTGACGGGCTCCGGACGGTCAGGTCGCCTTCGAACTGGTCATCCCAGTTCTCCTTGTCGGAGACGTTCTCGGACGACGCAAAGAGTTTGAGCCGCTCGGCCGACAGCATGCCACCGAAGTGGTCATGCGGGCGTAGATGCTGCAGCTGGAGCGCGCTCGACGAGATGGACGAATCAAAGTCGTCGTCCCAGTTGTCATCTGCGGGTACCGATGAGCCATTGTGATGGCGACGACGATGACGACGACGATCTCGATGGTGGAACAGCGGAGGAGAATATGATCCCAGACACCACTGACCTTGATGACCAGCCGGCGACCTAAAGGTCTCGGCGAGAGCTCGCGTCTTTGGCGGGGCCAAGATGGCCGGGGCAGCGGCCGGTGGGGTCTGGCTCGGAGTGGAACTGAGGCGTCCGGGGATCGGGCTCCCGGTCTGCGGACCCGACGCCTTCCGCAGCGAGTTCGCGTCGGGCGACTTCAGGGCGGCGTTCCACTGCTGCACGCTCTTGACGGCCTCGTCGTACTTGGGCGGGTTGGTCGGCACGATCGAGTCCGATCTCCGGGCGTTGACTATCCACGGATGCTTCAACAGCTTCCTGGCAGAAACGCGCAGGTTGGGATCTTTCTGGAAGCACTGCATCAAGAAGTCCCTCACGGCCTGGTCCGGCGGTCAGCACCTGTGCCGGCCAACCGGCAGGAAGGGAGAGGGGAGGGGTCCCCTCACCGGCGAGGCGCCTTCGGGAAGCGGCGGGTGATCGTCGTTGACGATCCGAAACAGCGCCGGCATCGGTTGTAGCTTGTGGTAAGGTGGTTTCCCCTCGAGGAGCTCGATGACGGTACACCCCAAGCTCCAGATGTCGGACGCCGTCGTGGCGCCGGACAGCTCGATGACCTCGGGCGCCATCCAGTACGGCGTGCCGACGACGCTGGACTCGTGCAGACCGGTCGCCTTCGTGGCCACGCCAAAGTCGGCCAGCTTGACCATGCCATCCTTCGTGGTCAGGATGTTGGCGCCTTTGATGTCTCGGTGGATGACACCCTGGTCGTGCAGGTAGAGAAGCCCGTGCAGCACCTGAGACATGTACAGGCCCACGAGATTCTCGGGGAACTTGCCAAAGTTCTTGCAGATGGTATGGAGGGAGCCATTCTCGCAGTATCTAGTCGTCGCATCGGGTTAGCCGTGCGCGTCAGCACCGCGACAGCGCCGTTTTAGCATACTCCAAGATGATGAACAAGTACTCGACAGACTTGACGAAGCCTTGATATTTGACGATGTTGGGATGCTAGAGTGCTGATGAGCGACGACATCACCAAAGAAGG
The DNA here is from genome assembly GCA_963422465.1 of Lichina pygmaea. Taxonomy (NCBI): domain Eukaryota; kingdom Fungi; phylum Ascomycota; class Lichinomycetes; order Lichinales; family Lichinaceae; genus Lichina; species Lichina pygmaea. The sequence goes on from OY730172.1 coordinate 3,093,325, forward strand.
GGTGACCGGCGAGGGGCACTGCGCGGAGCCGGCTTCACCTTCAGGTTCTTCAACAGGTCGATCTCGAGCTGCGGTCACGTCGTCATCGTCAGCGCACGCGCCCCGAGCCACGCCAAAGCATTCACCTCCCACAAACCGAGTCCTCACCGTGATCGCTCTCAGCTCGCTCTTGGGCAGATCGGCCAATTTGACCTTTTTCACCGCCACGGTCTCGCCGGTCCCCCAATTCAGCGCCCGGTAGACCGACCCGAACGCTCCCTTTCCCAGGCAATCCCCCAGTTGCTGTTGCGCGCCGTTCCACACCGGTCAGCCAAGCGTTCTCATCCGACGAGCTCGAGGGTACACCAGGGTACGAACGTAATCTTGAAGGCCCGTCTCGTCCGGGCTCGTGCGCGCCTCTCCATCCTTCGTTGGCCTGTCCTGGTCCGCATCCTTCGTCTTGATGGCACTCTTGGACGGATCCCTTGCCGCCCTACTTGGCGGGCCATGGACGTGGGACGGCATGATCACCGACGTAGCTGGCGCTGGTGCTGGCGCTCGCAGGCGAATTCAGCAGCGACGATCGGTCGGTCCGCTTCATCCCACACTCCATTCGACCAAGGACGCAGCCGGCTGGCGTCGCCGTGGTCATCCAAGCGTCGCGGGGCGCTTACACCAACGCTCTCGCCCTCGTCGTTCGTCTGCCGCTCGTCGCCGTCTTCGGCTCCGGTTCGATGCTATCGCAATCGTAGTCCAGTCGATCTGATATGCATCCGCGACGGCGGAGAGGGACTCAACGCACGGGCACACGCTTCGGTCCAGACCCGAGCAAAATTTCGGGGTCGCCGCGGCGGGATCCAGTGCGGGAATAGCGAGAGCTAATGCAGTATCCGCTTTCCTGCTGTATCAGTGCTCCGGTCACGGTCACGGTCACGGTCACGAGTGGGTAGAAAGGGCCTTGTTTCGTTTTGAGACGGTGGCATTCGCTTCTCATACGGTAACGAACCCTGCTGAGGCTGCTGCTGTCGATGCTGTCGTCGCTGCTCGCGCTGCTACGTACAGTATGCAGCAGTATGCAGCGCACAACTGCTGCAGCATCAGAAGGAAAAGCCGCGACGTCGTGGACCAATCAATTCTTGAATTTCGATATTCAATCTGTCAGCCAATCAGAGCGGTTTGTTTTTGCTACTTAGTCATCCAACCCTTTAAGGCTGATTTGGATTGACCTGCGGCCAAGCCATTTAGCGACCTTGAAATTCACCACTTACTAACGTTTCATAGCGGCCCGAAAAACCTGTACGAGTAGAGACTGAGGTCACCAGTCGGACTCTTGATCGTTCAAAAGTAAAGAGACTTGGCATTGCATCCAAACCGCAGACAGCATCTCAGGAGCTCTGCTGAACCAGAAATGGCTTCTCGACTTACAGTATCAGTACATACGTAAAGACGTATCCTCGCAGGCTCCCCGAGATCCGATACAGTACGTCCGTACTCCGTACATACGTTACATACGTAAGTGTCGGTGGTACTCGCAGCGCTGTACGTCCGTGTACTCGTACGTACGGGGCAATGCTGCCACGAGATTCCCTTCATTGTCACAAGTTTACGAAGAAGTGGACGTATTGTACGACGGACAGTTACTGTGGTACCCCCCACTATGCACCTAGATTACTTCGGTGCCCCCCCACATAAATCAGTACATGCACTTTGCCGAGCCACACCATATAAAGCTAGGTATCTCTTCAAGTCAAGCAAGGTATAAACTTCATAGGTCCTGGTAGCATCACACAGGGTACATTCTTCGGTCGAATCTTTTTCCTAGTCACATAAAATGCCTAGCTCTAGGTCTATCAAGTCAGATCTTAATTTCGATGTCATATATGGCATTTTCGGTGTTGTGGGAACTTTGTCAGTGGTGTGGAGTTGGGCGATCGGTGGGTGATGCCCCAAAAGTTTAGTAGTACTTAGTTCTTCTAGGGTGTGCCACGAAACTAGAAGTATCTATGCTAAGCGAAGGGGGCATGGAAGTAAGAGGGGGCACCGAAGTAAGATACGTACATAGAGGGGGGTACCGGAGTAATTGTCCGATTGTACATGTTGGCATGGTACTTAATTTTGAGCCGCATCTCAATGCTGGTATGACACACGTTGCCTCGATATGGCGTCGCTGAACATCTCCATACTTACCCGTGCCGAGGGGGGTATGGAGTGCCCCCCCTTGGCGCGGGTATGACATATCCGGCCCACAATGCGGCTCAACAAAGTGTCCGGCTACGTACGTGTCTACGTGGTGCGATACCTCTCGTTGCAAGAAAGGAACCAGATGAGTCATTTGATTACGTGAGCGACACCAAGGCACACGGTACAAGGGTACGAGAGTACTCGTACATACGTACTTTCGTGCGAACGTAGACCACACGCGTCAAGACGTGACCGGGCGACGGATGCACAACATGGAAGAATCGTCCAAGGAAGCATCGCCAGGCTCGGCTACCTGAAACGCAGTCCCACAGAGCCTCATCTGCTGGCCAGAGCCGCAAGTATCCCGTAGCTTTAGTAATCATCAGATACGTACTATACGTACGGAGTACGTACGTATAGTGTCGCGACACAAGTCTGTGTGCGCCTCTACATGCTGTTGGTCGTAGTGGTCATAAGTAATATGACAATGGCAACGTTTCTTGTGGGTATCGAAGTCGCATTACTAATAGTCACATGAACGCATCCAAAGTCGATTTTAAATGGGGTCTTAGACAGACTTGTGTTATATCACTGTACCTTCGTGCAGTACGTACTGCTGTACGTATGTACGTACTACGATGACCACGTCTTGACATAAATCCCATCGACTTGCCACTCCTCGTCAACGTATGAGCGTATTTCGGATTTCGCTCGTTCTTGACCGAACACGGCCCTGGTCGACCTGATCCTTCCCCTAGGACTGACTAGTCGACTTTCTGCCTCGCTGTCTCTCCTGCAGTTGCCGCTTCGTCGCTCTCCACTTCCGAGACGCGCGAATCCCGTCTGTCGGACGAGTCAAGACGTTCATCTCCTCCCATTCTAAACTTAGGACGTGCTTCCCACCTAGCCCCTTACGGCATAAGCTTAGGCGCGCCTGATGGGACGATCATAAGTGCGACAGCCTCTTGTTTCTGCCCGTCCTTCAAACAGCGACTGCGCTTCGTTGCTCGTCTCTCAGTTCGATCTCCGCCGTCTATCGCTTGAGTTCTTCTCCTTTTCATCATCATCACCACCACCACCACCATCGTCATCGTCGTCCCAGCCATATCGACATCGTCGGTATCGTCATACAAATTCAGCCATGGGAATTCCGTGAGTGTTCGCCCTCTGATGACCGATGCGCCAGGCGCGACGCGCATCGCTTCCTGCGCGTGTCCCCGCCCGCGGATGGCGCCCGACTGTGCTCGCCGCGTTTGCGGAAGAGTGATGCCCGAGAACACACGGACGGTTAGGCTGATGGTTTGACTCGAACCCTATCCAGCTTGTATCGCGACTCCGCCGACCTCGAGGCAGCGTCGTTGAGATCGAAGCCGAGGGCGAAGGATGACCCGACCGCGGCGGCGCGATCGACCATCCGCCGTTCGCACCCACCCAGACGGCTTCGGCTCTCATCGAATGCCACGGCGTCGCCGCGATATCTCGCCTCACGCCCCGATGCGCTCCGCGCGTTTGTTGACGCGGTACGTCTCTGTCGCGCTTATTTCTCGCGCGCGATCTCGACGCAATCTCGACATGCCTGCTGATGAGTTTTCGCTGGCTGACAGCCGGTCAATCTGATCGAACCCAACCAGGCGCTGGACGAGGCCGACCACGCTCTGGCCGAGGCATCGCATCGCCGCCGCGTCGCGCACGGAAGGGGGCTGCCGAGCGATGCGCCGAGCTCCGAGCGCCACGGCCATTCCGCCCGGAATGTCGACGGTCGGCCGGAGGGTTCCATCAATCCGCTACCACGCGCGCCCGAGCCGAGGCGCGAAGTACGTCGCTTGCGCCGACAACTGGGCCATGCGCACCAACAGCTAGGCAATACGCGCCATTCTGTGATGCTGGGTCTCGACCGGCTGCGCAGCCGGCCCCACGAGGACGGACCGTCGCCTCCGCCGGACATTGACAGGCCCCCGCCCTACGGCTACACCTCGCGATTCGCGCCGGCCTATCGACTTGGACGCGAGGGGTTGGACGATCCGCTCGCGGGCTCGTCGTCTCCACATCGCGGCGATGTCCCTGCCGCAGCCGGTCCCCGTGGCCGTTTGACCTCGTCGGCTGAATCCGCCCACGCGCGATCCCGCACCCCGCCGACTCTCGGCGACCGAACGACGCTGGCGCCCCATTACGTTGGCCAGCCGCTGCCGTCGATGTCCCGATTGACTCGCGACATACGGGCCGTGCAGGACCGCGGCACGGCCATCGACGGTCTCGGCGACCGCGACCGCAGCCTCAGCCCGGACGATACCTGGGAGACGCTTCTGACGACCATCACGCCCGATCTCCAGCTACCAAGCGCGGATTCGTCCTTCACCTCAGCCACGGCGTCGGCGTCGGCATCGACCCGACCCTCGCGGCAGATCTCGGCCTCGACCTCGATCACGGCGCCCGAGGATGGCGACGACAACGACAAGGACGAGGAGCACGGTGACTCGGACGAAAGCCCGGACTGCGACCTTTCCATGTCGGACCTCGACGATGAATCCTTTATCGACACGGAGCCCGACGAATATGACGACTACGACGACGACGATTCCGACGATGACTCTGGCACCGAAGCTGAGGACCCGCCCCACGTGCTCGCCCTCGCCGCGTCGCTCGCGCCGTATACCAACCCGCTTAACGCTCAGTCCGCGCTTGCTCCAGCCTGGTGGCAGGCTGCTAGTCAAACGCAACCCCAGCAGCGCCACCACGACCAACAGCAGCAACAGCAGCAGCAACAACAACAGCCACAGCAACAGCAACAGCAACAGGAACAGGAACAGGAACAGCAACAGGAACAGCAACAGCCACAGCCAGAGCAACAGCCACAGCAACAGAATCAGCAACAACAACAAGAACAACCGCAACCACCGCAACAGCCAAGGCCGGTACAGCTACAGATGGGTTCTTCGACGCCGTTGACCATCACCGAGACTCAATTCCGCTTGCTGATGGAGCTCGAACGCAACGGGCAGGTCCCTGGCTGGGATCCCGACAGCGCTCCGTCCTACACCATTCCCGAGTCCACCGCAAACCTTGTCTGCTTCCTCGGGCTGGACGGCATCCAGCATATGCTCCACACTCTCGCGCTCTGGCGCGGCATGTCCGACGAGACCCTCGCCGCCGTTGGTCTCCGCCGAATCGTACCCTTGACCAGGGCACCTTAAGCTTCGATCGCGGTCGCCGAGCCGGGATGCAAGATCTGTCTTGACTGGGAGGAGCGAGCTTGGCCAGGAGAAGCTGGCCCTGACGTGCTTCCGTCTGTTGGAATCCCATAGCTTAGACCGAGATCTGGTCTCCGCAAGCTTCTGCCCCTTGGAGGTTATTTTCATCTTGAGCCCGGGCTATCTGAGTCTGACCTGAAGCAGACTTGGGCTACGCGGGAGCTGGGTGGAGATTACACATCGTGGTCGATCAACTGATTGACCGATTCAAATATCGAACTGGAAGGACTGGCTGGGTTTTTCTCTGTTCATCTCTTTACTTCTTTGGTGTGACGGAGGGAACTCTTTTCGTTGTGTTAACATATCTTCTATTCGCCCACCAGGAGGTCCCGGCACAGGCCCCGGAGTGGGTGTCAGCATGTTTCTACCGAGATAAGTCGGTAGCTCAGATATGATCTGTTCCTCATCATGGGTGAAAAACTGTCGAGCGTGCGAAAGCTGGACGGATTGCTTGAGGTTCCGCCTAGGATATATATTATGGCTGTCTGGCACGGCCAAGGAAGCCCAGAACTATGTACTGACTTCCGGGTAATGGCTGGAGATTGCACAGATAACTGTCGACCCAGAAGTCATCAAGAAATAACTTCCCGACAAAGAACACAAGGAAGCCTCTGGAGCAGGCACTTCCGGAAGCTCCGGGTACGGGAGTAACGGTAACAGGCAGCTCCTAGAAGGCTCCTCTTTTATTCTCTCGGTCTGTTACATCTTTCTAGATTCTTCATTACCCGTGCCATGGGGGGGTTATACCGCTCTCCTCCCGCACCTTTGGTACGTCCGGAACACCCTCTGAAGAAGAGTGCCTATCACCAGAGTGTCAGTATCAGTGGAATGTCAGGTTTTCAGTCATGACTCAACTACATCATTTATAACTTCACAACACAATGACTAAATTGAAATGTAACTGGCTTATTTGATTCCCCTACTTCTCTACTATAATCCTTGAAAGTATTGGCTTCCTTAAGAAATGAGTTTTCTGCCACACCCCAGCTAAGCTGGTCCTGTTGCAGGTACGTACCTACACCCAGTTGTACTGGACGTACCTCGGTACACCCCTCTAACTAGGCGCAAAGCACAAGCAAGCGCAGGCTGGCGAAAGGCAGGCGCAAAGTGCGAGCAGGCTCAAAGAGGCACAAATCAGCAATTACACCTTGAGTTTACAAGGGTTACAGGAATTAGGGGGGGGGGGGGGGGGGGGGAAAGGAGAATGATCGACGAAAGTTTTAGTCAGGCGCAAAAGTATGCTCATAGTTCATAAATCCTATCGCTTCCGTACAGTAGGGTAGTGGTTACGGCAGGGGAAAAGGGGGAAGTAGTTAGGGGAACGAATGCCACTTGCCATCGCTATATAGACCCGGTCATGCGCGACCCATGCCCGAGTCGTAGACGCACTCCCCATCGAGAGAGACACGAATGACAAAGCCGCTTCCAGACTCGACCAGCGTGAAGCAGGCACCTGCCCTATCTGCCATTTACAGTTTCTTCGTCCGGGCATTTACAATGACCACATCGTGGTTTCCGAAAAGTACAACCACCAAGTAAGTGCAAATTCCATTGATCCATATGAAAGGTCCCTCTACAACCATTCCCCTGTCATCGTCATCATAGTCGAAAAAGATGGGTATCTTGTGGAGTGATCTTGGGAAAGCTACCGATTTGTTCACCATCATCTCAACCATTTTCGTCGCCAGTGCCGTGTTCATTCTCCGCACTTTTGTGACGAAGTGCTTGAGGCTGGAGTGGTGGTACTATAACGTTTTTTTCAAAGACAATTTCTGGGAAGTTGATGGGATTTGGGGGGGGAAAACTAACAACGTGATTCTGTTATTAGGGGCACGCCGGGCAAAGCCTACTTCAACACCAAGTTCAAAGATGAGAAGAGGCTCATCGACGCCGACGTTGACTGGTTGTGCAGGACAAGGGTCCACAAAGCCGGCTCCCGCGCCATGGCCGCTGAATTGAGTGCTGACAGGCAGATCACGGCCGCTCAGCAGCGGGCCGACGGACAGATCGCGGCCGCTCAGCAGCGGGCTGACAGACAGATCACGGCCGCTCAGCAGCGGGCCGACGGACAGATCACGGCCGCTCAGCAGCGGGCTGACAGACAGATCGCGGCCGCTCAGCACCGGGCCGATGAACAGATCGCGGCCGCCAACCAGCGGGCCGAAGAGCAGGCCGCCGAGGCCACACATTGGCGCTGTAAGGCCAGAGGGCTGCGGGCAGCCTCTGGCCGCCAATCGACGTCAAGTTCGGCCTCTGCGACGGCCTCGGTGACGGCGGGCGAGGCGACGGCCGAAAGAGCCGGGGAGGTGGCGACGGGGCCGGCGACGGAGGGCGAGATGACGACACCGCCGACGGAGGGGGTGGCGAAGACCATAGCGCCGACGGCGGGGACGGCCAAGACGAAGATGGCGACAGCGCCAGTGGCGGGAGGGGCGACAGCCAAAGCGCTGGGCCCAGCGGCTTTGGCCAGGGCTGCGGCGGCTGCAGAGACGGCGGCCAAGGTGAAGGTGAGGGGGGAGGCCCGGGCACGATCCAAGACAAATGCTAGTGCCTAGCACTAAGGCCCGAGGGGGGGAGGCGAGGGAAGGGGAGCGGAGCGGAGGGGAGGGGGGAGGGGAGGACTGAGCCTGGGGACCGGAGCGCGACAGCCGGGGCACCGCAGCCGGAGCACACGACAGACCGAACATCATCATCACCATTATCACCATCGCCACTCGACAAAACATCAACAAAGGGTAACTTTAAACCCTCGGTATTCATCCGCATCTGGCATCTTCAACTTATATAACAAAAACATAAACACTAAACCAAAAAAGATTATCTTGGGGCCATTGAAAGACGTCCTTTGACTTGTAAAAACAGATGTATATGTGGAAACCGCTTTGTAAAGATCAATGGTTTGAAGATGGCTTTGGATGGCTGGCTGGGTGTCTGGCTGGTTGTGTAGCTGGCTTTGGATAAATGGCTTGTTGTCTGGGTGTGGGGCCTTGTGGCTGGCTGGCTTGTCGTCTGGCTGTTTGTCTGAATTGGCTGTTTGTGTGGCTCTCCAGCTCGCCAGCTCTCCATCTCTCCATCTCTCCATCTCCCTCTCTGGCTGATCAACCATCTCCTTTCCGGTAGCGGTTCGTCGACCTCCAGACAGCCTGGGCATCCCGGTGCGTGTATCTCCTGGTATACATGGACATTGAACTCATGTCTGGCAGGCACCCGATGGCAGAAGGGCATGTCTGAGTTGAACAGTATGGTGTGCGTGTATTCAGCATCAATGGTATGGTGTATGTATCTGGAACTGATAACAGACGGGGCACGTCTGGCACTGACTGAAGCGTGGAGGAGAGTGGAGTGGGGTAAGATGGAGGCACCGAATCGACACTTGCGGGAACAAACATCGACGGACATGCTTCGTAAGCAGCCACGGTACCGTATCTGAGCAGATACGGTATTGATTCGACCTAGACGACACGCTCCACGAGCCTCTGGCAGCCATCACGTGAATAGTTAGAGCATTGTTAGTAGTCTTCCACAAGACTTTACAATAATATTGAAAGCCGACAACCGGTCGACGTAGAGAAGCAATGCCGACAGCCGGTCGACACTGTATGAATAGTCTTGCTAAGCTACGTATGTACTAACAAGCAACAACGAGATGAAAACTCTGCAATCTAGTCACGTGCCACGTCGTACAACAATTTAGTGTGGCTCGGGGCTGCTTCGTCACACCCCGGGTACCGTACCCGATCACATGACAGTCGATATCAGATAACGAGCAGTTAAGGGGCTCCCTTGATGAAATTTTGTATAAGTCCACTATCCTTGGTTGGAATCATCTCAGATTTTTATATTGGGTGGAGAATCATATAGAGAAGAGATATCGAGCAATAGAGCTCTAGTATACAAAGCGTGATTGCTTTCTCAGGACTCAATCATGTTAATTAGTTCTGGGCCTCCTAATCTTCCCACCTGTCATCTACATCATCAACATCAGAAGAAGACTGTTTTGACTGGTGAATGAGTCTTTCTTGCAGTTGTTACAGCCTTCTGATCTTTTTCCTCCTTCTCTGCCTGCTTCTACAAGGTGCTGTGTTCTGCACTTGAAACAAGACTTCCCAACAGTACGCTCTGCAAGATCCTAGACAGTCTGGGGAGTCATAGACTATTCCTGGATGCTAAGGGCACCAACACACCCCACTAGCTTTACTTCCTGGGGTCTTCTGCTGATGTCAATGATGAAGATGACCGGTGGGAAGACAAGGAGGTCGCAAGGACTAAGTAATAAAGTTGAGTTCTGAGAAAACAGTCACGCTTTGTATACTAGAGCTCTATTGCTCGATATCTCTTCTCTAAATGATTCTCTACCCAATATAAAAATTTGAGACGATTCCAACCAAGGATAGTGGACTTATACAAAATTTCATCAAGGGGGCCCCTCAACTGCTCGCTATCTGATATCGACCGTCATGTGATCGGGTACGGTAATCCTCGGGCCGCTTGTACGATGGAATCCCTACGTCGCAACAGGCTCGTACAAAGCTCCCGGCCGACAAATATGTAGCCGAGCGTGCCGAGGAGGAGGAAGAGGAAGAGGAGGACGAGGACGAGGACGAGGACGAGGAGAAGAAAAAGAAGGAGGAAGAGGAGACCTAAGAAGGACGACGTCCTGACCGTCAAAAAAGCCTCAGTTCCAGCTTACAGCGGCCATCCTCGAATACAAGATCTCAAAAAAGCCTTATCCGACAGTACCCTAAGACGTCATCGATGACAAAACCTCAACGCGAACAATTTAAGACGTCATGTGGATATCCTCTGTTGTCACGAAGAGTTGACTGAGTCGAGGGTCGTCAAGAAGGAAAGGCTCTTTTTTTTTCACTCTCTCTCTCGCAGAAGCACAGGAATTACTCGGGAGGGTTTGGGATTGGGCTGAGTGCAGGTAGGTACGGTATGGCTCAAACCTACATCGGTGGTAGTACGTAGGTGTGGAAAGAAAGAGATGTTGAGATGGCTTAGTGTGTGGGTGAGTGTCGTGCCTGGCTATAAGCATCCTTTTGGATGAGAGGGCAAGTGGTCGGTTTTGATGCGCGAGATGGTCCTCTGAGTTTGAGTTCTTGTATCAGGATGATACACCTGATTGTTGATCGAGATGGTCATATGCATCATGATGGTGTGTATAAACGCAAGGACGAGAAATAGCCATCACCTAATAGTTAGTGTGGACAGGGCTCAGCTGGACTTCAGACTAGGTGGACGGATAAAAGCATTGGGTTCAAAGTGTTCAGAGTAACTGTTTGATGGTCCATCCCGCAAGCAAGGTTGAACATCTAATTCAGCTGTTATTCGAGTAAGACCGACTATCTGGCTACAAACCAGTGTACCGTACAGTACTGACATCGCACCGGTCACCGCGGCGCTGGATCGCCCGGCTGCTGCGGGAGGAGGAGGGAGACCCGTCGTGGGCTGCAGGCCTCCTCACCGCTCCCCTCCCACATTCCCCCCCCATCACGCACTGAGAATATTGGATTCTTACTTGGCAGGCTCAACAAAATCAGCGATCGGCTCACCGCAGGACTTCCGACAATGCTATCGATATGCGTTGGATCCGACGAAGCCCGGCATTTTGCAGTAGACTTCAGCCAACCAAAGTGGCCCCGAGGATCCTGGATGCCGGACCACTCCATCAAGCCGAGGCAGAGGACTCCGACGGGCGCCGGCCAATGGGTCATTGAGCGTGTCTGCAAGCAGTATAACGTTCTGCTGGCTAGAAACAGAGCCGGTCGGCCTGCGTCGGCTGGTCAACGCAGCCAACGTAGTCAACCAATCATTCAGTCATTCTTGTTGAGCAGATCCCTTCGGATGGTCAAGCGAGGCAGCAGATCCGCCTCGGTCACTTGGTCACGACACCATTCGGGCAGCCCCTCAGCTCCAGACAGGCAGCTGGTCAAGTCTGTCTCATGTTTGTACGAGCATGCACCCAACAATCTTTGTGCAAGATCTCATATCTCAACGATCTTGTACCCAGACGTGCCGGCCTAAGAGATTCCGAGCGAGAGATACGCCAAACACTGATACCTAATTCGAACTTGCCCTCATTACCCTTCTGCATCTCTGCCCAGATCCACCCTCGCCCTTCTGTCAACCATTTAGAGATGGAAGATGTGCCGGCCAAGTTGACCTCCCAAGCCTCACGGGATACCAATCGCCCCGAAGAGCAGGCTTCGCGGCGCGAGACGGATCAATCGACTAGTCCCTGGGCTTCCGGCGCCCAGGTCTCATCCTCGATGCTGAGCACCACCTCGGTGATTCCCGCCACTCTGTTCTCCACAATCTGCCTCCCGTTGACGAGGTCATTCTGGTCGACACGGCGATGTGCGTCCTCGAGGGTGTCGGCGATGCCGGCCTTGACGTGCCTGCCAACGAGCCTGTCGCGAGCGACGTCGAAATCGACGTCGACGAACCAAAGCTCGTCGATGAGACGGGCCGCCTCGTTCCAGGGCGCCACGTTCAGGCTCAGGTAGTTCCCCTCGAACACGACGATGCGCGCGCATGCCGGAATGGCGATGTCGTCCGCCACCGGATCCTTGACGGCGTGGTCGAAACTTGGTGCGTACAGCGTCGGGGTCTCCGCTGCGATCGGCTGTCGCAACTGCTGTACGAGCTCGACGAAGGACGTCCCGTCGAAGGTGAACGCCGCGCCGCGGCGCGCATGGGCGAGCTGTGGATCGGGCATCGCTGAGAGTTGCTTTCGCGACAGGTGGTATCCGTCCATCGGAACGAACGCGGCGACCGGCTGCGAGACTGCTACGCCAGGGTTCTGCGCCTGGTGGATAGCATTCAGTCGGGCGACGACCGTGGCCGCCAAGGTCGTCTTGCCTGCCGATGGCGTATCGTGGCGTTTATCCACTGGTCAGCCACTCCGCTCTGGACGCAAGGTCCCCTCGGTGGTCTTCATCTACGGGTAGCAACTGATTACTGGTTCGAGCTAGGAATAACTGAGAAGAGGCAATGCGCGAGACCCAAAGCATGGAGACAGCCCGGCGCAAAGGGCAATCAACATCCAAACCCCGGTGATTTACTCGTGGACGACTCACCAGAGCCAGGTATTCCGGACACGGCGACCATATAGCGCTTAGACGCCGACGTCTTTTCATAAGCCTCTGCATCGCAGCCTCACCATCATCGTTCAGCCAGCTTTTCTCGGCAAGCATCTGCGTGGGCAAGGCTTTCTTTAAACGGGTGGAACAGGAGAGGATGGCTGGGAGCAATACCCCAGATCTTATTCACCAGGCGCCTGACCTGTTCCTCCATCTAGTCTGCGTCAGTTCCGCAGGGTATATACTCCGTGCCACTTTTAGGGTGCGACTGTGGATGTTAATGTACTCTCTTGGGTGTCTCTCGAGTCTCGTGGCTAGTCCCGTCTTGCTTCTAGGATTAAGGCCCCAATGGCTGCCAAAACCGGCAGAGAAGGTGGTGTGAATCTCTCGAGGCACCTCGGGATGGACCAGCAGGCCTGAAATGAGATATCATCAAGCCACCAGGACCAGCGCCAAATTGGGTCAAGGCGCCTCAATACGTATACACCCCTGCACCGTCGGCGTCCGCCGTAGTTCTCGTGCAAGGTGTAGACGCTTGTGTGCTAGTAAAAGGATTCGTCGGTTCTTTGTGCCGCGAGCTCTGTTGTAGGTGGCCAACCGTGGATGGATCGTACACAAGTGTAGCGAGCACGATGCAAGAGGCGCTTAGTATCATAGGGCTGATGCGGGTGGGCAGTGGTGGGGTACCATAGATAAGCCGATATGGTGCCGTTATCAAATCCGAGCTAAACCCAGAGCGCAGCTCTACCCCGTGACTACTTCCGTAATCCTCGAAACATCATGCGCGTGAAAGCTCCAGCGCCGACGTTGCTACGTCGTTGAAGGGACTCTGATGCTCACTCCTTCAAGCATCATCTGAAAGGATGGAAGACACCGGAGAACTGCTTATGGCCATAGATATAAGTCTTGACTCATCGGATGAGGATAGGAGCCAAGACGGCCGTCCACGAAACGGAAAATCAAGCAAAGTGTTGGATCACCATGCTCGCAAGCATCAGACAGAAGTAGAGTTTCAACGACAAAAAGATGCTTTCAGACCACGGATTGATGATGGCGAGGTACGTTGCTTGTGCTTTCACTCGTTCTGCCATAGGCTATTCGTTCTGTCTTCAAAATGTCTACTCTCCCAATCCACAATCGTTTACCAGACTACGGGACAAGCCTTGAAAGATGACTTACAGTGCAGACGACGACAACAGTAGATATGGAAGACGATCAGACTACCTCCGCATGATCCAGACAAGCTCGAGGGCCAACGAATCCTACACGCCGTCGAGGAATTATACTACCAACGTAGGTATGACGAGGCGGTGGCTTTTGCCGATCAGGGTCTGAGTGGGATCATGATGCCAGAGCTCAAGAAAACTCTGGCGCTCTATCTCAGGAGATGCGGCGAGAAGAGAGACGAGGCGGTAGAGCTGAGAGGTGCAGCGCCATCGGCACCGCGACGACCAGTGGTACAAGAAGAAGAGGAGAGAGGAATGGATGGCTAGGAGAGGCAACTCGGAGACGCAACTGATCGGGCTGGACAGAGAGCTTTGGGGTCCAGGCGTCAACTAAGACAAGCCGAAGGTATGCTTCACATGAGATAGCTCCAATCCCCTCAAGATGCCTTTCTCTTCCTTTTTCGGTCCTCCTGTCAGCAGCCGATTACACATCTAGTTCCGTAGACCAGACCTGACGTGCCTCCTTTGATGACCAGATGGCTCTAAACAGAAACCTGCAAGACACTCCCTATCATACGACTACGCCCGTCGTCCCTCCTCATCTGAAGCAAGATCGTGAAACTCGAACGAACAAGGTGAATCCAGCATGTACGGGCTCGAAGATTGATATCCACGTACGGGAGTACACATACTGTACTAGACGGTACACTCTATGACGTACGCTCTACAGGTCCTCAGTACTCGTAGAATTCAGGGCTGCGCTGCGGCTGGATACCTACCGTCACGACTGTCTCATAGGCCTTTGACTTGAAATTCTTTGCGGTGAGTTCCTGCTGTAAGTGTGCGTTTCATGGTACCAGCGCACAGGGAGACGGGTCGGTTAGGATTCCCAGAGTCTCAACCCGGAGCTGTCAAACTAAGCTTTCAACCCAATCCCTCAAACAGAAGGTCTCAACCCAAGCTCCTATTCTGCTTCAGAGTCCAGTACGTATCGCGCATACGTAGAGATAGCAGGCGTGAAGACGATACTAACGACCTCTACAGTGCAGTACAGTGCAATACAGTACAATCGAACGCACGCTACTTCCGCATGAGCTGTGCTAATCAGAGGCCTCCTCTTCCTCCTTCCTCCTTCATCCTTCAAGGTGTGGCGCGGTGGACCGCAAGCACAAATGTCCCGGCCAGCCTATGCAGGCGTCCTCGGGCACATAGATAATGATAATTGTAGGTTCGTGAACAGACTTCATCGTCTTCGTTGAAAGAAGAAAGACGGGTGTACGAAAGACCCCGGTGGTAGCTCATCGCAGACAGGAAAAGGCAGTGAACGTTGTAAAGGTTTAAGGAGAGGAGGAAGAAGAAGGTTCCTTTGCAGGTAAAAGTTTCTTGAGAAAATGTTCTTGGACGCCGCTTCCCCCCCACCCAGGAAAAGACGGGATATGGGGATGAGGGGGAGAAGAGATATGGAGGTAGATGGGCAGATAGATAGGAGGAAATGCTAGGGCGTTGAAAGACGGAGCACGGTAGATGTAGAGAATGGAAAATGAACAAGGTCATCGAAGACCGCCAAAGACGACTTTCCCGACGCCGTTGACCTCGGCTCGGATGCCGTTGCGGCTGGCGTCCTCAAAGTCCTTGACGATGCCGCCGATGACGATCTTTCGGATCTTGCCGTCGACCTTGGAGAACATGTCGGCCACGGCGGGGGTGCAGACGGCGGGCGAGCTGGCGACGTTGATGACGCGCGTGTAGCAATCGATCAGGACGTCGCACACGGTGGCGAAGGTCTCGTGGAAGTCCGGGTCGAAGGGCAGGAACGGCGTCGAGAGATAAGTGTAGTCGTCCAGCTCCGAGTCGTTGGCCGGCAAGGACGCGGCGATCGTCGTCGACGTCATCGCCGTCGCCGTCGACGAGATGCTGCTGCTCCCAGCGATGGAGCGCACGTCCGACATGTCGCCCCCGGCGGGCGCGCCGCTGTTCAGCGGCAGACCGATCTCCGTCGCCGAGCTCGCGCGCCGGCCCTTCCCCGTCGTCACGTGCGTCGCGCGTCGGAACATGTGCGGGATCCGGGCGCGCGACAGGGACGAGCTGGACGATCCGTCGGACGGATGCACCTGCTGGTAGGCGTCGAACTCGGTGAGCAGCGAGTTGAGCGAGCGCAGATAGTCCAGCGGGTTGTGGGACGTGATGTCGGAGAGCATCGGCAGCGAGAGGCCCAGCAGGAGGTAGTTCGTCGCCCGTCGCGAGAGCTTCTTGGGGTCGAAGGACGGCAGCCTCGAGAGGTCTTGCTTGTTGAAGAGAATCGTGTTGAACCAGAATATATGGCCTTCCTGCCTGGAGATCGCGGCCGAAGTGTAAGCGCATGTCACGTTGCCGCAACAGCTCAATGCCTTTCGTCTTGTGCTTATACGGAAGAGACTGCAAGCCTACGCTTTTCTCAGATAATCCAGCGTCGATATCCGCTTGGCCGACAGGTCTTGGATGTGCTGGTAGATGACGCTCGGGTTCTGCACTCCCGCCACGCCGCCCGTCGCCACGACGTTGGCCTGACTAAAGTCGGAGGCCGTGTGGAGGGGCGGCGGAGGCCGCGACGAGTCGGACTGCTGCTTCTTGCTCCCGAACGGCGTCACAGTCATGGCTGTAGAACAATGCTTCTTGATGGCCTTGGAGGCTGACGAGGCTGGGGGACGTGGAGGGCATGAGGAACGCCGTCTCGGGTTGACCCTTTGCTCGTATACTACGGCCGACGAGGCTGTGAGCCTCACAGCGTGCTACTGTCTGCGGACATGCCTTGTGGAACCGGAGGTCGTGGCTGCTGGCAGCTTTGGAATCCGCTGCCCTTGGACCTCATGAACAGCCCCAGCGATTTCTGGGCAGGGCCACGAAGGCGTTGACCGCTGCATCCCGCATCGTTCCGGAGCCGAAGCGCAGTGGCTGGCGCACATGCTTTAGGCTTACTGTTTTAGGCAAGGTCGTTCCCTGAAGTTAGAGCCATTCGCATTGCCGATCAGGGATGCCAATCACCAGCGCCATAATTAAACGGCCCTAGGAATCAGCCAAGCTCAATTGACCCCGCACACCAACGTCCGGGATTGACTCTTGATGGGCGCAGATTGTCCAATTGTATCCGAAACTCGAATGTCAGAGCATCGTCTAGCAAAGAAATGGCAGAGGATTCCGCCACAAGATCTAACAAGCTCCCTGCCCCAGGCGAATGGCCGGAGGATCCCCAGGAAGCTCTCCCAACCTCGAAGGACAGGATCTGGATCGATGGATGCTTTGATTTCAGTCATCATGGTACTAAGCCTAGAAGTGGTCAGTAGACGCAGAAATCTACTGACTGGGGCATTGGAGGTCACGCTGGGGCCATGTTGCAAGCTCGTCGTCTTGGCAAGGAATTGATCGTCGGGGTCCACTCGGACGAAGACATCATGGACAACAAAGGCCCTACGGTCATGACGCTCAAAGAGCGGTGCGTATGCTTCGGAAGGGCAGCTCTCGAGAAGCGGAGGATGTATCGCGAGGCTGATCCAGACGGGGAAGACTGTCGGCGGTGATGGCGTGTCGGTGGGCGACGAAGGCCGTACCGTGTGCGCCCTATGTTACCTCTCTTCCATGGATTTCGCATTACGGCTGCTTCTACGTGGTCCATGGGGATGACATTACATCCGACAGCAGCGGGCAGGACTGCTATCGGTTCGTCAAGGCTGCCGGCCGATTCCTGGTGGTGCACCGGACGCCTGGGATCTCGACCACAGACATTGTGGGCCGCATGCTGTTGTACTCGAGAGACCATCACATCAGGTCGCTGGCGAGAGTCTTGGCCGGCGAAGAAGGGCCGAATCCGGCCGAGGAGAGACAGGAAGTGGCCGAACAGCTGAAGCAGAGGATCAAGGACTTTGCCAGCGACGAGAGCGGTCTGCTTGCGCACTGCGACGTCTGGAACTGGAGCCAGCAGCCGGAGCAGCCGGAGCAGCCGGAGCAGCCGGAGCAGCCGCAGCATCTTAGGGCGGAGCAAAATCACCACTTCACCAAGGTCGTTGCCGGCCAGGGACCGATGGAGGGGCAGCGAGTGGTCTATGTCGACGGCGGGTTTGATCTCTTCTCGTCGGGGCAGATTCGGTTCCTCCAGATGGTGCACGAAGCGGAGGAGCAAGCCGGAAGGGATCGTGGCTGGGACGACGACTGGCACAGGAGAGCCCGTCTTGAGAGGCACGGTGTAGACTATCGTCCGGCCTTTGTCGTCGCCGGGGTGCACGACGACGAGACGGTGCAGAAGTGGAAAGGAGCCAACTACCCCATCATGAACATTGTCGAGCGTGGGCTCTGCGTGCTTCAATGCAAGGCAAGTAGCGCACTGTACACAGCCCACACAGCTCACACACCCCCGGGAAATCCACACACCCGCGGCACCCTCTCTCTCCCTACCCAACCTCACGACCACCCCCCCCCCCCCCCCCCCCCCCCCCCGGCGCGGCAAAACAAGCTGATTCCAACGTGCCCTTTGTCCATCGCAGTACGTCAACGCGCTCGTGTTCTCCGCGCCGTTCGTGCCCAGCAAAGCGTACCTGCAGTCGCTGCCGTACGGGACGCCGACGGCAGCGGTGTACCACGGGCCGACGTCGTTCATGTCGACGCCGCAGCAGCTGGACGTCTACGGCGACGCCAAGGCCCTGGGCATCTTCCGACAGATCGGCGCGCACGAGTTCGCCGGCGTCAACGCCGAAGATATCGTCCGTCGCATCTTGCGCAACCGGAAGCGCTACGAGGATAGACAGCGCAATAAGGGCGTCAAGGCCGACGCCGAGGAGGAGATTAGGAGGAGGGGGGAGGGAGAGAGGGAGGGAGTAGCTCTGAATTGAGGTGCCTTGCCCAGACCGTGCATCTCTACTCTCTACAGTACTCTTGTTACTCTTCTCCGTCTTCTTCGCGGGGGGAGGGAGAACTACAGTAGGCCAGCGTCTCTCGCCATCTTTCATGATCTTGCACCATCTTGCATACTGTACATACGTGCCTAGACACCAGACTGAGCTCTCGCCATACCGACTCTGTCCATGTTCCGAGTCCTCTGATTATCGCACAAAGAGCTTTCCTCCTTGGAGTACTTTTCGAAGATGTCGATATTCATGCAAGCCCCCCCCCCCCCCCCCCCCCAAGATGAAGATGATTCGAGGATATTGAGACCTCCCAACGCCACCTCTACGAAGCATAATCATCTCGTTCCAAAATCGATTTCATTTGTCTTGCTTGTTCTGATCTGACTGGTCGCCCTCGGCATGGACGTCTTGGTCTACTGCCAGCACGCCTTCTTTCTCGAGCAGGCTCGCCAGTTCGCCGTTCTGATGCATGCTCACCAAGATGTCGCATCCGCCAACAAAGGCCTTGTTCACGTACAGTTGGGGTATGGTGGGCCATTCGGAGTATTCTTTTATGCCTGTTCGATCGAGCACACGTATCAGTCTTTCGGAAGGAGATGAACACGGCTTCTCCTGTCTTGGGAGAATAGTAGGAAAGCGCTGATGGATCCGATAGAGGAGAACGACACGTACCTTGCCGTAGATCTTGATCCTCCAGCACGTTAAACGCTGTGAATTTCTTCGGGTCTACGCCCTGCAGGCTCAGAACCTGCAGACTGGCCCTCGAGAAGCCGCACTGCGGAAGGTCCGGCGTGCCCTTCATGAACAGAACCACCGGCGCCGATGCCACGGCCTTGTCTATCGCCACTCTAGTGTCGGACGACAAGCTACGGCGTAGGACGAGAAGCAACGTCGGTGACGCGGTGACGGGCTTCCATCGCTGTCGTGAAAGGAACGAAGCTGGACGTTGTGCCGCTGACAGCGGTCGTTGAGATATGCAGGAGGAGGCGCGGCGGAGGAGCTACATGGATCGATGTCAGTCGCAACAAGCTCCGAGCAGCTGGGGGCTTATCGTAGGAGCGACGAAGGGAGACGAGGTAACTCACGGGGGAGAGGCCGGATCGAGGTATCATGTTGGATGAAAGACCCGCGATACTGAAAGTGCCGTATGAAATTGATGCCTCGATAGATGGTTGTCGGGTAGACAAGTACAGTACGTATCGCAGCAGCTTGGAGCTGCTGTTTCAACGAACGGTTGGAAGTACGTATGTAGCATCACGTCATTACCGCAGCGCCTACCGTACCGAACTCAATACCTGTGATGGTACGGAAGTAACGTACGTAACCACGGTGACGTACGAAGGTACCTAGCGGGACGAAGCAGCTACCGCCCGAACCACCGTACGCCTATTTTAGCGGCTTGTAAGGCCTATATTTGGAGCCTAGTTACCTGTGTCCTCCTAATCTCTAAGCGTGGTAACGGCTGTAATTGTCTGGTCAGTCTTTGGTGGTGAGCCGCCTAGAGCCACTGAAGCGCTCAGGCAGGCTTGCTCGGCGTCTGAAAAGGGCCTCTATATTCTTTCGAGGGGGGGTTGCCTTGAGTTGGAGATGCCTGTGTTATCATACCCTGGGCTTCTTGATCCAACACGACCGGCGGAGAGTGAAACAACACGTGCTGGGGAATTGGCACTCCAATGGGCAGGGGAGCGATAGTGCGATAGGGGATGACTTGTTAGACCGCTGCACCAGGAACAGAGACTGGGCAACGAGATTATTTGGCCTCTTCCTACGATACGCCCATGTGCACGCCGTATCAGTGCAGTGGTTGGTCATAGCCATGGGTAAACAGTAGCACATAGCAAGTCGCATTTGGTGGCATCAACTCAGTAAGAACTTTTCTGTTGGGTATTGGTGGTATTAGCAACCATGTTCAACAGCGCGATCTATACAAGAGGCGAAGAGGAGAAAGAGAAGCTGGCGGCACGGTCATGGTTCTTTCGCTCCCGTCTGTCGTCATTGCTGTAGGTTGATATCTTCGACTCTATAGTGGTCCGAGACGATACGATAGAGATAAGACGGCGCATGTCCACCCCTTTTTCGCACAGCGCAGGTCAGCCATCCGAGAACACGTTGTCATCGGGCGACGTCTCTTCGAGACCGCAACTTACAGATTCGTGATGTAGAGATCCACCATGTCTGCCGGAACGTAGTCGTACAGCGGATTCTGCACGTCCACGCCTTCGACCATCTCGCCGTCCTGATACGGAAACACCCTGCTCGCGTCGCCGTACTCGATCAGGGCCTCAAAGTCGAACGGATACACCGGGCTGAGCTTGTACACGCCGCTGACGATGACCACCGGCGTGCGATGCGTGCGGGCGGCTTTTGCGATCATGCGTGCCCCGGCTGCTGCCACGAGGCCGCCGTTGGCGAGGACGGCGTGCGTGCCCAGGATGACCTTGTTGACTCGGGACATCAGCGCGAAGACGGCCGAGTCGGGGATCACGATCACCGTCACGCCTGCGGCCGTGAGCGGCTTCCGGAATGCGCCCTTGGCCAGTATGTCATCGTCGGGTGTGCCGTTGGTGGTGCTGCTGACCATCCCTTCTCCGTCCGCGGTCGATTCGGCATGCACGACGGTGAACCTGCGCTTCCCGGCTGCCTTGAGGAGGAACTTCTGCACGGTCAGAGACGTGCTGTGGGTCAGGATGATCTCGTTGGCGTGGATGTGCTCCAGCGCGTACGCAGCGATTTGGTCGTCAACCTGGCCCAGTTCATCGATGATCTCTTCGATCCCGCTGATGATGTCCGGTTTAAGCTCCCGCTGGAGGACGGAGCCGAATCTGGCTAGGCTTCGGGCCGTGAGGCTGGTCTTTGAGCCAGGAGACTGGGCACCTGGTGGAGTGGACGCTGCCGACTCTGTGTCCTCGTGAGAGAGGAGATCGAACATCGAGGCCGCCATCGGTGCCGCTTGGCTGACGGCATACGACTTGTGAGACGATATGAGCGACGGCCGCTGCATCGGACGACCGCTTGGCCTATAGATCGACTCAGACAGCCCGTCGACTCCCAGCTTGACACCTGTGTTGGTAGCTGCGTCCTTGGGCTGGATGGCCCCATGGCTCAAAGGGCTGAAGGTCGATATGCTGGAGGATAGAGTGGGACGGTGCGTCGAAAGGCTCTCGATCGCCCCAAAATCACTCCTCTGGCTCTCGGTCCCTGCCTCGCTGCTCGCAAATGGATCGGCGTCTCTGTCGGCCTCGATCTCTTCGCGGATGAGCCCAAGTACTCGTCGCACGATATTGCCCACCGCAAGCTCTCTCGGTTGAGCCGCGTAGAGTCTCTGTCCGACCTGCCGTACGCGCTCGATCAGAGTCTCGATGTCGGCCCATCGGAAGCTCGACACGACACGGAGGAGGAGATGTGCTGTTGCTACGGCACATGGCCGGGAATGTTTGATCTGACGTCTTTTCAGAAGCCTTTGATGCGGGTTAGACTAGACTTTTACTGCAAGAGAACGCTCCCTAGGGTCGGCCTTACGACGTGAGATGCTCTATGGACGAGTCGACCGGATGCTGCTTCAGCGATCTGAGGAAGGACTGCAGCCCGGGCGTGGTCGATATCTGCGTGGGTGGCATGTTTGGACGATGCAGCTGCTGTTGACCCCTGGATTCAGATGCATTTGATTATGCTTTAGACCAGCCCTATTTCCCAAGTACTTGGACTGTGAGGAGCGCGTAGGGTTGTGACCGTAGTTGCGACCGTGAACGTGATGCTGTCTGTGCGATTGCTGTCTGAGGCTTTTGTCGAACCGAGCTCCCAGTAGCTCTAACATAGGCTACCGTGGCTACCACTTCCACCTCTTTTTCCGGAAGCCATGTCAATGCTGTGCGACACCGCAACTATTCTCAGGTAACCCGTCGTCGAGCTTGGTGTGCATATCGTCTTCATTGGATCTTCTGACGACTGACAGATTCTGAGGCAGCTATGAAGATACAGCCCGCCTTAGCGGAGTCTTACTGATGCGGGTGTCGTTGCTCTCGACCGGACCGACTCTGATGGGAGAAGACGATGAACGCCCTCAACCTGTTGTCGGCCCGCCTTATCGGCCCCACTCCAGCTGACGTACAGTCGTCCATCCCGGCAGAGGCTAGACGAGACCTCGCAAAGGGTCCATCGTGGTTCTGGGTCCAGCTCAGACGCGGGACGTCGACCGAAGCGCGCAAAGACAAAGATGGAGCGCCCGGCATGCCCACGCTGTATCCGGATCAGGAAGACAAAGAGACGGCCATCGCCGACATAGGCTACAATGCGCAGTCTCCCCAGTCGACCGGCCCATCCGCATACGGCGAGAAGTCATCCACGCCTCAAGGAAGCGGTCCAGATCCGAGCAGAGAAGGCCGAGTTGAAACGGAGGACACAAGCGGCTTGACCACGATACCGCGACGACTTGCTCATGCCTTGATAGCTTCGATCAGATGGATACTCTCGACGTTGGCAACCCCAGGGGTGTATCTGATTGCATGCATGTCGGATGAAAACGGCAGATTCTCGCCGCTCCTGCCAGCTCGGAGAATATACAGAGTTGCCGTGTACCCGTGGAGGAGTCGCGCCACCGCCCAGGCGGTTGGCTTGTCAGCAGCATCGCGCTCGGATCAGCTCGAGAGCGAACGGCGACCGCAGAGACCATCGCAGTTATATCGGCACAAGTCCTACACGGCTGGGCATGCCACTTCGTCCGACCTGGGCTCGGATTCAGTTCCCATGAGATATTCGGATCAGTCGCAAGGGGACGGCAATGTCAACGACGAAACTAGCTCTCGAGGATACGCGCTGCCGCGAACTGCACCGTTCGATGCGCTTGACGAGAGAGCGCCCGGGCCCCGAAACATCCGCATTCAAGCCACGAAGGACGATGCTCGGAGACGTCGGAGGTCGCGGAAGGCAGATTCCACAGGCTCCGATGCAGCCGGATGGCCGGAAGCATTACCCCTGATGCCAGCGACGTTGAAGTCGCCCACCTCTCCGGTCTCTTCCTTGGGGATGACCAGGTATCCACGAGCTCCTGCTCCACCAAGGCCCTTGATCCCGCGCCGACGATCGTCCACGTACTTGCCGAAAGGTCTGCCCGTCGAGATTCCTTCCAAGACATTGATCCTAGACCTCGACGAAACCCTCATACACAGTCTCGCAAAAGGCGGACGGATGAGCACGGGCCACATGGTCGAGGTCAAGCTGAGCACAGCCATGATGGGCGGGGGAGGAGCCGCTGTCCCGCAGCATCCCATCTTGTACTACGTCCACAAGCGGCCCCACTGCGATGAGTTTTTACGAAAGGTCAGCGTCTTGGGTCTGCCGGGAGCGAGGGGGTGTATGCCTACGGCCAGGCTGACCGGAATCCGTGAAATGCAGGTCTGTCGATGGTACAAACTGGTGGTGTTCACCGCTTCAGTTCAGGAATACGCCGATCCGGTCATCGACTGGCTCGAGCAGGATCGAAAATACTTCATGGGCCGCTATTACCGCCAGCATTGTACCTTTCGCGGTGGCAACTACATCAAGGATCTCAGCTCGGTCGAGCCGGACCTCAGTCAGGTCATGATCGTTGACAACAGTCCCGCCAGCTATCTCTTTCATCCCGGTATGTTCTTGCTTCACGAACCAGCCCCTGGTGTTGTTTGACTTCCCGTACAGTAGGGCTGCCTTTTCGAGCGTTTTCGAGGTTGACTTGGTGATCTGGGCAGACAACGCCATCCCCGTCGAAGGCTGGATCAGCGACCCGACAGACAACCACTTGCTACACCTGATCCCGCTGCTCGAGGGCATGCAGCACGTCACCGACGTCCGAGCTGTCTTGGGCCTGCGAATGGGGGAGCCTAATGCGGTTTCGTCCACGGCAGCATGATCGATTAGCCACTTTGGTTTCTTCTTCCTTCCATCCGAGAGGCTCTGTATTCTACATTCCGTCTGCCAGTCCTGCGGTCACTGCTACTTTGGTTGCTCCCCATTCCCGTTCATGTAATAGAATACTGCTGGTGCGCCACTTGGCTTGGAGTGAATGGACTGGGGGCTGGTGCTCGAACTTCGGTGTCGTCGTCGATGACTGGGAGGTGTGGAGTATTGCCATTGGAGGTGTCTGAGCTCTGGCGTTGTATAGATGATAGTAACAGCTGGTGGGGGTTGTCTTCGGCAGTCTTGGCGGTGCTATAAGGCCACAAACGGTAGAATCTTTTTTGTAGCAGTTGCCTACACACGTGCTGGTCGAGGTATCTGAATATCAGACAACCAAGCGACTGGTTCTCAGGAGCAGCTTCACCATTGCAACCTTGCAACACTCTTTCCGACGTGCGATATAGAGCCATATTTTCACCAACTGCATGATGGCGATCCAAGCCAATCGTCTTCATCCCACACAGGACCTGCACCCAGGATGATCGAGCCCGGTCTCTCACGGATCACGAAGCTCTTGCAAAGCAGCAACATCCAGCCTCTACGATGGCGAGCCGTCCACGTAGCCGGAACGAACGGCAAAGGGAGCATCTGCGCCAGCGTATCGGCAGCACTTTGCGCCGCCGGGCTGCGCTGCGGACGGTACACGTCGCCGCACCTGGTCGAGCGCTGGGACGGCATCAGCGTGGACGAGCACGTCGTCGGACCGAACGCCTTCCACGCCGTCGAATCCCAGGTCGAGCAGCGGAACAGGCAGCACGGCATCGGGGCGACGGAGTTTGAGAAGCTCACGGCGACGGCCTTTGAGATCTTCTCGGCCGCCAAGGTCGACGTTGCCGTCGTCGAAACGGGCATGGGCGGTCTCTTGGACGCGACAAACGTGCTGCACGCGCCTCTCGTGACGGTGATCTCGAGCGTCGGACTCGATCACAAGGATTTCCTTGGCGCTACCCTACGCGAGATCGCCACGCACAAGGCCGGCATCATGAAGGAGGCGGTCCCGTGCGTCGTCGATGCTACGAATGATGACGTCGTCAAGAGCGTCATCGTGGATCATGCCGCGAAGATACACGCCGGAAAATGCATCTTTGTGCCTGGAGATGTCGAGGCGGAGGATATTTGCGACAGGATTCTTCACGAGAGGAAGCATGGTGGAGGAGTGCATGGCCGAGGAAGCCTTCGTGACCTGGAACCGCATCAGAGAATCAACCTCTGTCTCGCGGTCACGGCCGCGAGGGTTGCCCTCGAGGGGCTGTCTCTGGCCACCGGATCCGGCTCGAAGAGATCCACAGGAGACGTGCCCAGCCGGGCGCAGGGCCAGGGACATACGCCCCACAATCTCTCCGTCCCGCAACTAGTGTCCGCGGCCAAGACTGCACATCTATCAGGGCGACTGCAAAAGCTCAACATCCAGCACCTGACGGGCAGGAAAACCGACGTCCTGCTCGATGGAGCTCACAACACGCAGTCGGCCGGTGTTTTGGCTCGGTATGTTGAGCGACACATGCGGCGGGCTTCCTCACGCCTGTCAGAGGCCTCCTCCGACGCCCTCTGCACTGCGTCTTCCAGCGCCCTCGGCAAACGGCCGAGAAAAGCGCGGACGAAGGTGACATATCTACTCTCCTCCTCTCGACACGACGAGCAAGACGTGCGAGATATCGTTGGACAGCTCGTGCGACGGGGTGACAACGTCGTCGTCGCCGAGTTTGGGCCCGTGGACGGTATGCCCTGGATCAGACCGCTCAAGGGCGAGGTTCTGGAGAGCATCGTGCGGGCGTTGTTGCAAGAGACGCATGTCGATGATGCACATGTCAATGTTACACTGTCTACGAAGGCGCAGCACGACGTCGACGCGCATGTCGTGCGTTGTGGGCGGGGATATGAGGAGGGGTATGATACGGGAGATGAGCACGCTGGACATGTCGAGTCCGTCGGGAGGGACGTGCTGAGGGGCTTGCTGAGAGCGAGTCAACTCGCTCGTGCTCGTGCTTCTGGTCATTCTCGTTCTTCATCGCCATCATCATCATCATCATCGCCATCTTTACTATCACTACCTTCGAAAGACCAACAAAGAGTGACACAGGATGTAGAAGTCAAGGTCGAAGACGAAGACGAAGACGAAGACGAAGACGAAGACGAAGACGAAGACGAAGACGAAGAAGAAGAAGGTCCCCTGGTCATCACAGGTAGCTTATACCTCGTCGGAGACGTCTTGCGGCTCGTCAACTCTTCTTCTTCTCCTTCTTTTTCTTCGTAGAGATATTTCCTAGGCGACCCTCGGTCATGATATTTTTCACACCACTCTCTTCCTACTCCCATCCAATATAAATCTTTTCACAAGACAGACCATCTTCCTACTCCCCACTCCCTCCGCACGGTAGTGCTTCCCACTTTTCCCCCATCTCACTCCGTAGCGCCTTCTACTCCTGTCCGTTCTGCACGTGATCCTTTCCCCCACCGGTCACCGGTCCTTCCCTCGGTTTCTCTCGCGGGTTCCATCTTCCTCCTTCCCCCTCCCCCTACAAGAGCCCTCTATAGCACCACTCGCTACCTACCTAACCCCCCCCCCCCCCCCCCCTCCTCCTCACCCCTTTCAAGACGGTTACCAACGACGAGCAAATCAGGGCGCTCTGTATTACTCAATCCGTAGGTATTGCATACCGGTCACGCCGAGGTCGTCGCTCAGAGTAGATAAAGATGTGGATATAGTTTGTTAGTTGGTTGGTGGAAAGGAGGAGAGGAGGGAGATGACAATTGAATCTGAAAGATGGCGGTCGACAGTAGATAGAGATATAGGGATCAGTTGGTTGGTCAAAAGGAAGGAGACGGCGGCCACATCAGAATGATGGTGATGGTGGAAAGAAGAAAGATGGCAGTTGATGGCGGTCAATTGGTAACAGGTAGATAGATAGGTAGGTAGGTACGTAGATACTACATGCGTATCTTACGTGGATATGCATGCTCTTATATTTGCTTCGACTCTAGCTAGATGAGACTTGGCAAACGCTGCACTGTTGGTTGACGTGTAATGCTCAAAAGAAAGATGGAGATGAGGAGAGGAGTAGGAGACGAAGAAGGCAGAGGAGAACGAAAGGAAGGGAATGAGAAGGAGGAGGAGGAGGAGGAGGAGGAGGAGGAGAGGGAGAGAGAAGACATGGTATCGTCTAGTACTTTCGCATCGAAGAAAAGTCCGTCACGCTCATTTCCTCGGCGGGTGAGTATGACCGCCATGAAGGATGTTGTCCAACACCAGGAGTGCAAGGCCAGGTGGTTAGAGGAGGTAAAGGAGAGGGACAACGAGAGAATGGATTGGAACGCAGAGAGCCAAAATAGATTACCAGAAGAACAGGAATACCCGAAACAGAGCCATGCAGTGGCAACCTCAATGAAAAACGCCGTCAAGTAATGCAACGCTCAGAAGCCACGGGTACAGCTCCGTCTAAGCTCGCTCAATATGCAGCACTTTTCTGCGGCGTATTCTTCCGCCCACTTTTCGGATTTGGTATCGGCGCCGACGGGAGACTGGAGAACGCGGAGAGTGCTCCAGCAGGAAAAGGCGTGGTCGTCATTATCGAGGGGGACGTGTTGAGGGAGAACATAAGCATGATCATCGTTGGCGTTGCGCCTCTTGCTGCTCCTGCCGTTCCTGTTCCTTCTGCTCGCCAAAGACGCGACGACTCATCTCGAGAACGGCCTCGAAGCCCTCTCGGCCGCGTTGGGCGTTTTGATCGAACCGTTCGACCGTGAACTCCTCTATCCTGTTTCGGAGCTTCTGCCACCCGCCGCACAGAGCGGTGATCTGCGCGCCTTGGCGGAACTGCGTCCTGCTCTCCGGTGCTGACTCCAACGGTTGATAGACCACCGTTTCGCGCACCGACAGGGTGTTCGACCACGTCAGGTTCGTCGAACACATGGTCACTTTCTTCGATTTCGGGTCCACGTAGGAGACCTCGTAGACATGGGATGCTGTTTCGCCTCCCAGCAGGGCGCCGACCCACTTGGGTGCGGCTTGGCGGCAAGTGATGAGTCGTTCGGTACGTAGCTAGAGACAGGGGTCATGAGCCATGCAACGCAAAAGCCCAGGCAGCATGTCACGACGGGAGGATGCTCACGATGCCCGACTCGGGATCGACGTCTCTCGAGAGCGTGTCGACCGCTATGACATGCGTTGACTTGTCGTTCCACGGGCAGTACTTCCGCCAGTTTGCCGTTGAGACCTCCTCCCACGGATAATTGAACGTGTAGTCTGATTCGAAGACCTTCATCGTCGCTCTGTAGATTTGGTCGGCGGCGTGAAATGCGAAGTATGAGGACTGGAAGTCGATCAAGACTGATGGCAAGATCCAAGAAAGCCGCCAAGAAGTGAAAAAAGAAGAAACCCTTGCGGATAAGAAATCTATGCGATACGTATCGCGTCTGTCTATCTTGTCCCTTGCACCTCTTCAACCTTCGAAGAAATGACGAGACCGGCTGGGATTGTTGCGATTTAGTTGGTCTAAAGGTGGGCAGAAGACGACATAACCAGCGGCTAGGCGTTTCTGGCGATGCACGATTTATGATACAGTCATCTCACCTCTCCACATGAAAATCTCCGTTGCTGCTGCCGCGGATCGAGTGAGCCGTCGATCGGTCCGGGGAACTTTTCGGTCGACGGATAGAGCACGTGACGCTCCTGATCAATCCCGGGAACACTCGAGAAGCAAGGGGATTAGTGAAGACGTCATTGTCACGGGATCACATCGTCACATATCGGCAGTTGCCCTATTCATCTTGAACTAAATTCATACGAAAGATGTATTACCTTTGAGGTTGAATATTTGACGTCATATTTGATGTGTGAAGATTTACTTCTTAGTTGGGAGCTCGAAGTACGTACGTACGTACTCTACGTACGAAGCGTACTATGACTCCAATGCAGGTGTCTCTGTACGTACTTACTCTCGCAAGTCAAGCGACGACGAGCGAACAATTCCATGCTAAGCATACAGTCTGCTTCAAGCTATCAACTAGATCTCATTCTACAGAGCAACTATCGTCACGTTCAAGAATGTCTCGTAACCCTGTTTGTCATCAGACACGTTGGCCGGCTACTGCGCGCTATTGTTTGTTGCGGCTCCGCAAGACTCTACCGTACCGTAGCCCTACAGACACGTGACTCCGTTGCCGCGGTGCCGCGCGACCCAGCAGCGAGACGACTCCATGTTGTAGCATACCCCGAGTTTCCTCTCCCTCCATCCGCCGCGCGTATCCAATTGCAATCGCAGCCTCGTCGCCTCGACGAACACGTACCTGACGTCGCTTCATACCTGTTGCTCGATATGCCTGTCGAATTGCGCAAGCGCAAGGCCCCGGCCGCACCTCCTCAAGCGCCGCCGACCAAGAAGAAGGCTGAGAAGGCCAAAGCAGCGGCGGCTCAGCCGGCCAAGGCCGCCAGCGCAAAGGCTCCCAAGGACGCGCCCAATGGCGCAAAGGCGTCCACCAAGGTTGCCGTCGGCGACATCCTCGACCTCAGCAGCTTTGACGGCGAGATCGAGACCCACGACGGCGACAAGACGACGTTGAAGAAGCTGGTCGACGACAGCGACAATGGCGTGGTGCTCTTCACCTACCCCAAAGCTTCTACGCCCGGCTGTAAGTATGCGTCGAGGTCGATCACGCCGAATTGGGATCGTTGACCCCGGCGCGCAGGCACCACGCAAGCATGCCTCTTCCGCGACTCGTACGAGCAATTGACTGCCACGGGATTTTCCATCTACGGCCTGTCGACCGATTCGCCGAAAGCCAACACGACGTTCAAGACCAAGCAGACTCTTCCCTACACGCTGCTCTGTGATCCCAAGGCAAGCCTCATCGGCGCCATCGGATTGAAGAAGGCGCCAAAGGGGACCACGCGCGGCGTCTTTGTGGTCGACAAGAACGGAAAGGTTCTCGCGGCCGAACCTGGTGGGCCGGCTCCCACCGTAGAAGTCGTTCGGAAGCTGGTCGGCAGCAAGGATGTCGACAACGAGGCCGCAGAGGCCGACGATGCCAAGAAAGAGGAAGACAAGGCGGAGGGAGAAGTCGAGGTTGAGAAGCCGACCTCGGACGACGGCGAAGACAAAGACACGGCCGAATAAGGTGCAAAAGACGATCCTTGAACCTTTCGAGTGCTCGTCCCATGACTCCAGACTATGCTGGAGTAGAGCTCGAGCTCGTCTTGGATGTGGGTAGTGGCTCGCAGGATTGTGTTCTTTCTGGCATCTTCTCCATGTTCTCTCGTACACCGTGAGGGCATATCTCGCTGTCATCATCTCTCTTCCGCTTCTCCGAATACGACCAGCGAACGAGGTTCCATGTCCCAGTCCCACAGATAGTCCGACACTCGCTGTAATGCAAGGGACGGAAGCGGCTGCCTGTGTCGGGCGGCGGTCTTATGTCGACTCATCATCCCACTTCAAGTTCTCTGGTGTAGAGAGAAGGCGTATTGTTTGAATCCTGAATGCGTGCTTGGATTTCGCTTTGACAGATGGAAGAGTGCCACTGTAGAGTAAGAAGTCGAGGCTAAAGAGGGGTGACTGTAGCAGCTGCCACTGTTTGGCTTGTAATCTAGGCTCCAACACTATAATTTAGTGAGTGGTCAAGCCGGATATTAGTAAGCTCACCGCTAGCAAATGGGTGACGAAGCCCAAACGATGCAACCTCCCACGTGCCTCCGTGACGCGATAGCCTCGAACAGAGCATACACATCGAAGACGGCCGGGAGAGATGTCCTCCAAAGCCGCCGTCAAGGCTGCGTCGTCCGCAGGACAGGTCGTATCAGTCTACAAGGTAAGTCTGGACGGAGATGCCAATCCCCTCTGGCGTCGGCATCAAGCTCACTCGACCTCCAGAAATACACCGTCCAATCCACCGGGATATGGGACTGGATACGACGGGTTCTTTCTGTCGACCCAAACCGATCCAACGGCATTCCGTTGAACGCACAGTACCGCAACCCGCCACCCGGCGCTCTTGACCCGCAGAGCTATGACGACCCGACGACGATTCCGGCGGCCGACATCGCGGAGAACCAGTACTTCAAGCGCGACGCGCGCCGGAACTATCCCCGCCTCAGCGTCATCAATCAGGCCGATGTCGTCGCGCTCCTGACCGTCGGCAGCAAGGTGGCACCAAAGGAGGCGGAGCGTCCCTTGATCGGCGAAGAGGGCGCAAAGCAGCTCACCCTCGTACGGCAGGAGGGACGAGAGAAAGGCCTTGCCGCGTTCTTCCAGAAGGATAAGACCACCGCAGCCGGCGTGCTTGGTCCGTCGGGTCTACCGCCGCTTCCAAGTGGCCTCAGTCATCAAAGGGATGGCTCGAAACGATATGATTTCAGCCCTGACGAAGCATACCCAGACGGGTAAGTATCGTCCGCGTATGCGGCATCTTGCACGCTCGCTCCATCCATCTTCCGTCATCATGCTTGTCAGATTCTCTCAGGCGCGAACCCTTCACGTATCTGTCTCATACCAAGGATCCCACGATGACAGAACCTACGAGCTAATCCAACCTAGATACCCATGCCGGAACTTTAGCTAGTCTCAACCACGTCCTCCACTTGCTCCAAGTCGGCGTCACAATGCACTACAATAGACCAACTACTTTCCAGTCTCACATCATCAGATGGTTCCCAGCGGCTTCGTAGCCGTACAATATGCCGCTATCTCCTCTACAGTTCGTCGTTCCAGGATCTACATGTCTGATGAAGCCCGTTGATCCCCTCCATTCCAAAGGAGTCTGTTCACTCTGAGTATCCTTTCAAAGCGGCCCATGAACAGAGCAGGATATCTCTGTTATAGTCTTGATTAAGTAGGGCGATAGTACTGTCTCCTCTCCCAGTTTGAACAAGACTATGATACGTACGTACGGCAATATCTGTCAGTCTTTTACTTTGGTTCCGGCTAGCTGAGCCGTCGACCCCGTGAGCATGGAGCGTCAAGAACCTACCATATCACCACGCAATGCCCTTCTGCCCTGCCCAGCTTGGTCAAGCCCAGCTCGTGGACAGCCCAGTTCATCCCAGCTCAGTCAGCACGGGGCAAGTCGCGGAAGAGTTCAGATAGGTACGGAGCGTACCTACCTAAGCATGATCCGCGGTAGGAGATTACCCTTTGTTGACATCCTCAACGATGTCCGACAAAGTTCTGACCAAGCTCGAGGACTCGAGGACTCGAGGACGGACGAGGCATCTTCGGCTGTTTACATGCTATGCGATGTCCGACAAATTTCTGGCCATGCTCGACGAAATTACGTTGGAAGCCCACCAAGAGGGGGGGGGGGGGCCTTCTGTCTACCCCCTTCTGCGATGTGCCACAAAGTTTTGACCACACTCGACAAAATCATGTGGGAAGCCTGGAAGGGAAGGAGGGAGGGCGAGGTAGGTTGTTTACCTCTCGTGCGATGTCTGACAAAGCTCTGACCACGCTCCATGAATGAGCTTGACTCGAGCACACTGGGGGCGTCTCCCCATTGTTTACATGCCATGCGATGTCCGACAAAGTTCTGACCACGCTCTGTGGATCAGGTTGGAGGTCTGCACTTTGGACTCGAGAACCTCTTCCATTGTTTACATGCCATGCGATGTCTGACGAAATTTTGACCAAGCTCCGCAAAATTACATCGGAGGTCTACAAAGGGGTGCCTCCGTCTACCGCTTCTACGATGTCCGACAAAGTTCTAACCAGGCTCCATAGATGGAGGTGGAAATCTGGACTCGACAAGTCTGGACTCGAGAAACATGGGGGCATCTTCCATTGTTTACATGCCATGCGATGTCCGACGAATTTTGACCAAGCTCGACATAATCACATGAGAAGTCCGACAGTCTGCCTGGAAGGGGCCAGTGGGGCCTCTCTGTTTACCTCCCGTGCGATGTCCAACAAAGTTCTGACCGCGCTCGAGGACTCGAGGACTCGAGGACGAAGAGGGAGTCTCTTCCATTGTTTACTTGCCATGCGACGTCCGACGAATTTGTGTTCGAGCTCACATGATTACCGTACATTGGAAGTCCGGAAGTCTGTCTTGAAGGGGCCAGTGGGGTCTCTCTGTTTACCTCCAATGCGATGTCCAACAAATTTCTGACCACGGTCGACGACACTTGGGACTCGATGACACTTAAGACTCGAGGACTCGAGGACTCGAGGACGGAGAGAGAGCCTCTTCCATTGTTTACTTGCCATGCGATGTCCGACGAATTTGTGTTCGAGCTCAACATAACTACATTGGAAGTCTGGAAGTCTGCCTTGAAGGGGCCAGTGGGGCATCGTTGTTCACCTCTCGTACGATGTTCGATGAAGTTCTGACCACGCTCAGTAAGTGGAGGCTGGAAATCTGGACTCGAGAAGCTCTTCCATTGTTTACATGCCATGCGATGTCCGACAAATTTGTGTTCAAGCTCAACGAAACCACCTTGGAAGCCTACAATAGGGTGGGGGGGGTCTCTTGCGTGATGTCTGATGAGGTTCTGACCAAGCTGACCAAGCTTGATGAATCACGTCGACTTGAGGACTCGAGGACTTGAGCACACAGAATGGGAGAGAAACTGTTTGTTGACATGCCATGCGATGTCCGACAAATTTCTGCTCAAGCTCAACATAGTCATGTTGGAAGTCTGCATGGCGAAGGTGGGGGAGGCATTGTTTACCTCTGATGCGATGTCCGACAGTTTTTCACCCAAGCCAAACCATTACGTCTTGTATGTGCGTAGAAAGTCTAGACCTGATGACAGGCACCAATGACAGTGATTCATTGTTTACATGCCTTGCGATGTCCGACAGATTTCTGACCACGCCCAACAGACAGCGTGGACTCGAAGACTCGAGGACTCGAAGACTCCAAGGGTTGAGGACACATGCCCTTTTTGTTTGCACGACTTGCGATGTTCGACGAAAGAATGACCACCATCGTGCAGCATGATTGTAGCTCGTAACATCATGTATCGTACAGTACGTGCTTGACTCTCACCCTACGGGACTGCTATAATATACTGGCAGGTAGTGACTTACATCACCTGTAGTGCTACGCCGGCCAGATAAAGAGACAGACAGTGTCTCACCCAGGGTGTGTGACACGATACTCCTGGCAAAGAGTATGCGGAGCAAGACCATCGCTATCAATATTTCATACATTCAGCGAGCACGGCGTGCTCGAGCGCAGACTTCAAGTCACATTGAGCTTCAAGCGAACTATACGGCCCTCGTCTGTTCTTCGTCAGGTTGTAAAACTGGTCGGTCAGATGCTAAGGATAGATTCGTGTGTAGAGATATCTGTACAGCACGGGGAGTGCTTATGTGCACCAACGAAGAGACAATTGAGCGGACGGGTTCAAGACAGTAAGTCTCATTGCTGATAACAAGTGTCGAGTGCTTTCAGACTTGGATCAGCGGTTGTGATCAAAAGCTGTCGCTCCACAGACATCCCTCCGTAGTCGGATGAGAAACATGCTCAAGCCAGGAATAGTGTGCTGACCGTTGTGTTGGGTGCATGGGAACCAGCTATCAAGGCACAGCAGACAGTGGACCAATGGTATGATTGAAATCTCGTCCGAACCAGCACTAATCGAACAGATACAATTGCAACCTAGGATGTAGCGAACTAGGCTAGGCCGGTTCAGGTACTATCTCACCATGCAATCCACTCCGAAGGAACCTCCTGCCATCACCGACTGCACCACTGCACGTGACTTGTGTCGAAATGGTCCGACGCGGCTCACCCGTTGGTTTAGTCAAACGGGCTGGTGCGGGTGCCCCACCAGGTGAGGAACAGGCTGAGGCCGACGGTTTCGAACAAGCGCTGTACAACTGACACGGCGACGGTATCCAGAGGCCGTCGTTCTTGCAAGACGTGCGAGATAAGCTGGACGACCTTGTCAGCAGGCTCTCGTCACGTGATATACTTTCGGGCTACCGCCGCAAGGTTGGAATCTTACCGATGGCGCGGCGCTGGCGAAGAAGACAATGCTACCGAGGTAGGCGGCACCCTTGTACGTGAGAGTTCCGGTCGCGTTGATCAAAGCTGCGACGCCGTATGTTTGAATGCCCGCACCGACGATGGACGAGCCCCAGACCGTTGCGGCCGACGCGGCCTCCTTGGACTTGAGGAACTCCTCGCTCGAGTTGGCTCGGACGGCGCGGTTGTAAGTCTCGCCGAAGAGCGGAGCCATGACGGCAAGCGCCGACGTGTGGGTGAAGATGGTGCCGAGGGCGATGGCCGACGGCTTGACCGGCGGTAAATCTATCGACCGCGACACGCAAGCATCAGCAATGACTCCAGCCACGTACGAGGTCTTTGGATTTCATTTGACAGGTTGCCTCGTGGCTTGATCCTCCGTTTGTACCATCGGTGATAACGAAGGGCTGACATGGACTTCCGGAGAGAAGGACAAGGTGACTGCAGAGAGCGACTTACAGTGTAGAGACGCCATCGCGATCGATTAATTCAAAGTTCGAGGACGTGGTTATTCTGCCGTGGATCGAAGCTGTGGTGCTTGCAAGTGGGTAGCTGTCGGATGAGGGTTGAAGTGGGAGGGAGGAAAGAAGTGGTTTAAGTAAGAGAAGAGAAAAAACGGGTGGCTTTCAATTTACCGAGGCCAGGGAAAATACCACTAATTAGAGAGTTCCTCGGCAGCCAGGGAGGCACTGGAGGATACGCCGGCAGGTTTATCTCAAAGGTATTGTTTCATCTGCGAGCTGTCTCGTAACATGAGTTTTGTAAAGCCCGTTTCAACCCTAGGTTGTGGTGCAGTATAGTAGATGGATCACTAAAGTAGAGGTCGTTCTAGCCTACAGGATAGGGACTAGCAGCTCCATATCACCTGTGAAATAGTGTTTCTGGTGCCTTGCATAGCGTATCGAGCATACCCTCAGAATCACAAAGTTGTAAGACTCTATCCACACCGATGGTGCAATAACATCTGAAATGGACCTAGCGAATACGTAGCTTTTCTTCCCCTGGCAAATTCCGCTGGGAAATAGCTCCCTCGCTCCTGACGTCATCTTCCTCGTTGGGACGTATATCATAAGTTCTAGGCTTGATTGTACTAAGCTTTGCGGCTGGGCTGCCTCTAGATTAAAGAAGCAGGATCTCAACCGATACCAGAACGCTTAAGATGCACGTGATTCGGCTTCATTACTAAGAGTGCTGCCACTCACCATTGCTCTCAGTGGCCAGGTGTTCCTCTTTCAGTATCACTAATGTGATGTGTAGATGTTTGCTACCAATACGGACGTACAGTACCGTACTGTTACGACAGTATATCATTTGCAGAGGAGGGGCCATTCGTCTTAAGCTTAAAGTAGCTCTGCTCGAAGGTGTCAACACCTGTTTCCCACTGTCTTCTCCCTGGTCTTGTAGTGAGCACCGTCCAAAGGACTGATGACTTTGCTTTATACCTTGATTGGTCCCATAGCCAGTCTGTGACCAGCTTCAACAGATTGTGGTCACAGCAAAGATGCAGCTCTGTCCTGGTCACGGGTGCCAGGGCCCGCCCGTCCATATCCGGCTTGCGGTAGTATCTGAGCATGGGTATATCAGCGTCTGTTGACTCTCGGAATTGAATCCTTAAGGCGCCTTCGGCTCACTTTTACATCCGAGCAGGGTGATCAAGTTCCCTTGTGAGCGACCTCGTTCCGTTCAACCAGGTCCCCAACCCCTAGTGCTCGGCCCACTTTGACTTTCCTCTTCCTGCCTGCTCCTCCGGCCCCTGACCCCACCGCCGCCTTCTTGTTGTTGACATCGCCATCCGCGGAATCGGGAGCGGTCTTGCCTGCTTCTCCCACCTCGTCGCCCTCGTCGTCTGGTGTGTCTGCGTCGTCTGCACCGCCGCTGTCGCTGTCCCCTACGGCTGCCGAGGTTGCAGTCGCACCAGACAGAGCAGAGTCTCGTAAGAAATCTAGTTCTTGCTTCATGTTGTACGCATCCTCGCCATCAGCGTAGTACTTCTGCTCCACCTTCTCGATTTTGAAATGTAGCGTGTCTCGATAAAGATGTAGCGCTGCTACGTTGGAAACCCGAACATGCAATGAAACATATTTGGCGCCAAAGCATTCGACCATCGCTCGTTCTGTGGGAATTCAATCCGTGATCAGCCTCGAATATTCTTCCACAAGTAGTTGATAAAGTTGAATGCCAACCAGAAGTTGCCCCAGGTAAGGTCGAATGGCAGCGACTCTTGGACTGTTTCCTCGGTGTCATGAGCCACGACATGCAACTCCTGGAAGAACCAATGTTACTTCACGAAGAGAATCGCAACAGTCTCCTACCTTCCTCCTCTCCACAGCCCATGGACACAGTTCACTAAAAGTCACCACAAAACACACGAAAAGTTGAAACTTACGACTCTGCCGCATCAGCTTCTCTGCCAAGCCCAGCCGTCGATGTGTCCGCATGACGCTCAGGCTAGTTATGTGCCCATGCGGTATCCCGTCTGTGGGTTCTTCCTCCATCTTGGCCAGGACGTACCCGACGATGCGCGGGGGGTCGTATGGACACTGCTTCGGCCGAGATGCATCGACGGCGACGTACGACAGCTGCGGCCATGACATGGCATGGTACAGGTAGTACTTGCAGAAATAATTTTCTGGCAAATTTGTGATGTTGGCCGTCTGGACGTATGGGATGTCGGATGAGCTGAGTTGGCGGATGTCCATGGCTCCTGGTGTTAGCTTCCGTTAGCTTGTTCTTGAGTCACGCATTACCATCTACTCGTACAGTAGGAGAGAGGAGGAAGGAGTCCTTTTCAACTCGCGTGGGCAAAAATCACGGACAGAGTTCCTGCAACTCACCTGATTGGCTCTAGAAACACGTCGAGGGGAGCTGTGGTCAGTTGTCGGAGTGAGGGTCGGAACGTCAAAGTTTGAGATCATCCGCCGTCCTTCATCTGTCAGCTTCAACCACGTAAGTGCAACCGCACGTACTTCCGTACCCGCAACACTTGTCGCAAAGCTTCCTGATCACCCCTCGTTTCCTAAACGCGACATCCGCCAAAAAATAGCAAAATCATACATCGGCAACAAGATTGCGATCGCTGTCTTGAACGGTGAGCCGACAGTGATCAGCTGCCAGCCTACAGCTGCCAGGGCTGGAGCATCACGAACCCGCGGCCGAAGCATGAAGACGGACAGCTGCTGCTGCTGAGCATCTCACAATCGTCGGTGGGCTTCAACCTCCGGCGGGCTATCGTACGAGGAGAGGCAGCTTAAGCAGCCGATGGAGGCATCCACGGCATCCACGGCATCCTCGAAGAAATCGCCCATCCCGTACGAGAGATGGCTGAAGTTCCTGTCAAGGCCCCTCGTAAACGGCGGTGGCACATCATGGATGCACCGCGGTCCGAGCATCAGCAAGCCTAGGGGTACCCACGAAGGAGATCGGCAGGCCGTCTTATCTGACTGCTATCGCGAGTTCTATCTTCGTACGCCTTTCGCGAAACCCTTCAAATCCGTCGACGAGCTCGAGGACTTCTTTGCCGACTCACTTGACCGCCCTGCCACGGACCCCGACATCCCCTA
Organism: Lichina pygmaea; assembly: GCA_963422465.1. Lineage (NCBI taxonomy): Eukaryota > Fungi > Ascomycota > Lichinomycetes > Lichinales > Lichinaceae > Lichina > Lichina pygmaea. The sequence continues at coordinate 3,132,311 of OY730172.1, forward strand.
TAAGATTACGACATGCTTCATCACTTTCGCCTATAAGCTGATGAAGCTTGACAGACCAGCTTCGCATCAATCTAACGCGCCACATGGAGCTTCAACCGGCGGTCCACCCGACCCATCCCAGCTACTTTCCGAAGACGAGCACCCGAAGGGTCCAGATCCAGCACTCAACAGAGGAAGGTTCTCGGAGCCGACGTCCGTCTCGGATCCGCGCGGCGAGGGAGTGGAAGGGGGCACGAGAATTTGGGAAGGGCTACCGCCGCCTTTGGCGATCAATGTCGACTGGGATGAAATGGTCGGCGTCCGTCGGAAGCCAACTTACTCCGAAGCTATCCAAGCGACTGCGGGGTCTAACTTGGGCTCACAAGGGACGAAACGGAAGTGGGATGGAGAAAGCCCAGCCGGTGGGAGCCTGTCGAAGCGACCCGGCGCTTTCTCCAGCAGAGCTTCTGGGCTCTCGAGCTCTATGAGGAAGATCTCCGAACAACTACTAAGCGCAGAGCTAGACAACAAGCAATGGTCGACCTTAAGGCGACATGGAGAAGGCTCGTTGCGTGGGTCACCAGCCATCCGCGATGGAATTCGCAAAGAAATCGAACAGGAACAGAGAGAGCGCCTGGTGCAGGAGCGGTTGACGAGGAAGATCTACGAAGATGTCGAGGCCAAGATGATGGCTGGTCTCGAGCACTTGAAGGAGCGAATGGACGAGGAAATATTGCAGGTGCGCCGGGAGGAGGAGCAGAAATGGGAGAGGCTCCGCTCGAAAGCCCGGGCCGAAGTTCTGGAGGAGCTGCGAAAGCAGGCCCTGGATGAGTTGATCACAGGACGGGTACAGTCCGAGACGAGTCGTGCGCAAGCGGAAAAGTCCAAAGTTCCAACCAAAGAGCCGATTGCAGACGCAGGGCAGTCCTCCATGCAAAGCAATGCGTCAGATTCAGCATTCGGCTCCAACAAGACCAGCGGCATCTCAAGCCCTGACGTTCACGAGCGCAAGCGTCATGAAAGCAGCCACGTTGGTCTTGTGTCTGGGTCGGGAGATGAACAAAATGAACGCGTACGAGGCGCGCCTACGGCTGGACCAATACCCAGCACTACGGACGGACTCAGACGCCGGGATTCGAACAATGCGGATGGCACCGATCTCAGGATAGCGGGCACAGCCGCTGGCATGGCATCCGACATCGACACTGCTGCAATGCACATCCAATCCCAGCATCATGACGACGGTGGCGAGAGAGGGCTGGACGATTCAAGGCGTGAGGGGATGAACTCTCCGATGTCTGCCGCGGGCGCTCGGGGAACCGAGGGTGTCGACTCTGACAATGCTTGCCGAAGCCATGGAGTCGGGGTTCCGATCAGCAACAGGACGCAGCACCACGAAGGCGTTGCACACGCTCCGACCATCCAATCAGACTTTGACACATCTCAAGCAGTGATCGCCGAGAGCCAGATCGGCCTTGAAGCCGAGGCCCGCGAGCCTGCCGATTTCTACCGGGACAATGAGATCACCAGCCCAGCCGGCGATACCACGCAGCAGGAGGAAGGACTCATACAGACTCCCGCTTTCCAGCCAGAATTTGACAGCTCGCAAGCCGTCATCACCGAGACCCAGATTGTGGTTGAAAATTCTCAAGAGCACGTGGGCGATGCGGCGGGGCTTGCAGAGACACTCAGGGTTCGGTACACCCAGCTTCAGCACACTGCCACGGCGGCGTCGAGTCTAGTGCGGTCACAAGACACGGACGAGGAGCTCTTTGGGAAGCAATATGACGCTGATGATGCCGAAGTGCCCGACGACAGGCACGGTCATCCACTACCCGACGAAGAACAGCAAGGCGATGAGAAGGTCGAAGGAGGTGAAGACGATGACCAGGGCGAATTCGAGACGGAAGAGTACGACGAGGACGAGGGCGAAGACGACATCACCGGTTCGGAAGACGCCGAAGGGGACTACAACGGCACATCGTATCTGGAGTCTAGAGTCGATCATGGTTACGACGACGAAATCCTCGGCTACGACGGCGTAGTTCACAGGAATGATGGCATTATCAAGCCGTCGACCAGCAATGAAGTCATCGACTTGTGCGACACGGACGATGAAGAGGAAACCGACGGTGCCAAGCAACGCAGCGCGGCCGACCAGATGGCGGACCCCGGCCACACACAGCCGGCGGGCAACAACGGCTATATCGCTGAAGAATATTCAAGCTCGGCGCAGGCTTGCGACGAAGTCAAGGACGAGGGCGAGGACGAAGAAGAAGAAGAAGACGAAGAGGAAGGAGAGGACGAAGATGACGAAGAGGACGAAGACGAAGAAGAGGGGGACTCCGAGGGCAGCGATGACCAGGATTCCGAAGATCAAGTCTTGGAACCGGGCACCCCCGCAGGAGACCCACCGTCCGATCCGCTAAACATTGAACCGCGGTCTGCAGTCTCGAATCTTCCAAACACGATAACGGAGTAGTCCACACCGTCGGACTTGCCACGAAGTCTAGGTCCTGGGGAGAGAAGGACGAGTATTTGGGGGGGGGGTTTCTGGCGAAAGTCGGTTGCTTTTCCGCCCTAAAGGAGAAATAATATACCGACATCCAAGATGACACTTCTAGTACTGCGCCATGGGAGCGAACTTATCAACCCTTTGAGCTACTTGCCTATATAGCCTGCTGGTTCTGATGATCAAGTATGACGACTTGGTAAACTGTACCGATACTTTACCCCTCCACTAAATCGAGTACCGGTGGAGCCGATGCGCCAAGCTGAGTGGGAGGGATTGCGCAAGTAGGAGAGTTGTAAAGTTGAGATCACTGTCCTCCGTCTCGCTCGAAGAGCTGCTGCTCATCTACGGATGTACGTACTCGTGAACCATGTACCGTTACTGGGAAAGTGATGTCCGTTGTCACATAAGAAATGCGGCTCTGCTACGTACCAGCATGAGCGGACACGTGCGATAAGGTCCTGTAACAGCTCAGGGATCAGGCCGGATCAATGTTCATCCACATCCGGCTCTCTTTCCACCCCACACAGAGCTTCAGCCGATGCTGTTGGACGTCCGTCGAGATGCAATCTGCGACAATGTTTGTGTACCGATGGAAAGCTTGATCTGGAGTGATTGTGGTGTTTTCAAGAGGGTGAAGCTCCTGATCGAGAGTGAGATGCTGTGAGATACGGCACCATTATCATCTGTGTCTCTCTCCCTCTCTCTCAAGCTTTCGCCGACTTGGTGTATCCGGTCGAAGTGGGATGCTATGAGTGTCATACTTTGCACTGGTAAGCGCGTACCCTGACGTCGCCTTCTGTTGGCGCTCCAGCCGTGCTGTGGTTGTGAATATGGCCCGTGGCCATGGCTGGTAGTTTTCCAAGACCTGAGCTCACTGCGTTTCACTGTAGCGGGCTACGACCATACGATCAGGTAGCACTCTAGCCTCAACAAACCCATCGCGCGAGGCTGACTAGGCTCTAGATTCTGGGAAGCCCTCTCTGGGATCTGCTCCCGCACGATCCAACACCCAGACTCTCAAGTCAACCGGCTATGCATCTCGCCGGACAAGCGGTACCTGGCCGCGGCCGGGCGTCAGTCGGTCAAGCTTTATGACATCAAGAACACGAACCCGAACCCCGTGCTCGCATTCGAGGGACACACGGGTAACGTGACGGGCGTCGGATGGCATTGCGAAGGGAAATGGCTAGTGACAAGCTCCGAGGACGGCACGGTCAAGATCTGGGATACCCGCACAGCGACCGTCCAGCGCAACTACTCCCACCCTGGCGGCTTTGCGGTCAACGACGTCGTCATCCATCCCAACCAGGGGGAGCTGATCAGCGTCGATCGAGGTGGGAATGTGCGCATCTGGGATCTCGGCCAGAGCAAATGCACACATCACATTGTGCCCGAGGAGGATGTATCGATTTCCAGCGTCACTGTTGCCACTGACGGGTCGATGCTCTGTGTTGGGAACAACCGGGTGGGTTCTGTCTTGAGCTCGTTCGCTGCTATTCCGCTCGATCGGCATTTGCAGGTTACACCGCGCGAAGCTAACTTGCGCTTGGAAATAGGGCAACGTCTTTGCCTGGAGAATGCTCCCAGGCCGTGATACGACATCTCTAGTACCGCTCGCAAAATTCTCTGCTCACCAGCAGTACATCACTCGGATACTGCTGTCTCCGGACGTCCGCCACCTCGCCACCTGTTCCGCCGACCGCACGGCACGAATCTGGTCTGCAGACATCACCGTCCCGCCCACCACCCCCCCAGCCACAGCTACACCCACCTCGCCACCGTCGCTCGCATCGTCCACGACATCGTCACCAGCACCCTCATCGACCACGTCCTCGTCCAACTCGCCCGGCCCAGCAGCAGCAGCGACATCACCGCCACCATCCCGGGCAGGCAAGCCGCAGAGCAAAGACAGCAGCGCGTCGGCAGCACGACCGAACGTCAGTGCTAGCCGCACGGCAACAGCGACAGCGACAGCAGCGACAGCAGCCCCAGCAACGGGGCCACTCAGCAAACCCAACGACGCCTCGCATTTCCCCGGCCACACCGGCGCGGAAAGCATGACGACGCCAGCCTTCCCGCTCGAGACGACTCTACATGGCCACCAGCGATGGGTCTGGGACTGCGCCTTCTCGGCCGATAGCGCCTATCTCGTCACGGCCTGCTCCGATCACTACGCTCGTCTCTGGGAGCTGAGCTCGCAGAGCATCATTCGGCAGTACAACGGACATCATCGCGGGGCCGTGTGTGTCGCGTTGAACGATTACAGTGAGCGTTGATGGCGGTGCTGGTGTTTTATTGTGGTTGTTTGGATGTTTGATTTTTGGATTCTTTGGTTGTATGGGAGCTTGTATTACTGACTCGTGGATCATTGGGTCGTTGGTTGTTAGCTTCTTTGAGCTGTGGTCCGCTGGTTCGTTGATTGATTGGTTGAGTCGTCCGTCAACTTGTCCATGAGAGCTATCTTTTTTCATCAGATGATCGGGTCATTCGCTCGGTCACGCCAAATTCCTTTTTCTTTTCGTTGTTCCTTTCTGTTTCATCTTCTCCTGTCCTTTCCCCTCCCTCCTTTCCTTCCAGATCTTCCCTTCCAATCTCCCACTTGTCTCCGAACAGTCAAAAGGACCAAGCGGAAAAGCTGTCGCACGGTGTTGAAGATGTGGAGAAGGAAGGCGAGGGAGGTGGAGATGGGAGCGGAGAGACTGACTGAAGGGGAGAGAGGGGGAGGTGAAGAGGGGGAAGTGCACAGGAAGGAGGGTAAAGGGAGGGAGCCAGCCGTGACAACAAGGGAATGAGTGACAAGTGACAAGTGACAAGTGACGAACACCCTAGCAAAGAACAAGATAAGCCTGTCCCCAAGGATGATCATGCTTCTGCGAGAGCGGCAGTACATGTAACGTTCGCCAAGAAGCTGGAAAGAGCGTGATCAAACATCTGCATCGATACTTCTTCCTGTCTACAAAAGAGTGTGACCTGATAATATAGACAATTGCTCTAATCACTCTCAGGCGTAGCCCATATCTGCCTGAATCTGTCTGGATCTACCTGGATCCGTGTCCGGATCTACCCGGATCTGCCTCTATCTACCAAAAACAACAAACAGATCCAGAAAAATAACATGTCTTCCATGATTACCAGACAAGAAGCTTCGCTGCAGGCTTGCCCCCCCCCCCTCCCCCTTGTAGTGCAATCATGGAGCTGCCGGGGCTGCCTGCAACGCATTCCCGGAACCCCCGAGTCTGCTCGCTTCCCAGGGCTGCTGGCTCTCGAGCCTTGCCCCCTCTCAGAGCTGCTTGCTCTTGGAGCTCGCAGTCTCGATTGTCCGGATTGTTGCTCCTGGTAAGACTGGTATTCTGGTGTGGTTAACGTGTAAGGAATTGGTCTAGGGAGATGTATTGTTAGTGTAGTACCGTATGTGTGACGAGGAGGTTTACGCACGGCTGGTTCAGTGTACCAGCGCTTGGACACTGGACTTGCCGCTTTACCTGGCTGATTTATCTAGCTGGTTTATCTGGCTGGTTTACCTGGCTGGTTTACCTGGCCGCTTTGCCTATCCTGGCCACTCTGCTGTGTCCACCCTGTCTGGCCGCTTTGCTAGAACTAGACACTGGACTCTTGAGTTACATATCTCCTCTCTCTCGCTCCCTCTCTGTCCGTCCGTCTGTCTGTCTCTCCAGATGTAATGATCTTGTCCACTGTCAATTTCTGCTTCTTTGTACTTCCGAAGTCTCTCCCCGCTCTACGGCTATTCTCCTCGAGCTGCTTCTCCATATCGAACGGGACAATGAAGTAGTATCGGTGGAGAATGCGGAGATGGCGGTACCGTAGGGATACAGTACCGTACAGTAGGAGATATAACGGGCGAGAGGGGATTTAGTCAATGAAACTCGCTCTGATGTCGATTCGTCTGCTCGCTTTGCTCGTTGTGCTTTTGTTGGACGCTTCGTTTGTTGCATACTTTATTCTTGGATGCTTTGCTTGGGATGGCTAGTTGCTTCATTGAATGCTTTGGTGGGAACGAAGAAACTTGAACATGAGACAAGGATTGTTTGTTCAATCTGGCTTCCTGACTAAGAAACGTCTTCTGTTTCGACTGACTGCACTACATAGGAAAGAAGAGTTCACGTCCATGTATTACCCCATCCACCCTCATCATCATCACGGTCATCGTCGACATTGTTGCTGTTGTTATGGTTCTTATCATCACCCAAGAAAGAGCCTCGTGGCTTGGTCTCGACCAAGCCCTTGCTTCTTTTCGCGCGTTGCTGTGCTGAACCCTTGCCCGCGCCACTACCACCGAAAATCTCGGCCCCCCAATCGGATCCATCGTTGTTGTCCGCCTTGTCGCTATCGTCGCCGGCTAACCACGGATTGGTACTGTCGTCGAGATCGTCGGTGTGTATTGCCGGCGCAGAAGTCGTCACCGGTGCGCCGCTTCTTGTCGCCGTCATAGTAGTTTTAGTGCTGGTTGCAGGTTTCGCCTTTGCGGTACCAGTACCGCTGGGAAGTTTCCCTGTTGTTGCGGCGCGGCCGGATAGATTCGGCCTTGCGCTCGGGGATTCCGCCTTTTTGCTGAGACCCCTTGGAAGTGTTTTCTTGGCTTTGGACTGTGTTTGTGCCGTCAACCAGGCAGCAAAATCGGGCTTCTCGGAGTCGCCGTAGGCGACAAAAGGGTTTGCTGGTTCTTTTCTTGCCGTTGCTGCTGATGAAGGTGTCCCTGTGACTTGCGCTGACACTTCCGAGGCGCCTTGATTGTCATCGTCTTCGTCAATCATCTCCTCCATGGCTCCCCATGCGTCCATGTCGCCGTCGCCGATAGGATCGTCTTCGAAGGGGTCATTCGCGGCTGCTATTGCTATTAGTGCGGAGGGAGAAGGCGTGGCTAGAGATGACTTTGCTGTCGAAGTAAAAGCCTGGCCACGAGCATCTGGCACCGTGCTGGAATCGCTAGACGCGTGGACCTGCTTTGCCAGCGCGGGAGCAGAGTCCGGGCGACCCGCGCCATCGTTCGCAACAGACAGGCTTCCATCTCTGGAACCCGTTTGCATCTCGCCTCGGGCGGAGGCAAGTTTGTTCGTAAAAGACGATATGGCCCAGCCAGCCCAAGATTTGTCATTTTGAGCGGTCCCCATTCGAGGGGCTGACGCGGCGCTGCCGTCTCCTGTGCTAGCTGGCCCGAGAGCTGTCTCGGGCAGGGAAGCGCCATACTTCCTCACTCGTTGGACATAGACGTCGAAAGTCTTGCTCGCTTGGTCCCGGACGAGCCTAGGAAGTCGTCAGTCGAATGGACAGAGAGCACCGCGGCAGACCCACTTTTCCTTGTCGATCAGAGACGGACACAGAGCTGGCAGCATTCTTGTGGCGCATTCTTCCTCGCTGAAAATGTCTGCCGTGGCTGCGAGAGCCATAAGAGCAGCATTTCTCGAATGCAGAAAGGGATCCCGTAACGAGCGTGTGAAAGCCGCAGCAAGCACTTTTTGTCTCGTCTGAGAACATCTTTAGTCAGTGGTTGAACTACACCCCAGGAGGCATGCATACGCTCGGGCCCAGATTTCGCGCGATTCTCCCAAGGCATATTGTAGTATTCGTCCTTATGCCTGGTTGCTCATCGTTGGAGGTTTTTGCCAGATACTTCAGAAGCTCCCCGTTGACTATCCGGTCGGACAGTTTGTTGATGATCGTGAGAACAGCTTTCACTGTCTCTTCGCGGACAACAGGCGCTACGTCGGTAAACCCGGAAACCTGTCGCACGTTATCAAGAGCCCACCAGGTGCCGCTACTTATGAACCCACCATCTGGGGAAAGAGCTTGTCATTGACAATCTTCAGAGGTATATGATCAATCATTTGCGGCAAGTTATCCAGAAGACAGACTCGCATGGCACGGTCAGGGCTGGTAAAGAGTCTAACGATGACCGGCGTCACGCGAGATTGGTATTCATCTTCCGAGAGCTTGGAGCTGAGCTTTGTCACCAGTCCAAATACCTTTGGGCCACCACCGCCGTACTCGACAGAGGTAAGAAGCTCCGGAAGGACCTTGGTTTTGACAAAATCGTCTGGTAAATCATCGGCAATCTCGTCGATTTCCCTCCACCGTAAATCAGCATACCGCTCACCATCGGGTTTGGGTTGGAACCTTTCACCATAAGAACTTCTGCCGCTGGACTTCCGACTGCAAGCCAAGGCTTTCGATGCCCTCCGTCAGCTTGATAAGCCGTGTGTCAAAGAATCCACCGTTTCTTAGACCTTGATCCAGAAAGTGACCCACGCTGAGTCGAGTCTTCGGATCGGCATGCAGCAGCCGTTTCCACACTTGGAGCATGTTCCGAGGAATGGTGCCACCATTCCCGGTTATATCCACCCCTCTGGAGGTGCCATTGAAGGCTTCGTAGACCAGAACGCCAAATTGATAAGCGTCTGCAGCCGTGACCGGCTGTTGTTTGACTGTAGCCCAACCGGCCTTTGATATTTCAGGTGGCATATACTCGCCCATTCCCCGCGAGAGACTTCCGTAGCTCTACAGAGTCTCAGCTTGCAATATCAGTACGACAACGGCGAAGCGACTTACGCCTATGAACACATCTTCATCTTTGACGCAGGATAGGAGTTCAAAGCCTCCAAGTCTCCACTCTCCACTTTCACTGGTGAAAATCGATGACAGACGAAGGTTGCCATGTATAGAGGAAGCTTCCTCGTTCACGAATCTGACGGTTTTCTGGCCAGCACCATAAGCAGAAGCTCAAGCCGCAGGATAGAGTCACCGACGGCAATGCTGAACAGACCCCATTTGATGGTCTCCGCGCTTAAAGCCTTTCTCCGGACATGCCATGCCAGGGGTGTCAACATCTCCGTAGCAATGTAGATGTATCGGTCTGACTGGATAAAAATTAGCCTACATAGTGAACCATAGAGTGTCACTCGGCGTACCTCGACAGCATCGAGCACCTTTAGTACCCCTGGGTGTCGTAGCGTTCGCAGCTTCTTGACAGCGTTTCTAGCGAGCGGCAGTACCGCCTTGTCTACGCTTATGTCGAACGAGAATATGCTGCAATTGATGCCATCTTCCTACTTGAGCAATTCTCATTAACCATCAGACTCTGTTCCGTTCTATGCTATCCCGTCCAAGCCACAGGAAGGAACGTACTCTCCGAATGCCATTGTAGAGTGTCCACATCCGATCATCGACGTCCACTCGATCCCCAAACGTATAGGGGAACGCAGGGGTCTTGGACATCGCCGATGAGACGGCCGACTTGAGAAACTCCATAACGACCAGGACCTAGGAGTAATTGGCAGATGGAGTGTAATAAGCCCAACGGCGCAAAACTTAGGATCACAAGCTTGCTGAGTGGTAGTACGTGTACATACGTACCTTAAAGTCAGATGCCGTACGGTACTTCCGTACAGTATGCATATGATGACTAAGCCAAAATGTACGGAATGGAATCCTCCAACTTAAAACGGATCACCTTCACGGATCCTGGTAAACAGTTCCTGTTCGTCTCGAAAACACGTGAGTTTGTAAGTTCATCTTTCTTGCGAGTTCTTATTCAATGGTTCAAGGCGCACTGCCACGACCTATTGGATAAGTGTCCATGATGAGTCTGTGGTAAAAGGTCATACCGCTACTGCTTTGAATGGTTCTTGCCTTTTGCAAGCCACTCACACCGGCCAATTACTCTCCTCTTACGCTGTACTGGAGTTTTATTTGAACTCGCCTCGGTTATAGAACCTCTGGACTTTGAAGTACCACGCACTCAAGAGACTCGAAATTCTCGTCAGCAAAAGTGCGTGCAGACCTACAACCTCTTTCTGACAGAGACCAATCCCGGTCAATGTTGCAAAGCAGTGTCACTATCCTGGGGCTTCAGTTACATTCCTGTTCAGTGGTACCGTCGCCAATGGCAGAGACATACATTGAAAGAGTTCTATCTATTGGATGACATGTTTGAGCTGTTCAGACAATATCTCGGTGTCCCTGGTGCTTCAAAGTCTAGATGGTCCTTGGCCGGGATCAGTGGCATATGAGGCTTGTTATTGGCTGGCAAGTGAGAATGGTTCAAGGCAAAGAACCCTCAGGGTGGGGTTTTATGATGACTGAAGAACTGAAAAGACCTGAGATGAGACTGTCCAGTTGCTATGATACTTGTTATTCTTACTGGCCAGAGTTGTGATCCCATAAGCAATATCAGTCTGACTAATATCAATTTGATTTAGACGTGGTTAATATGCACAGCATTCTCGATGATTCAAGGGGAAGACTGCAGGCGATCTATTCATGCGGTATCTTGGGTCAAACTCAGTCGACGATTGCCATGGAGATTCTTGGGCTCCCGCCAATAACGGGACTGTGGCAAATGCGGACCCTCGACCTCCAAAGCGCAGGAAGACCACTACGTCCCCCGTTCCCAGCCAGCCAAGGTCGCGGGTTTCGTCAACACAACCACTTATTGTTTCTTCATCCGGGAACACACGATCCTGTTCCCCCTTTCCCTGTTCAACGATTCCCGAATCTCCGTTTGCAAGGGGAAGAAGCGAGCATTCTGCAGCCAGCCGTGATGTCTGCAGCGAGAAGCCGGACAGCTCGAACGCAGCAACTAATGCGCCTTGCCGAACAGAGACGGCAGCCGGAGGGGATACCTCCAACCTTATAGCCCAAACCCCTATCCTCTACCGCAGCCAACCAAAGATTCGGTCTCAACCTCTGCCACCAAGTTCCAAAGCAGAACGCAGCACATTAGGGCTCTGCACACAGCAGAGACATACGGACGACAGCGCAAGCCAATCAAGTGCAAATCGCAGGAACAGTCTTCTTCCGAAGGCAAGAGGGTCAAGAAAAAGCGTTTTTGGTGAGCGAAATGAGGTCTTGAGACCAACAGCGAGTGACAGTCGCAATGCAGACTTGACCCACCCACTCAGGAATCGTTCCTCCAAAGGCTCCAACGATCAGGCACATTCATCTGCTTCGAAGCTGAACATGCCTTTTTTGTTGCGCCATCGTGAGTCGCACAAACGGGACGAAAGTCTACCTCAGACGGAAACACTTCGAGTGGGGTCTAAAAATAGGCCTGCAAGGAAGGAGAGAAGAGGACCCGATCTGTACGCGCGATCTGTTTTCCTCAACACTGCTCCGTTACCAGGTCCTAGGGGCTCGGCTGAACATCAACTGTCCATACGATCGAAAGGAGCCTCCAGCTTACCGAATACAGTCGCTCTCGCTAAGGCGAGCGGTGGCCGAGGTACCGGCTCCAGGAAGGGTGGTCTCCAGGATGACTCGCGTCCGCAGGACCCGGTAGTCATCAGTGATGACTCGGACGATGCCCCAAAGGCCAGAAGCATCGGCGTCAACAACAGCCGTACAGTAGAGCTCCGTCGTCGGAGACCTTTGCCATGGGTAGGACCTGAGCCGGATCGTCACGAGCAGGCTCGAAGATATGCGCCGGTCCATGTGGGGAACAATCCCAGTTGGCCGAGTCATTTGCACTCTGCTGAAGATGAAGATCCGCATCTGAGTGGCGCAAGTGCAGGGCGCGGAGATATTCCATCATCCGTGCCAGCATTTACAGCCGCACCAGCTTCAGAAAACAAAGCTCGGCCTCAGGTCAAGTTTCAAAGAGCAGAAGGCATATTCAAAGATCTCAGCGAGAAAACATTGGAGCGCGAGAGAGCCCTGAAAGTGCAGCAAACCGAGCTGGAACAGGAAGCAGAGAGACAACGAAGAGTGCAGCGCGATCTCGAGGCAACAAGGCGAAGTTTGGAGCTCCAGCAGGAGCAATTGCAGCAGCTCTCAAGGCGTGTGACCGAGCGCGCTCGTCAACTCGCATTGGACGCTCTGGATGGCTCTACGCTTGATCAGCGAGAATGTGGCAACGTTGCTGTCCGAGATGGTGTAGACGACGCTGCGGCCCCATCTGCGGCTTCCACAGTCTCTGACAATCGTGCTTGTGAGGGCTCACAATCGGATCCGCTTTCAAAGTCAAGGCAGCCGAACCAGCCAGGCACGGTTGCACCTCGGAGCACAGCCCTACGTACCGCGGGGCGGCTTGCATCGCTCGATCAAGCTCTATCGAGGCAACAACGTCCTAAAGGACAGTCTCCGAGAGGACGGAAGCGCCACGTCGAAGAGCTCGACTTTGTGTCACTTGACTTCTCGGCAGTTAGTGCGGCACTGTTTGTATCTGCCCTACCGGCGGGAGATGCATCTGTTAAGCCGAGGCCGTCACAGAAGGCTATCTTTGATCAAGCAACGAGCTCTTCCGATCTTGTTACGCCTCCAAACCCGGCCCTGGCATCAGCACCAGCACCAACGGCAGAAGTCGAGCAACCTCTACGCGTTCCGGACACGGCACGAGGACAGGGATCCGCCGGCGGTGACGCGGTCGATGAAGAGCGACGAGAATCTGCTCGAAGAGACGATCCCGAACACGAACCTACATCATCCGATCATGTCCCACCACCAGAGACGACGACTCGACAGGATACCATCTCCAAGGCCCAGACACCATTCGAGCGTCTCCTAGGTCTCCCACAGGACGCTGTCGTGGTCAAAAAGATGATTCGCCATCATATCCACTCTGCGGCTAGCCGAAAGAAAAGGGTCGTCCTGAGAAAGGATCGTGGTGGCGGCGGTGTTGGTGACCATGATGATGGTGGTGGTGGTGGTGGTAGTGGTGATTGACGATGATTGCGGCTCTTAGTTCCCCTCGAGTGGCATTTACTAGCTCGTGATGTATTTGCTACCGATACTGCCATTGCTTCTTAATGGTATTGCCGTTGACGGTGACACTTAGCTGTAGCAGTTTCTTGTTCTACTTCCCTGGTACCTGTCACATTACTACTGCTCTCGGGTTCATTCTTATCTCTGTACATACGTACATACGTACATACGTACTGTAATTAAGTACGTGGGACCTATTCCTTGCCCTCGCTCACGGCTAACCGTATCACTAGTTTATACCTGTGCTACTTTTGCGGTCTCGGCAGACCACTGCCACCACCGCCACTACTACTACCACCACTATGACAGTGACTATACTCTACTTCTATTATATTTTATTTTATTCTTACTCTGATTTGGCTGGTGAGCCATGCAAAACTTCTAGATACATACTTTTTTTTCCCAGAAAACCTTTGAAGGAATAAAAACTGAGACTTGAGTAAGACTAGGGAATTATCTGGGAGAATATGCAGTGTCTGGAGAAAATAAAATCACAGAGATGATAGGTTTCCTGGTAAGAGTTGGTGTGCTAAGTTAAACTGGTCTAGTCTTTTCAAAGACATAAACCAGAGAAGAAATTCTTTAAGCACTTTAGGCTTTTGAAGTAAAGTAGAGAAATTGTAGGAAAGAAAAGTGGCTTGCTGTCTTTGAGTAAGAAACTTGTTACAAGAGAAAGTGATATGTTGAGCAGTCTCTTCTCCAAAACCACAGGAACATAGAGGGGATTGGAAGTCTGGAACATTTGCTCTGAAAAGAAAGCTGGCTAGTCCTATCCTTGCTGATAGAATCTGCAAGTAAAGACTAGCTTCAGCTTTTCTCAAGTCTTTGAAAACTTTGAGATTTTTCCTTTGGGGTAGTCTGCAAAATAGCTCCCAGACTGGAGAACACTTCTGTCTGTTTGCCTGCCATCTGGCTTCCCACTCTTTCTGAAACACTTCTTGAAATTGTTTCTTAGAGTAATCTTGGTTAGTGGTTAGTTCTTCTAGCCATCTTGCTTTCCAGTTAGGTGTGACAGTAGACAGAGACTTTGGAGGTGTTCTCAGAGTAGAAACAAAAACAGTGATCTGGGAAAAGAGCTTATAGAGAAGTGAGGAGAGAGGATTAGAAGAAGTATTAGAAAAATAGAAAGATTGTAGGAAAGTTGCTGTTCTGAATTTGAAATAAAGATCAAGAGGTGGTAGGAATAGTTCTCCTTCAATAAGAAATGTAGGAGTAGCTTTAAAGACACCTCCTATAGTTTTTAGACATTTAGTCTGGAAAAGATTTAGAGAAGAAATATTAGAAGGTTTTTTGTGGGGATTGAACCAGACTCCTACTGCATAGCTGAGAAGTGATCTCAGTATTGCAGTGTAGACAAGTCTAGCAGAGAGAACAGGTAGACCCCATGTAGAAAAAGTAGTTCTGGAAAGTGCTGAGAAAAACTTGGAAGCTTTCTGTAACATGATTTTCTGGTGTTTTTTCCAGAGAAGCTTGGAATCATAGTGTAGTCCCAGAATACGCACTTCTTTCTTAGGCTGTAGTACCACTTCTCCAAGTCTTAGACTGAGCTGAAGATTATCTGTTCTTCTTCTAGAAAAATGGAGAAGTTCATACTTTTCAGGTGCAAACTTCATTCCATGTTTTCTTGCCCAGTCTAAACACTTGGAGTGAGTAGACTTTAGCTTCAGGAGATTGCTTTTAAGAGAAGGGGAAAATGCCAGAAGGTTTGTGTCATCTGCAAAGCCCAGAGCTGATACACCTTTCTCTGGTGTATGAACAATATTATGAAGATCTGAAATATAGAAAAGAAATAAAATAGGAGAGAGAGGTGAACCTTGAGGGACTCCACAGTGTACTGGAAACAAAGAAGACTCTGAATCATCAAAAACAAGAGAGGTTTTCTTTGGGTAGTGAAAGAAAAGATCCAGTTAACAAACCAGCTGGGGATTCCTTTTCTCTCCAGGATTTTCTTGAGAATTTCTGGCAGAACTCTATCATAAGCTCCTGAGATATCCAGAGAAAGAAGACTGGCTACCATTCCTTCCTTCCAGACTTTTTCAACTTGGGAAGTGAGTAGAAATAGTGCAGACTCAGTTGATCTTCCTTTTCTGAAGCCCATCTGGATTTCTGGTAGCAGGTTTTCTTTCTCAGCCAGTTCACTTAGCTTTGTGGCTGCCAGAGCTTCCATCAGCTTCCCAATTGTGTTGAGAAGTGCTATTGGCCTCCAAGCTTTGGCATAGCAATAGGCCACAGTTGAGCTATGCCGAGGCATAGCGCAGAGTCGCTATCCCTTGCAGGGTCTCTGCCACGCTTCCCCGCAGTCCTGAGGCCTTTTGCGCTCCGCCGTGTACGCTCACCCCTAGGTCCTGCTTCGGAGCGCCGGGTTGCCAGCCCGGAGCCCACGCTCCAACTGCAGTTTGCTCCCTGAGCCCGTCATTTGCAGCCTGAGCCTGCACTCTGTACGGACCGGCATGCGCTTCCGTCCTCTCGGGCCATATAGACAGTCTCGTAGTAGGCCCAGACCCTACTGCCGTCACTGCCATTATATGCCACGCCCCGCAGCTCTCGCTGTTTCACGTTACCTCTGTAGATCTCTCGTACAGAGGCCGACCATGCCTCGCAGGCTCTACGGACCCTGCAGGCCATGCCAGCACCTGCAGGACCGCCTTTCCAGCCCACTAACCAAGTAGGGAGAAGTCTCCGTCTGCCCGCTGTCACCTGTGGGGCCCCGGTTGTACGTGGTGGCCCACTGGAGATCCAGTACCCTGGCCCCGGTCCGTAGGTGGCCTGAAGAGAATCCGTGGCAAGACCTTAGGCAAAACCATCAAGCCAGCACTTTGACTATCACACGGCCCTTAGGTACTGGAGCGGCGGAAACCCTTCGTGCCACCTGCTCGCCTTCTTTAACACGTAGTCCCTGTTCGATTAACAACGCCGCGGTACAGACATCGCTCCCCTCCTAGAACAAGATCCTCGATGCATCAGCTGCTGGAGACTCTGCTAGAAGGGGGGTGTGCGATAGGAACTCCTCTCGTCTACTCCAGAGGTGCCCTGTCGGGTGTCTAGACTTCACATCCACCAGTTGCAAGGCTGGCTTCGGGCCGTAGCGTACACGGCAGACATCCGTCGGGTGGTTTTCATAATCAGTTTGGTCGAAGTCCTCTGTTCTGCTGATGTCGCTTCACGGGGGCGTCCAGGGTGCCTGCGCGACACCTCCGGTGGCCCGTCGCTCCGCGGGCACCAGCAGCTCGACCGGTGACTCAATTAGCTCTCGGTGCAGCGACTACAAGCAGCTTGGGAGACTGCCTGCCATTGCTGCCCCGAGGTTCCCAGCCTGCACCGCGTGGAGGTTTGAGTCGTCGCAGGCCACTCTACTTCTATACCATGACTCTTCATTAGCTACTTAGCAACAGAGGTTTCTCCCTGATGTAGTATCCCACTAGTGTACATGGCAGCTAGTGTGCATCGACAGCTACCAATAGTCCCTCTCACGATACTACAACCCAAGAAGCCCAACAGTAGTATGTCTGAACAGCAGTTTTATGCTTGCGCTGGTTCTATGTTGCTTGTCATACTACATCACCAGTATGTCCTTCTGCTCATGAAGGACAATTGCGAAGTATGTTTGCGAAGTACACCTTGTACTTCTAGGGGAGAAACTGTGGATGTGGAGTAGAGTGGACAAGGGAAACAGTGAAAAGATGAGAGAGGGAAAGGGGAGGAAGAGGGAAGGAAGGAGAATGAGGGAAGAGAAAAAGCGCTAGATTAAAAGTGTGGGTTGCAGTTGTTAGAAGGTAGTACATACAGAGAGAGAGAGGGGAGAAGTGATGAAGAGATGTATGTTTTGAAACCCCCGGATATGATGATATACAAGATCTCAGGGGATATGAAATACAGAGAATGTGACAAGAATATTGTGTTCCTGTCGCTGTTGGTTTGACATGACTTTGACGCCGATCCTGTGCAGACAGGAAAGCAGCGACAGTGGTCTCCTTGTATTTCCCGAGCTCGTACGATTGGAGCGCTATAGAGGGGGCGACGACGCCGAAGATCAAGCATTCATTTCAAGTGTCCTTTTCCTTCGAGGTCAATCGTTCTTCTGAGAGATCTGCGACTCGGTGTGGTTCAGCTCGAGCGCCTCCAACCAACCCTTGTACGGCGCCGAGTCGATCTGCCCTTGCTTGGCCGCCTTCTTGCTGTTGCTCTGGAAGACCTTGGCCTCCTTCCGCGCTTGCTTCTGGCGCTTCTCGAGCTCCTTGCGAGACTGCTTCAGCGTGCGAAGCTCGGCCTTCTGCGTCCTCTCGGCCGCCTTGAGCCGCTTCTTCTCGGTGCGCAGCTCGATCTTGTGCTGCCGCGTCACTCTCTTGATCTCCTTCCTCCGCGTCTTCATCTCGGCCTTCAGGTCCTTGGCCGTCTGTCGCCGCTGCGCGTGCAGCTCCTGGTTCAGCTCCTTGAGCGCCGTCGCACTCTCCTCCTTGGACCGCGTCGACAGGAGAAACCTCGCGAACGCCGCGCGCAGCTCCTTCAGCTCGGCCTCGTCGACGTCGCCCGAGACTAGCTCGCTGGGGACTCGAAGCTGCTGAGCGGAGATGGACTCGCTCGGCCCAGCGGAGGTCGGCTGATCCCGGGTCGACGGGATCTGCGGCTCCGAGGCATTAGGTGTCGGCACCCACGAGGCAGCCTGCGACGTGTCTTCCGTACCAAGAGCGGACGTCACGTCGGAACGAAGCGTCGGCGAAGGAGCAGCCGGATCGGACGGTCTCGACTTCGGATTTGCTTCGCCGCCGCTGAGTCTGACAGGCCGTCTGGGTGTCTCGACGATGCCGGATCCAGGATTGACCTTATGGGCGAACGATTCAGAGCGCCCCGCGATGGGCTCGGACGAGTAAGACAAGACTTCCGCGTGGATATACAGGCCACGGGGGACGAAGAAGCCCTGGTTCCATTCGTCCACAAGGTGATAGATCCTCAGGCGCCTCTCTCCTTCCGCCTCTTGCGCCGCCGCTTCCGAATTGTGTGATTGCTCGTGCCGAGGTTTGCGCTCGACCGTCCCGTCGCGCTGGTCGGCCGACACAGCCATCCCATGGGAGCCTGTCTGCTGCGCAGTGCTGGAACACGAAGCGGATGTCGTCTCGATGCGCTTTCGTCTCACGCTGTGTTTGCCTGACCAGCTAGCTGGTTCAGGCGATATGAGCTGGTCCGTAAATGCGGTCCAGTCGACCTCCGTCACGTCGCGCCATGCCTCCCCAGGCTGTGGGAAGGAGAGGTCTTCTGACCTAACGTTCGGCGGGATCGCCAGATGATACGTGACAATGCTGCCGGCACTCCGCACCAGCGGTGCTCGAGCGGCAAAGTACGCCTCGCGGGACATCCAAGGATCCGAGGCAGTCTTGTCGTTGCCGGACGAGACCGGGACAGGTATCGCCTCCCCATTGGCCTGTATAGTCGAGATCCGCGAACATGTTTGCCTGTGGGCCGAATAGTCATGCTGCGGTCCAGTTGAGGCAGATACAGGCGGGGAATTCTCGGTCGTGGTGCCGTCTGCCGGCGGATGCGCTGGATGTTGCCCCGGCCTACAACGCGGCGCCGGCGTGACGCGTGCCGAGTACGGCGGCGGAGGAGGGATCGTCATTGGGGACGTCTAGTTATGGTACCGGTACGGTAGATGCGAGCAGGGACATGGAAAGGCGGCTCAGTGTTCTCACAACTGGCAAGGGAAAGATCTCGTCTTATATGCCCGGGGTGCGTTCGTAGCAGAAGGATGAGACACCGGACGAGTCGATGCCGTCGGGAAAGGCGCAGGCCAACCGCGGACCTACACAGCAGGTGTCGGTTGGGACTTTTGAAGTCACTCTCATGTTTAGCCCTGGCGGTCATTACAGCCGATTGCATTCTCGTACCCTTTTCATTAACGGTTGACAGGAAACCAGTGGAAGCTAATCAATCACGTGGCACGCCTGGGTAGAGCTGATCAGCCCTTCTTGATAAGGCTGACGCGGCTCTTGTGACTTTTGACAGGCAGGCTAGGTTCGCGTGAGTTTTCTTCAACCCCGCACACGTGAGCTGGACGGCATCGCTCTGTCGAGATCCAGGCTCACTGTTCTGACCAGGCAAGAATGTCACGACCTGGAGCTCTTCGGGTTCTCTCGGCCAGTGTTCCTCGTTTGGGCGTGTCGAGGCCTCTCGATGGCAAGCTCGCGATAGTCACCGGTGGTGCGAGAGGTAAGTCATGCCGCAGACGCGTCCGTCGACAGCTTCCGACGATATGATCTTCGACCAGGCATCGGTGCCGCGATATCGCACAAGCTCGCCAGTAAGGGAAGCTCGCTGCTCATCAACTACACCTCCGACTCTTCGGCAACCCCGGCGTCGGAGCTTGCCGAGGAGCTCGAGACCACGTACGATGTACGGGTGAAGACGGTTCAAGCGGACATGGGGTCCTCAAACGGGCCAGACCTGATCATCTCGACAGCGAAGAACCACTTTGCCCACCCAAAGACGTCTGCGTTCCAGATTGACATCATCGTCAACAACGCCGGTACTGGTGGCATCTACAAGCTCGGTGATATCAAGGCCGAGGAGTTCCACCGCGAGTACGCCATCAACACGCTAGGCCCGCTGCTCCTAGTTCAGGCCGCACTGCCATACCTGCCGAAGGACCGCTCTGG
The DNA here is from genome assembly GCA_963422465.1 of Lichina pygmaea. NCBI lineage: Eukaryota > Fungi > Ascomycota > Lichinomycetes > Lichinales > Lichinaceae > Lichina > Lichina pygmaea. The sequence goes on from OY730172.1 coordinate 3,152,165, forward strand.
CAGGATCGTCAACCTGTCGAGTGTCAGCGCCAACTGCGGCTTCGTGGGCCAGTCTGTCTACGGTGGCACCAAGGCGGCTCTGGATGCCATGACGCGGAGCTGGTCTCGCGAACTGGCCGAGCGTGCGACAGTCAATTCGGTCAACCCCGGCCCGGTCGACACAGCGCTGTTCTGGGGATCGCCTACAGATTTTATCAAGAATCTCTCTCCGTGGGCTCAGAAGACGCCCCTGATGGCCGTGAGAGACGGTATCGACTCTCCGGAGACGATCGAGAAATCTAAAATCTTGGGTGGACGACCTGCCTACGACCACGAGATTGCCGGCGTGGTCGGTATGCTCTGTGGTGAGGAGGCGGGTTGGTGCACCGGCAGCGTGGTCAATGCCAATGGCGGCTTCACCTTCCAGCTCTAAGAGGCAAACACCTCGTCATGTCTCCAGGGTCGTGATTGTCATCGGCTGCCCTCCGGTCGGATGAGAAACGAACGACGTTGGACGAAGGAAGCCTCGAGACCTAAGGGAGAGGTAGAGACATGACCTTTGGGGAGAATATCTGTGTGCATCGTTCCTTTTTACGGAGGTGATTAGGGAATCCACATCTCGTGCACTCTATCAGGGCAGAAGGCTTCCTCACCCAACCCTTAAACAGGCTTCCACTTATCTAGCTCTACAGTACGTACTGTACGTAGCAGCAGAGCTACCATGCTCTCGGAGGGCAGTACTGACGGCGAATAATCCAATCTGTAGGTATTGACGTGAGAGATATCGCAACTTCAGCCTCCAATGAAAGCTTTAGCCAGGCGCGTGACTAGACTGAAAATCCTGTCTACGAATACTCCTTGTGAAAGCGACACAACCACATTGATCAACCTTTCATCAATTCGAGCTATCGAGGTGTCATGTGGCGAAGGGAGCTCGATTCCGGAATATCTTGTGGTTCTGGCTGCTCGAGGCAAAGAGTATGACCCCGGCTATATGCATCTCGCTCCTAGTGCTATGCTCGGTGGCATTTATTGCTTCCTCATCTCTTGGCACTTTCTTGCCAATTCTCCTGGTGCTTTCTCCCGGCACATTCTCGCGGCGCTTTGCATCTGGCGGGGCTCAATAGTGGCGCTGCTAATCAAAGCATCAGCAGTGTTATCCTCAGTATGTTTTGTCGGGAGCTTCGGCGGGCTACAAAAGGCGCCACTCGACTCAAGGCCACCGCGGTCGACAGGAAAAAGAGTAAGAATCAAGCAAGACAGGAGACCAGTGGATGAAGTAACTGACACACTCTAGGAGGCCCGGGTGAGCTACACGTCCGCCAGGTGAGGAGGCTCGCCAGATGTACGTACGGCACCAAAGCGTGTATACCCGCCTGCAAACAGCGCGCTTACCGACTCCCTTGACGTAGGCATCCGCGGGGGGTTGGGGTGTTTGGCAGAGCTGGGGGTCAGCAGTCCTCTCGGTCCACAGTCCTACTTCCGATCAACCGTCCGGAGGCATAGCAAACATGCCGTCGGTTTTCCTGCCCAGAGGACGACAAGGTCGATCGATTGCGTCCCAACGGCGCAAGAACAAGCTCCGCCGACGTTCCTGTACGTAAAGCACACAGGGACTGAGCCATCGGTGCGTCGACCACGACTGGGTAGCTATCGACCGAGATCATTCTATATCTGGGCTTCAAATCCTGGGAAACAATATGGATGTGCCAACAACGTTGATCCAACAGGGCCCTATGGACGACCTATTGAATGAAGTCGACGGCGACACAGCTGAACTGATCATCTCGCTCCAGCGAGAAGACGTGGAGGCTATGCTGGCCGTGTCTACACGCAAGGGCAAAAACAAAGAAGGGGGTTTTTCTGATGGGGAGGTGTCGATGCGGCTTTACCTGGAGGATGTGCGCAGGATCGAGCAGCAGCTCGCCGACAGGCGAATGTGTAGGAGCATTGCGCAGGCCGTCAGTGCCGACGCACGACTCGTCGAGGCCGTCAGGATAGAAGAACGCCAAGCGCAGCGAGATCGACGGATGGCACTCCTACTTGGCGGCTCGAGGATGCATCCGATGCCATCAGGGAGTGCGAATGACGAAACCGGCGGCGAAGATCAGCAATCGATTGACGACATGGTAGCTCGATTCGGCCAGCTCAACAATCCTGCACATGATGAGCCCGACGAGATCACCGCGGGACCGTCGAGCTCCAGAAGAGTCGAGAACAAGCATGCCTCGGGAGATGTCGGCGCTTGCGTGGCCTGCAACGAAGAAAAGCGGAAATGCGACCTCGCTCGGGGGCCATGCTCCCACGTCTACTGTCAAGATTGTTTCCAGCAACTCCTCGAGGCGGCCATGGTAGACGAGTCGTTGTTCCCACCTCGATGCTGTCGACAACAATTTCCAACGTCGATGATCTCGCCCTTCGTTTCCAAGGCATTCATGGAGCGGCTCAGTCAGCGACGCACGGAGCTTTCCACGCCGAATCGTACCTATTGCGCCGAGCCATCATGCTCGACCTTCATTCCAAGCGAGAGCGTCCAAGACGAGGGAGCCTGTTGTCCACGTTGTCGCATGAAGACATGTACGACATGCAAGCAGCCAGCGCACGACGGCGATTGCCCAAATGACGAGTCACTACGCAGTCTCCTACAGGTGGCCCAAGAGGCCGGATGGCAACGATGCAATCAGTGCAAGCGGATGGTGGAACTCGATGTCGGCTGTAACCACATTAGGTGAGTGCCCAGTACAATCATGCTAGGTCGGCTCAGTCTCGGCGATTTGACGAGCCGGTAGATGCATCTGCGGGGCCGAGTTCTGCTACGTTTGCGGTCAGCGATGGAAAACCTGCCGCTGTGCCCAGTGGGACGAGAACCGGCTTGAAACGCGCGCGCAGGGAATCGTGGGTCGACGACCGGCCGCGGCTAATCCAGTTGTACACGCCCGACAAGTGAGACAGGTCCAGCAGGACCTGCGGGTGCGACATCAATGCCAGCACCAGTCCTGGGAATATGTCAGCGGGTCACATCGATGTGAGGAGTGCTACCAGACGCTACCTCGGTACATCTTCGAGTGCAGACAATGTCATATTATGGCTTGCAATCGATGTCGGAGGAATCGACTGTAGGAGGAACCCTAGAGGAAGGGGGTTGCCAAGACCTGAAAAGGTTCGGACAGGGTCAGAAGCCTGTCTTGATATCGAGGGCACTGACAACTGACGTGAAGGAGGAATCAATCGACAGCATATTGACACCCTGGCGCGTTGATGAGGAAGGCCCGCATCCAGAGCTAAGTCGTCTACTCATCGGCTCTCACGAGTTTGAACTGGCAGGCTATAGATCGTCGACTCAAAGATGGCAGAAGTGAGAACGCGTAATTTTGAAATTGCCATCGCCGAGGCCTCGAGGCCGGATGTGGAGCATCTTTCCCACCGAGAATCAACAGGCGCAGAAGTAGGAGTAGGTATAGCTGCATGAGCCCACATAGCTCTGTATGGGCAAACGCAGCCCGAGAGACACAATAGCTCTAGGAGCAGAAGCAGTCTTGGGAGCGGTCATAGCACTACCTCGTAGAAGCAGCTGTAGCACTAGGAGCAGACCCGAATTTGGGGCAGACACAGCTCTACGAGGAGCTAGGAGAAGAGGCAATGTCTATAGCCAGAGAGCTGTTCACCTCCTCCCTCGAGCAGCTTCAACCAGGAAAGGGGGAAGGGGGGGAAAAAAAGGAAGAAGGGGAAGGGCAGAGCGGCCGCCCCGTATGAATACATCTTAGCGTCCTTCTCGAGATGTAAAGTAATCTTTCCGGTACGCGGCACTTACGAAAAGGACGAGTACCGTACCGTTCTAGAGCTGAAGAACAATGCCTGGTGATGATATAAAGAAGCCTGGTGGCGCTTCGAGGGGGGCTCGATGATGATGATGATGGTGTGGAGGAGGAGTCTGGGAATGATATTAGAGGCGTCTTGTGACGATCTGAAAGAGCTTGTGCAGTGCAGTACTCTGACACAACCTGGTACTGTAGGACAAGCCGGCGCAGCAGAGCTCCGAGTTTTTTGGGGAATTATTTACTATAGGAGTGAGATAGCGTAAGAGACTTGCTTGGGAGAAATAGGGGATACGTCGCCTAGCTGGACTGCGAGGTAGGCGCGTGGCTTTGTAACCTTAACAGACCAGGTTGTAAACAGGCGCATTGCAACTTGCAAGGAAAAGAAATGGATGGTTCACGGCCGATCAATCGACGACCGGTCTGCTTAGAGTACTGCAGAGCCTCCACGTAAACGCTCTTGATGATGAGGCTGTGATCCATCGACACATGTCACGGGCGACAGCTTCCCCGGCTCCGCGCTGCTCTTGTCCTCCGCAGCCTGATAACGTGAAATCTCCGAGCAAGTCGAGTTCCCGACTCGCTCACACATCAGCTCACGCAGGAAATCGCCTCGTCCTGCTCCCGAGGAAAGGGACGAACACAGTATCAAGGGATCAATGTACTACCACGCAAGAGACCAACATACACATCAAGCAATCGTGATCCAGAGTACGCATATGATCACATCCAACCCTCTCTCGCCGGCAGCCTCGTACTTGAAGTTCCAGATGCCATCCTTGTCCAGATTCCAGTACCCGGCCGTGGCGCTGTGCATGCCTCGACGCCCTTGTTGCTGTTCGCTGGCCGCGAGACCATTGGCGTCTGTCGATGCGAACTGTCCTGCGCCACCTGGAGCCGAGCCGCCGACAGCACCCATAGAGATCCTCTCGTCGGCCATGCCACCTCTGCCACGACCCGTGACGCCGTTGTCATCGTCGTCGTCTCCTTCGTCCTCTGACTCGCTCTTCTTCACCGCGGCCGCAGAGGTGGCATTGCCCGAGCTCGAGCTCCCGGCCGACGTTCCCATCGTCCTCGTCGAGGAAGAAGGGGTGTTGGGCGCAACGTGCTGCACGATGGTGCTGTTTATCGCGTACTTGTGCTTGTTCTTCGGAGCCTCGTCCAGAACTCGTCTCAGGATCCTCTGGATGATCTCCCCGTTCCAGCCTTCGCATTTCGAGTGCTCGTAGCGGGTCACGCCCGCCAGCGCTTCTTCGCACGCCTCTGTAGCTATCTCCGAGAGACGACCGCCGGGGAGGGGCTGCTTGGTTGCGGAGATCAAGAGGGTCAGTGCAGGCTGGTCACCCACAATTCGTTTGGGAAGGTAGGTGGTGGGGGAGAGACCGCTGCACGAGCCGGGAGGGGAGGAGGCAGCATCTTACCGGTGGAGCTGTCGTGGATAAAGTCGAAGAGCTTGTGTTGACAACCATGACTAGAGGATCTTGTCGACTATCCTCCGTTGCAGTGGATACGTTCGGCTCTTTTAGAGCCGCGGGCAGTTGTCGGTACGTACGGTATGTATGGCGCTGTAGTTGTAGAGCTGCTAATTATAACATATGGCAACCTCGGAGATCGCAACAGTGGCGGGTGCGAGTGAACCGCTCTAGCTGGAAGGTCTAAAACAGGATGGCTCACCAAGCATCCGTTGGGGCTACATGACTTGTACGGAAGTGCGGTTGCTCTACAGACATTTAAATATCCGGCTTGACGGTTCAGACTCGACCAACTTGCTTGTTTGCTAGAAATACACGTAGCTCTTCTGGCAGAAGCACGTGTCGTGGGGCCAACAAGTAGAAACGGCTGGCTCGCGGCTGCCTTGCGAGAATAGCAAGGTCGATGAAGAAAGCGACTGCCAAGACGACTCATAACGCCTTGTATTCTAGATTCGGTAGCTGTCTATCGTCATTGTACAGTATAGCTAGCACAGGGTGGGGACACGAAGGCTCTATAGCTCTCAAGATAGGAGATTTTAGAAGAGATCGTTGTACTCGCCAAGGGCGGTACCGTCTCCGCCGGTGAACGCGCCATGGGATGCATCCAGATCAGCGACCAACGACGCCAGCTGCATGCCCGTTTGTCGTTCAGCCTCGACGCGTGCCCAGTCCCAGAGAGGTGCGTCAGGCCCGCCGGCGTTCTCGGTACCGGTGCCGTGGTCCGGAGATGCAGAGCCCGGAAGTAAAGAAGCCTGTAGTATCCCGTCACCATTGTCGTCGGGAGTGCTCGCAGCACCTGGGACGACCGCTGGGTACTGAGCGGGCGAGGCAGAGGAAGAGGACAATGATGACTGCGCTGATGACGAAGGTGGTTCCGCGTCCGGAGCCACGGGCCTTGGTGGTAGCAAACCGGCATTGTCCAAGACTTGCTCTGGCGGGATCGTTCGTCGGCCTCGCTTGACAACGTATTTTGAGATGGCAGACGCGAAGATGGCGGGATGCGCGGTGCTCGCGGCCGGCGCGGCAACGGCATTGGAGCCATTGACGATCACCTGTGTCCCTTCCTGTTTGGGTTTCTCGCGGCTCCTCGACCGGCGCCACCAGGAGATGGGGTCCGTCAAGAGTAGAAGCCACCACCATCGTCGAGGTCCCTCCGGCTGAAGCAGGTACTCGTTCGGTCGGGCGCAATCCTTCTGGACCATGTGGCTGATGACGTATAGCCATTTGCGATCCCAGGACAGCACGCGGGACCAGATCTCGAAGCGTTCGTACGGCTTGATCTCGCGCCGGAACACGGAACACACGGAACCCAATATGAACTTGAAGTCCCAGTGGCTCAGACCTTCCGTCTCCCTCGCTTTCACCATGCCGCGCTGCAGGAGACACGAGAGCAGGTGCGTCCGAGAGATGTCGAGGTCCGAGAAGAACGTGCTGTTGGACTTGTGTGCGTTGATGTCACACTCTAGAAGCGGCGCGTGCGACGTGATGATGATCGGCTGAAAGAGCGCGCGGGGTCCGATGTCAGCTGGGGTTATTCTCGAGCGCGACGAGCTGCGACGGGTGCCGAGATGCGTGTAGACGCCATTTAAGAATCGGAACTGCCGATCTTTGTTTAGCAAGTGACCGTCCCATCACCCGGAGCCAGACAAGCTTACATGCCACATCATAGGCAGCGACTTGAGATTGGCCAGGATGAATGCCAGCGCGAGATATCTCCAAGCATCGTGCAGTCCCTTCGCCGGCAAGAGGCGCGCCAGCCGACCACCTTGTCTTTGAAGCACTGCTAACCTGGCGACCAGCGACCAGAACAACGACACGATGTCCATCACCGCAGAGTGTGGTAAGTGTCTCCTTGCTGAAGATACAGAATGCTGGAGAGGGGCAAGCAACAGCCCGGTCCCCTAGACTTGCTGACATCGCAGTCAGATTGCGACAACTTGGTGGAACTGGAGGCCCAGGAGGCCCTTGAATGATTACTGTACCTCGGCACGGAACTTCGGCATCATATTTTGCCGATGGCGGATCAGAAAGAACTCTGATAGGCCACCATGATCTTAGTAATCAGCCTGCCTTCTGGCTAGGCAAGACTGGATCTTACAGACACAGGTCTTCTACAGTACCTTCATAAGTAATTGTGCCCATGGAGGGCAATACCTCTCTTCTCACACCTCTTCAGTATATCCAGAACACCAAACATCCACCAACAAGGAGATCAGGGCTTCCAGGATAAGAGGAATGGTTTAGAGCTTGCCTCTAGTGCTGGTAGAGTTGAAAAACTCTAGGAAAGCTTAGGCAGGGGGTGTGGTCCCTAGCTTGAGTTAATACAACCAGATTTCCCTAGAGTCTAGTTGGAAAAGACTGCCCAGGAAAGTACAGTCTTGGGGAGTGGTCCCAGGATTGTGCAACTACTGCTAGGAACCAGGTGACCCTTTGCGAACAACTGGAAGAAGTCTCCAAAAGAGCCTCACTAATCCCAGCCAAAAAGAACTGCTGGAAGACACCTAAAATCACATAATGTCAAAGAAAAAACCAGAGAAAGAGAAAGAAAACCAGTCTTCTCCAAGCTCCCAGCAACCCCCAGTGGCGAACTCCCTGACAGACCAATCCCAGACTCAAGAAAAAGAAGAAGAGAAGGGGCTGACACTTCTCCAGCTAGTGGAAGAATAGCTTATCCACACAAAAGCTCCCCAACACATTAAAAAAGCATGGGATAGTATTCTGTCCAAAGTGGCAGAAGCTCTGGACAAAGATATCCCCACTCACTCACCTAACTCCCAGAGTCTCCAGAAGATACTTGAGAGACTGGACAGTATTGAGAAACAAGTCCAAAAACAAAACACCAAGCCAACATATGCCCAGGCAGCCCAGAAAACAGTAGGACAGGAAATCCCTGTTCCAACCAGAATCCACAGTGAAATCACTATCAGACCTGGAATGCAGACTGGCCAGCTAGCAAACAGAACACCAGCCCAGCTTATGGAAGCTCTCAAGAAGAAAACATCACTCTCCTACCAAAAAGAAATAAGAGTAGCCAGAAAACTACCCTCAGGAGATATTATAATCTCTCTGGAAACTCCTCAAGCCAAGACTCAGCTAGAGGAAAACAAGGACTGGATCCCAGCTGTCTTTACAGCAGAGGCCAAGATATCACCCAGAATCTTTCCAGTGCTAGTCCATAGGGTGCAGACAAAAGACTTCAAGCTAGAAAACCTGGAGGAAACAAAAAAGGCAATCTTCTCCCAAAACCCTGGGATGGAAAGTAAGGTCAACATCCTAAGAACCTACTGGTCCAGAAAAGCCAAACTCCTCCAGAAGCCAGTCACATCTCTACATCTGGATCTAGCTACCCCAGAGCAAGCAAACCTCCTAATTGAGAAAGAAGTAGTTCTAGGATACACTCTACATGAAGTAGAACCAGCCCTGCTAGCAACATCAGTCACCCAGTGCTACAAATGTGCTAGGTTTGGACACCAAGCACGCACTTGCCAAGCCCAAGCCCAGTGCACAGCCTGTGGAGGAAAGCATGCCAGAAGAGACTGCCAGACTTCTCCAGAAACTCTAACACCAAAATGTGCAAACTGCAAGAGAAACCACCCAGCCTGGTCAAAGTCCTGCCAGAAAAAACAGGAAGCAATCCAGAAAGCAAGGGAGGCATGGCTAGCAAGACCAGGGAGGTACACAACAGCTCCCAGACTAGCTCTACCTCAGACTCCCTCAACACAAGAAAAAGAGCCAAGTCTACAAGACAGACAAGAAGCTAAGAAAAGAAAACAAGGGGAAGTACTAAGAGCATGGTCAAGCTCAAGACTGAACACTCAGCTCCCCACTTTCCCACTTGCACAGAACTCAGAGTTCCAAATCAACATACCCAGAAAAAAAGCTACTGAGATCTTGGAAGACTCTAGCCAAGAGGATTAATGAGTTACTCCACACTTAACCTTCTCCAGTACAATGTCCAGAAAAGCCAGACATGCCAAGAATTTCTACTGGTAAACCCTAGACTACAGGAAGTGGACATCATCACTCTGCAAGAACCCTGGAAAAACCCCCACCAAGAATCAAGCATCTCTACAACATTCTCAGCCTTCTACCCTTTACAAAGCCAGGAGCTAGGGAGAACACTTGTTCTTGTTAACAGAAGAATTTTGCGGTCATCTATAAGCCCAATTTTCTGGAGTAAAGATCTAATCTCCTTGGAGATAAGAGTTCAAACAAAGTCATTCTGGATCCACAACCTCTATTTCACACCCACAAGCCAAAGGAACTATAGAGAGTCAGCTCAGACTCTTCTAGACCTACTGGAACAAGCTATCCAAAAAGAGGGTGAATATATTCTTCTGACAGACTCAAATCTCCACCACCCAAGTTGGTCAAAGTCAAGCCAGCTATACTCAGAACTGGCCTTATCCTTCAAGGACCTAACAGACAAATAGGGACTAGAGCTGGCAATAGCTCCCTACACACCAACAAGAGCAAGAACTCTTCTAGAACCACCTTCATCAGCAATTGATCTTTCTTTTATTTCAAGTTCTTTACTTAATTCTCTTATTTACTCACAAATTAACATGAGATTCCACACAGGGTCAGACCACAGACCAGTGCACACAATTCTCAGTCTGGAGACTCCAAGAAAAACCAGAATAGACAAAAACAACTGGAGAACTCTGGATGCTAGTCAAGCAAGACAAGAAGCTGATAACCTACCACCTATTCCACCTCTAACTAGCAAGAAAGAAGTGGATGATTACCTGGAAAGACTGGACAAAACTCTCCAAGAAATTGCAAACAAGACAACCCAACCTTGCAAAGAGTCCAGGTATGCAGCACCATGGTGGAACCAGGAAATCAAAGAAATAATCCAGGAGGAAAGAAAAGTAAGAAGGAAAGTACTCCAAGGCCAAGAGGAAACCACCAGACTAGAGGAGATAACTAAAAAGAAAAAGAGTCTGATCAGACAAGCCAAAAGAAAGACATTCAGAACACATCTCCACCAGCTAGCAGAAACCCAGGACTACTGGAGAATTGCCAAATAGGGAAAAGAAAAAGCTGGCAAAGTTCCTGACCTACCAATAGTCCCAGAACTTATAGGACAACAAGGACAGCTGGCAAAGTCTTTTGAAGAGAAAACAGAAGCTTTCAGGACTTAATTCTTCCCTCTTCCTCTACAGCCAGAGCCAGAGGAACAGGACCTGCCAGAAGAAACCCAGGAATGGCAACTATCCCAAGAAGTCTCCAAGGAAGAAGTACAAGAGGTTCTAAAGAAGAAAAAACCTCTCTCAGCACCAGGCCAAGATACTCTACCAAATGGATTTCTAAAAGCACTGGGAGACCCTTTCAACAAAAGAATTGCTAAGGTTTTGGAGGCTTGCTGGAGACTGGAATACTTTCCAGACAGGTACAAGTCAGCCAAGACAATCTGCCTAAGGAAACCTGGCAAGGGATCCTACTGTCAAGCAAAAGCATGGTGCTCTATAGCTCTCCTGAATACAATTGGGAAGCTAATGGAAGCTATTGCAGCTGCAAGACTAAGTGAACTAGCTGAGAAAGAAAATCTCTTGCCAGAAATCCAGATGGGATTCAGAAAAGGAAGATCAACAGAATCAGCACTTTTTCTTCTGACCTCCCAGGTAGAAAAGATCTGGAAAGAAGGAATGGTTGCTAGTCTTCTCTCTCTAGACATCTCTGGAGCCTATGACAGAGTCTTGCCAGAAGTTCTCAGAAAGATCCTGATTAGGAGAAAGATTCCTAAGTGGTTTGTATCCTGGATCTTTTCCTTCACTACTTCACGTACTACCTCTCTGGTGTTTGATGACTCAGAATCCCCCCAGTTCCCTATATACTGTGGAGTCCCTCAAGGATCACCTTTCTCTTCTATTCTATTTCTTTTCTATATCTCAGAACTGCACAATACTGTACACACCCCTGAGAAAGGAGTTTCAGCACTTGGTTTTGCAGATGACACTAATCTTCTTGCATTCTCCTCTTCCTTGAAAAGCAACCTTCTCAAGTTGAAGTCTACACATTCCAAATGTCAGGACTGGGCAAGAAAACATGGTATGAAGTTTGCACCTGAAAAGTATGAACTTCTCTATTTTTCTAGAAGAAGAAGAGACAATCTTCAGCTCAGTCTAAGACTTGGAGAAGTGGTACTTCAACCAAAAGAAGAAGTGCGCATCTTGGGACTTTACTTTGACTCAAAACTTGTCTGGAAAAAACACCAAAAAATCATGTCACAGAAAGCTTCCAAATATTTCTCAGCTTTATCCAGAACAACCTACTCTACTTGGGGACTACCAGTCCTAACAGCACGTCATGTCTACACTGCTATACTAAGATCTCTTCTTAGTTATGCAGTAGGAGTCTGGTTCAATCCCCAAAAGAAACTCTCTAATATTATTTCATTATCTACTTTCCAAAATAAATGTTTAAGAACTATAGGAGGTGTCTTTAAAGCCACTCCTATTTTCCTACTTGAATCAGAACTATTTCTACCCCCTCTAGACTTATACTTCAAGCTGAGAACAGCATGTTTTCTTTCATCTTTCTATTCAAACACACTACCCAACTCTCCTTCTACACTTCTCCACAAACTACACAGTCAAATTTCTCTCTATGTTTCTTCTCTCAGAACTACACCAAAGTCTCTGACAACTATTTCTCTAAACTGGAGAACAGTCTGGCTGGAACAACTAACTACTAACCAAGACTTCTCAAAGAAAAGTCTACAGGAGGTTTTCCACAAAGAATGGGAAGCCAGATGGCAGGTAAGCAGAGGAAATTGTTCTGCTATTTGGGACATGTTCACCAGAAGGCCACAGAAGAAAAACCTCAATATCTTCAAAGATTTGAGAAAAGCTGAGTCTAGTCTATTTCTTCAAATTCTGTCAGCAAGAATAGGACTGGCCAGTTTTCTTTTCAGAGCAAATGTTCCAGACTTTAACTCCTCTCTATGCACCTGTGGTTTTGGAGAAGAAACAGCCCAACACATCACTTTTTTCTGTAACAAATTTTCAAACTAAAGACAACAAGTCCAATTCCCTCTACAAGATTTCCTATCTATCTTATTCTCCTCCAAGCTACTTCCTAAACTTCTTTTCTGGTTTATGTCTTTGAAAAGACTTGACCATTTCAAGCTAGCCCACCAACTCTCTTTCTAAGCTCTACCAAGTCAACTGTTTGTTTTAACAAATAGCTGTGACAAGGCAATAGCAGAGCAGAACTCGAGCCTAACTGATTCGGTAACCTTGACCTGACTTGGCTTGAGACTTGAGACTTGGATTGATGTACAAGACGAAAGACAAGGAAGGAAAAAAGAAAAGAAGAAGAGAAGCTGGGGGAGCAGGAGAAGTTCTTATAGGCAGAGGATACGGTGGAGCAAACAGGCAACAGTGCAGATAGAACTTTCCGGCAAGGTGCGTGACTAGCAAACAGGCAACAGTGCAGATGGAACTTCCCAGCAAGGTGCGTGACTAGCAAACAGGCAACAGTGCAGATGGAACTTCCTGGCAAGGTGCGTGACTAGCAAACAGGCAACAGTGCAGATGGAACTTCCCGGCAAGGTGTGTGACTTGTGCCAGATATGCAACTGGGCCAGAACTGTGACATTACCCCTCTCCTTCACATGGCGAACTCCTGTGAGCCTCAGACCGCTTGTGGGTGTAGTTCCGTGGCTGTGGTTTCCTTGGGTATTTCTCATGGAAGTTGTAGATGGTGTCTTTGGTGTTGTCAAGATGCTTAATAGGCTCTTCAGTGGTATCTTCAATTAGCCATCCAGACTATTTGACCAGGTACTTGAACTTCTGTCAAGATATTGCTGGCTTGGAGTCAAGGATTTCTTCAACCTGGAACTCTTCATCTGTGTCTTGACCAATGACAGGGCCAGAGTGTTTATTTGATTAGCCAGGGATAGGATTAGCAGGTGTCAGACGTAGAAGGGAAACATGAAAGATAGGGTAGATCTTGAGAGTGTGTGGAAGCTCCAGATAGCAGGCACAGCTTCTGACTATCTTCAACACCTTGAATAGTCCAATCCACTTGTTGTCAAGCTTTTTACATGGGTGGTGTGTCCTGATGTTCTTGGTATTCAGCCAAACAAGATCTCCAGTTTGATAGGACAGTGACAGGACTTGATGCAAATTGGTGGTGTAAGCTTGAGCTTCCTGGGATAGTCAGAGTTCAGCTTACAACTATTCCAGAATCTATGTTATTTCTCCAGAGATTTCCATAGTATCTTGGTTGCAGGCTTCACTCGTGGGTGTGATGCTGAGCTGTGGATGGAACCCTTTGTTGGCAAAGAACAGTGACATGCCAGAGGAATCAGACTGGGAGTTGTTCTACGTGAACTCTGCCAGAGGAAGCTATTGGACCCAGTCATCTTGGAGATAGTTGACATAGGATCTTAGGTAGTGTTCAAGCTCCTGATTCTCTTGTTCTGTCTGACTATCTGTCTCTGGGTGGTGTCCTGAGGATAGTCGTAGCATGATGTCAAGATAGGCACAGAGTGCTTTCCAGAATAAGCTGACAAACTGACCTCCTCTGTCTGAGACAATACTCCTGGGTAAGCCATGGGTACAGACAACAAACTGGATGAACATCCAGACAAGATGTGAGGTTGTCATATCAGCACATGGCACAAAGTAGTGTTCTTTGGTGAGACAGTCAGTGATGACTCAGATATGCTTGGCACCAGGGAAGCCAGCATCTCTTGACTTGGGCAAGTCAGTAATGAAGTCCATAGCCAGATCCTGCCAATGTTGCTGAGGCATGGGAAGAGACAGCAACTCTCCTTGGTGATCACAGGCAGGCTTTGTTCAAGAGCAGACATGACAATTCCTGATATACTACTGTATAATGTTCACTATCTTTGGCCAATAGTACCAACAACACAGAAGATTGTGGGTCTTGGCAATCCCAGTGTGGCCAGCTATTGCTTGGTCATGGACTTCTTGGAACAGGTGTAGGCGTAACTCATCATTCTCAGGGATCCAGAGTCAGTTCTTGTAGAAGAGATAGTTATTTTCCAAGCTGCAGTCTGAGAGAGACATTTCTCGACTATGCCTGACACCATCCCTTAGCATCTGTGACACTGTTGCCACTGGATCACCTTCAGCAAGGTTGTTATAGGTAGCTTGGATGACATCTGAAAAAGGTGTAGCATCAGGTTCAGTGTCAACTGGTGCAGCTTCTGAACATCTCAGGATCTGGATAGGCTTGACTTGAACCTCTGAATGTGCAAGATTCTTGGGCTTGAGGATAACTTACTCCATGAAGTCTTGACAGGGATCACTGTCTGACAGGAGGTCTTGGGAACATCAAGTGAGGGTGTTGGCCTTGCACTGACTGCCTGGACAGTAGCTGATCTTGAAATTGAAGTGTGACAAGAACTTGCTCCAACAGGCTTGACAGTAGGAAAGGTGCTTTGACGACATGAAGTACTTCAAGTTCTTGTGATCAGAGATCACCTTGACAGGTTCTGGAGATCCTTCAAGCTCTGCTCACTATTCTTCAAAGGCACAGACAATTGCCAGCAACTCCTTGTCGTAGATCTTGTAGTTGCATTCTGCTGGCAGGTGGTGGTGTGACAAGAAGACAACAGGGTGTAGAACTCCTTCATGGTCTGGCTGTGACAGGACAGCACCAGAGACATAGTCAGAAGTGTCAGTCTCAACAACACACTCCTTCTCCAGATCAAAGTGCTGCAGGATGGGTGCAGTGCTGAACACCTTCTTGATGCTTTCAAACAAGTGCTGCTCTGAGGTTTCCCACTTGAAGGCAACATTCTTCTTGGTCAGAGCTGTGAGTGGGGATGCAAGCTTGGCAAAGTCTTTGATAAACTGGTGGTAGAAGTTTGCAAAGGTAATGAAGCTCTGCACTTTCTTGAGACTGGCAGGAGGCTTCCACTCCTTGATGGTGTCAGTCTTGGCTGGGTCCATACTCACAGATCTGGGTTGGCTGTCTTCAGTGGCAGACTGAATGATGAGGCCAAGGTACTTGACTTGATGGACTTCAAAGTCGCACTTGGAGATGTTAACTTGCAGGCTTACATCTTGTAGTCGACTGAGAACAAGCTTGACGTGCTTCCGGTGTTTCTTGAGTGTCTGACTGTAGACAAGGATGTCATCCACATAGGCAGTGCCAAAGACATCAAGGATGTCAGGTCCCAAAACATTATTGATGTAGCTCTGGAACGTGCTTGGAGTATTAGCAAGACCAAAGAGTACAACAAGGTATTCGTAGAGGCCTGAGTGTGTGCGGAACACAGTCTTCTATTCTTCACCTTCCTTCATCCAGATACAGTTGAAGACACCAACAATATCAAGCTTGGTGTACTACACAGCTTTGCAAAGCTGGTCCAACATCTCCCAGATCAGTGGCAGGGGGTAACAGTTCTTGATGGTGATAGTGTTGAGTGCTCTGTAGTCTACACAGAAACACAATCCACCTTCTGGCTTCTTGACAAAGAGGACTGGTGCAGTAGCAGGTGATGAAGATGCTTGAATGAAGTCCTTGTTCAGGTTCTCTGTCAGGTACTTCTTGAGAACTTCAAGTTCTTCTCTGCTCATACTGTACAGAGGTCCAGAGGGTGCCTGGGTTCCTGGTTCCATCTTGATCTTGTGGTCAACTTCTGAGTGTAGAGGAGGAAGCTTGTCAGCGTCATCCTTGCTGAAGATGTCCAGGAACTTGTGGTACTGAGCAGGGAGAAGTGTGGCAGGATCCACACACTTCTTTGGCTTCAAAGCCTGCTCAATATCTCTCAGAGAAACACTGAACACCTGGTGATCTGGCTTGGCAGCAAGGAGAGAAAATGCAGCAGCATTGATGGGGATTGGTGTGGCAGAAAGAGGCTTGGGATCCTGAGACTTTCTAGCAGATGTCTTGGCTTCAAGATCCAAAGAGATTGGATAGCTATTGTTTAACTTGAGGTATGCAGATCAGCAGTGATCTGACTTGAACATGATTGAGGTGTTTGTCTAATCAATGTGTGGCCTGTGCTTCTGGAGCCATGGCATCCCCAGAATCATATCATAGTGAAGACCAGGAGACACAAAGAGAGACTTCTTCCTGGTGCACACCATGTGCTGTGGTCATGATTGTCTTGGCAAGATGTGTGGTTTGTGACATCTTGCCATCAAACAATCGCAATGTGCATGGGTAGGGGAGAGGTTCTTGGTGAAGAGATTGTGCAAAGGAAGTACCAATGCAGCCAAATGCTGAATAGCCAGAGTCAATAAGAGTATTGCACTTAAATTTCCCATCTAGGATACAAGGAAGAAACAAGCACTTACTATCCAATTGCTGGTCTGGAGACAGATAGCCAACATGGAGATCCTTTTCATGTCCTTGGGCATGACGATGACCAAGGACTACTTGTTTTCCGACTCTGGAGTAGTCTCAACAGTGGCAGACTTGGTGGTGGTCATAGTGGTGGCAACAACAGGCATGCTTTTCACTGGACAGAAGGTTGAGATGTGACCTTGGTTCCCACAGTAGAAGCAGAGGTCTTTGCTTCAGCAATGTTCTTGCTTTTCTGGTGTCAGCTTAGAGTGGCTGAGATCCATGGTAGGACTTGGTGGCTGTGGTGTGAAGGCTGGCTTGATGAACCCTGGACGCAGAACTGAAGCTCCTGACTGTGGAACTAAGGCTTGGGTGGGAGGTGCTTGACGTGGACAGTGAGAGTTGGCAGAAGTGGCACACAACTGGTTGTCCTGCAGCTGGCATTCCTCAACAAGCTTATGATAGCTGATGTCCTTGAGGTTGATGCTGACAAGCTGCTTGGCAAGCTCTTCAGAGATAGCACATCAAAGATAGCACTTCAAGGCCTTGTTGTTGAAGTCTGTGCATGGAGTATACTGATTGAACTCTGTGAAGAACTCGGCAAAGAAACAGTTGGCCTGACACAAGGCGATGAGCTTCCTCTGAGCTAGGAACTCTGGGTCTGGGTCGGAGAAGGTGTTCTGGAGATCTTGGATGATGTTGTGCCAGTCAATGTACTGGCCAGCCGTGATCTTAGCTGAGATGTAGGACTGCGCAGTGCCAGTCGTGCGTGAAAAGACATACACAATCCATGATGTTTCCGTGGGGTACCAGTCAGTGTTAAGTGTCATCTTGAGTGACAGTGACGTGATGAAGCTCTCAAGCTTCTCATACGTGATTTCTGTGTTTCCGCCATCACCACTGAAGGTCTCTGGGTCAGCAGTGTGTTTGGACTTGGACTTGGGAGTAGTGTTAGTAGCTTGAATTTGCATGAACTCTGCAAACATGTTGTGAAGGAACTTGTCATTTCCAGTAACTGGCATAGCTTGGTCTGGTTGTTGAGATATGACAAGGATGTGAACGTGGCTTGGTGAAGTGTGTTATGGTTGGGTAGGTCTTTCGTAGTGTGACAAGGCAATGGCAGAGCAGAACTCAAGCCTAACTGATTCAGTAACCTTGACCTGACTTGGCTTGAGACTTGAGACTTAGATTGATGTATAAGACAAAAGACAAGGAAGGAAAACAGAAAAGAAGAAGAGAAGAAGCTGGGGGAGTAGGAGAAGTTCTTATAGGCAGGGGATACAGCGGAGCAAACAGGCAACAGTGCAGATAGAACTTCCCGGCACAGTGCGTGACTTGTGCCAGAAGTGCAACAAGGCAATGGCAGAGCAAACAGGCAACAGTGCAGATGGAACTTCCCGGCAAGGTGTGTGACTTGTGCCAGATATGCAACTGGGCCAGAACTGTGACAACACCTGATCAGTGGCTTTGTACAAGACTGTAGTTTGTATTAAAGTAGATCTAGTTGTCTGGATCACAACATGAGTTGAAGACAATTGTTCTATAAGAGAACTATCACCTCACTATATAGTGCTCAGTTTTCAAGCTCAGTGAGCTGTGCTTGAAAGTCTTGCTGTACATGCACACTATGTCAAGCTGGTTGAGCTGGGCTTGCTATGCTTGATGTATATACACACTGTGTCAAGCAACCTCTGGTCAGTCTTGACAGTCACATGACTCTCTCCCATGTTGTGCTGTTTGGTACTTCCAATCAGTATCCTGTCTACTGCTTGTGTGAGTATAAAAGACTGTGTTTCTTCTGGGTTGTAACACTCTACACTCAGTCACTTCACACAGCAAGTGCATGGGTGGTCAGTCAGAATGTACACCACTTTTGAACACTTGTGGCAGTGGTGGCAGCAGGGTAGCTCTGGCTTCTTGTTGTTCTTCTTATCCTTGTTCTTGTTCTTGTTCTTGTCCTGGTCCTTGTCTTTGTTCTCAGCTTTGTGTGTGCACTTTCTTGCAGCTGGTGGTGGCAGTTTCAGTGTGATTTTGTCACCTGAGGGCAGGTTGGTCAGTGGATCAGACAGGGAGCTGGATGACAGCTCAGGTAAATTCAGTATAGTCTCTGCACTTCCCCAAAGCACTTGTTCGAGAACCAAGTACAGAGAGTTCCCAGAGTACTCCAGAGATCCAGCTCTCTCAGGAAGTTACTGCTGAAGAAGTGGAACAAATCCTGAACAAAAAGAAACTTTTCACAGCAGGGGGAAAAGATAAGCTGCCAAATAGATTTCTGAAAGCTCTGGGTTCCAAGTTCTGCCAAGCTATGGCTGTTCTCACATGAACATACTGGAGACTGGAATACTTTCCAGAGAAGTTCAAGAATGCAA
This sequence comes from Lichina pygmaea, assembly GCA_963422465.1. Taxonomy (NCBI): domain Eukaryota; kingdom Fungi; phylum Ascomycota; class Lichinomycetes; order Lichinales; family Lichinaceae; genus Lichina; species Lichina pygmaea. Next base: position 3,171,074 of record OY730172.1, read on the forward strand.
AAACAGTCTGTCTAAGAAAACCTGGTAAAGGATACTATAACCAAGCAAAAGCCTGGTGCCCTATAGCTTTGCTAAACACAACTGGCAAGCTGATGGAAGCTATTACAGCAACCAGGCTAAGCAAGGTAGCAGAAGAAGCTAGACTTTTGCCAGAAATCCAGATGGGCTTCAGGAAAAGAAGATCAACTGAATCAGCACTCTTCCTACTAACTTCCCAAGTGGAAAAAGTCTGGAAGGAAGGCATGGTTGCATCTCTACTTTCTCTGGATATCTCAGAAGCCTATGACAGAGTTCTACCTAAGATTCTCTAAAAAATCCTAGAAAGAAAAAGAATTCCTCTCTGGCTATCTTCCTGGACTCTCTCTTTCTGCACCAGTTGTTCTACCACTCTTGTGTTTGATGACTCTGAGTCTTCTGCTATTCCTATTCACTGTGGAGTTCCCCAAGGTTTCTCTTTATCTCCTATTCTGTTTCTATTTTACATTTCTGAACTTCATGAAAATGTACACTCTTCTTCCACTAGTGTTTCTACTCTGGGATTTGCAGATAATACAAATCTGCTTGCATTTAGACACTCTCTAAAAAGCAACCTTCTGATATTGAAGAACACACACCTCAAATGTCTATCATGGGCTGCAAGACATGGAATAGTCTTCTCTCCTAAGAAATATAAAATACTTTATTTTTCCAGAAGAAGATCAGACAATCTTCAGCTTAAGCTCAGACTGGCGATTGTGATTCTAAGACCAAAAGAAGAAGTGTGAGTATTAGGAGTGTACCTGGATGCAAAACTCCACTGGCATAAGCACCAGAGAATTATTCTTCAAAAAGCCCAGAAAGCACTTTCCTCTCTTTCTAGAACTTCATATTCTACTTGGGGTTTCCCAGTCCTCACATCATGTCTTGTGTACACTGCAATACTCAGATGTTTACTAAGTTATGCTGTGGAGATCTGGTCCAACCCTCTAAGAAAATCTTCTAATATCTCTTCTCTTAGCACATGCCAGAACAAATACCTGAGACTTATTGGAGGTGCCTTCAAAGCCACTCCATCTTTCTTATTAGAGAGTGAGCTTTTTCTTTTACCTCTAGATCTCTATTTCAAATTTTGCACAGCCTGTTTTCTCTCTTCTATTCAAACCTCCTCTCTGAAAATACTTCTGGACAATATCTTTTCTAATATCTCCCTGTTAAGGCCTAGGCCGGAACAGCCCAGGTAAGCGAGGAGCTCGTCCGGTGGACGAGCAGGAGCTAAGCGAGGAGCTCGTCCGGTGGACGAGCAGGAGCTAAGCGAGGAGCTCGTCCACGCAAAAGGATGATACCCCTCGAGGAGACCCCCCCCCTTGGGGCATCTGTATAAAGACCCCCAAAGAGCCCGGAGGGATTAGCTCTCCAGGCTGAACGCACATTACGAGCGACAATAGCAAGAGAGTTACCCCACTTGCTATTCATCTATTGAGTCCCTGCCCTCCTCGGTCGAAGACAGGACCACCCACATTCTGTGTGAACGTGGACTGGCCTTTAACAGTTTCAGCCTCTAACACATAGGACACCGGCTCAATACGATGGCAGATCCACGCAGCCCTACCCCTTCGCAGGCAGGCCAACCTCGGGCTGCGCCTCAGGCGCAAGCCCAGGAACCACCTGTCCCTACCACCCTCACCTTACCTCCAAAGCCGTTGAAGGTAGGTACGCCGAAGAGGTACGATGGATCACGAGGGGGATTGGAATTATTCTTCTCTCAGCTTGAGCTTTACTACAGATTCAACGCCGCACAATTCCCTACGGAACAGGAGAAGGTGCTGTTCGCAGCTTCCTACCTGGACGGACCGACATTTGCCTGGTTTAATGTCTACCTACGAGACTTCCTCGACAACAAGGAAGATCCCTCTAGCATGGAGACCACGACATGGCAGATCATTGGGAGATTCTCTACCTTCAAGACCCAGATGAAGAAGACCTTCGGGGTCATTGATGAAGAACGAGATGCGGAACGAAAGCTCCAAGCACTACGGCAGACAGGGTCAGCATCAGACTTCGCGGCGAAGTTCCAACAGTTGTCAGTGAGGACGCAATGGGGAGACAGTGCCTTGACGGCACTATTCTACCAAGCTCTCAAGGAACGAGTCAAGGATGACATCGCACGAGGAGATCGACCCACCGACCTCGAGGATATGATTGACACAGCGGTACGCATCGACGACCGACAGTTTGAACGAGAACTCGAGAAGCGAGGCAAGCATGCAAGGCCATGGGGCAAAAAGACAGCGCCAGCACAAGACAAGTACGGCTTGACACCCATGGAGATCGATGCAACAACACCACAGGCAACAAAGAAGAAAGAAACACGGAAGTGTTACAATTGCCAGAAGGTAGGACACCTCGCAGCCAACTGCCAAAGCAAGAAGAAGAAAGAAGGCAAGGGTAAGCAGTTGAATGCCACCGGTGCCTGGAAAGGCAAGGGCATTCAGGAGCCACCGAGGGCTCCCAGAGGCACGCTACCCATGAACCGGTCAGAAGCAACACTCCTCGGACAGGAGGACAATCTCAGACAGCACATCGAAAGACTGGAGAACGATCTACAGAGGTCACTGGAGGACCTGCACACAATCCAAGACCAGATCGATAAGGTTCATTGGGAGGATGACCTGATCTCCGAATTCGACACAACAGACTACGAGATTGACATAACCGGCATGCCACCAGTTCCCGAGACACCACTACTCCGACGACAGGATGCGACCTTGTCGGAGGACGGCGAAGCAAGAGTGACGCGATGGGTGGACGACACCATCAGCATCTCACAGCCCCGAGACATCGCAGCGCAAGTGGACTATCACCAGGCTACGACACCAGCCTGCAGACGTCCTTATTGGAAAGGATGTGAGGACCACCACTGCAAGGAACATCTCCTAGAGAAAAGGAGAAGGCACCACTTCCCTGGCCCAGAATACCACAAGAAAGCCTGGAGCATCAAGCACCAGCTAAGCCAGCAAGGGAAAGAACGTGATGATTGCGGAGAAGACGCATGGGAGCTATGCTTCACTGAAAAATGCGAAAGACACGCGGCAGAACGCCAGGCTCAGGGCCTTGGTTGTTCAAAAAACTAGCAGTGCTCTTCAAATCCGGAGTCGGAAGAGCAGGCAAGACAACACTCCGGAGAGAAGGGGTCGAGCAGAGCCTCGACGCGACAGCCTGCAGTCCGCATTTTCGCATCAAGATGAGAGTCAACGGGCATCTGACAAATGCCATGATCGACTCTGGAGCTACTGGCAACTTCATGTCAGAAAGTTTCGCCAGGAAGCACAAGATCCCGACTCAGGAAAAGAGGAATCCATACCAACTAATGGTAGTGGACGGGACACCACTCTCCAACAACCAAGGACAAGTGATGAAGGAGACCAAGAACCTACGACTGTGTGTCGACGGTACGACAATCGGATCAGAAGAATTCGACTTGGTCCAGATACCACATGAAGTTATATTGGGTCTTCCGTGGTTGGAAAGTCAAAACCCAAGGATCGACTGGAAAAGAAGGCACCTAGTCTTTCCGAAGAGGAGTCTGGCAACTCGAGCAGAGCCAGAGAAAGTGAGAATCAAAGAGATCTCATATGCAGGGTGGAAGAAGCACCACCGGCGAGGGCAAGCCTATGTGGCTTGGATGAAGCCCCGAAACCATCAACTTTGCACCACGCATGACGCCGTGGGCGAGACTCAGGCACCGCAGCTGCCAAGTGAGTATAAAGACTACCAGGAGATGTTTGGTGAGGAAGCGGTCGCGATGCTACCAGAACACCAAGAGTGGGATCACGAAATTCCGCTGGAAGACAGAAAGAAACCCACACATGGCCCTATTTACGCCCTATCAGCAAAGGAGCTTGAGGCCTTGAGAGATTACCTGGACGAGAACCTAGCGAAAGGGTTCATAAGACCTTCAACATCATCGGCCGGATACCCGATATTGTTTGTGCCAAAGAAAGACAGCAAATTACGACTGTGTGTCGACTACCGGCAGCTTAATGCGATCACGATTAAGAATCGCTACCCGCTACCGTTAATATCGGAAATCCAGGACTGAATCCAAGGAGCCAAGTGGTTTACCAAGTTCAACATCCGAGGCGCTTTTAACCTGGTTAGGATGAAAGATGGCGAAGAATGGAAGACAGCCTTTCGTACGAGGTACGGGCATTACGAGTATACCGTTATGCCATTCAGCCTTACGAATGCACCGGCGACGTTCCAATCGCTCATTAACGCCATCCTCCGACAATACCTGGATATATTTGTTACCGCTTATATCGACGATGTCTTGGTTTACACCAATGGAACCCTGGAGGAGCACAAACAGCATGTCAAGAAGATCCTACATGCGCTCCAAGAAGCAGGAATGAGGTTACGCCTTGATAAGAGCGTCTTCCACGTGAAAGAAGTGGAATATTTGGGATCGATCCTGACGACGGAAGGAATCTGTATGGACGATACAAAGATCACGGCAGTACGAGACTGGCCAACACCCAAAAACCTCAAAGAAGTCCAATCCTTCCTGGGATTTGCGAACTTCTACCGACGATTCATCAAGGAGTACTCGAGGACAGCAGCACCCTTGACTGAACTAACAAAGAAGGAAGAAACCTTCACATGGGGGAACAGCCAAGAGAGAGCGTTCCAGGAGCTGAAAGAGAAGTTCACCTCCGCACCCATACTGGCATCATTTGATCCCGGACGGCAGATCATCATGGAGACAGATGCCTCGGACCAAGCACTTGGATCTTGCTTGTGTCAACCAGACGCCGAAAACCGCCTACACCCTGTCGCATACTGATCGAGAAAGTTCTCTGGCCCAGAACTCAGGTACGATGTTCATGACAAGGAGTTGTTAGTGATTGTCGACGCATTCCAGGAGTGGAGACCTTACCTGGAAGGAGCAAAGTACACAGTGGATGTGTACTCAGACCACAAGAATTTGGCTTACTTCACGACGACGAAGAAGCTAAACAGACGACAAGTCCGATGGGCGGAGCTTTTAGCTTCATACGACTTCCAGATCTTCTATCGAAAAGGATCAGAAAACGCACGAGCGGACGCGCTTAGCAGACGGCCTGATATGACGACAGACGACACGACAGAAGAGCGCCCAATCCTAGTGACAAAAGGACAAACTCTGGTCTATGCTCAACCTCAGTTAGCGAAAACTGAAGAAATGGGTGCACTCCTGACCCTAGGCCACAACGTTGCGGCCACGAACAAGGAAGAAGTGCCAGAGAGCGCACAAGAGGACGTGATTCGACAACATCACGATGGACCTCTACACAGACATCCTGGGCGAGACAAGACCCTGGAAAAGATCCGGAGACGTTACCACTTCAACGGAATGAAGCGGAAAGTGACGGAATTTATTCGCAACTGCGAAGAGTGTGCGAAAAACAAACCGTCACGCCACAAACCCTATGGAGAGAGTCAACAAATGGACCTCCCAGAAGCGGCTTGGGATACTATCACAATGGATTTTGTGGTGAAGCTGCCGAGGTCAGAGGACCCGGTAACAAAAGTGAAATATGACAGTATCTTGGTGGTTGTTGACAAACTCACCAAATACGCTCACCTGATCCCGTGGCGAGAGACAGGAACAGCGAGCGAACTCGCCAATGTCCTGCTCAAAGAATTGGTTAGCCAGCGAGGGCTACCCACGAAGATTATCTCGGATCGAGACAAACTCTTCACCTCGAAATTCTGGAACACGTGGACAAGACAGCTAGGGATAGACACGAGGATGTCTACTGCCTACCATCCACAAACAGACGGACAAACTGAGAGAACAAACCAGACGATGGAACAGTACCTACGCCACTACGTCAACCACCGACAGGACGATTGGGTAGAACTGCTACCAATGGCTCAGTTTGCGTACAACGATCAGCAACACAGCGTGACGGGCATGACACCGTTCTTTGCGAACTACGGCAGAAACCCCCGCTGGGAAGTGATGGCGGCTGGAAGTGGCACTTCAACGAACGTCGAAAAACTCACTGCTATGCATGAGGAAATGAAGACTGCAATTGAATCCGCACAAAAGACAACAAGCCACCACCTAAACAGCAAAAGGTTGAAGGGACCAACCCTGGAGAGGGGGGATAAGGTCTATTTGTCAACAAAAAACCTGCGCTCGAAGCGACCGAGCAAAAAGCTGGATCATGTACGAATCGGACTGTTTGAGATTGAGAAGCGCACTGGAGAAGTCAACTACCGACTGAGACTGCCAAAAAAGGCATGGATACACCGAGTATTCCATGTCTCGCTGCTCGAGCCAGCACCCAGCGACGCAGCAATCGAAACAGAATGGCACTTTGAGGACGATGAAGAAGAGTACGATGTCGAAAGGATCCTAGATAGTTGAAGAAACAGACAGAAAACCGAGTACCTGGTGAAGTGGTTAGGATTTGACGAAGAGGAGAATTCGTGGGAACCAACCGAGAACTTCAGCTCTGCGATGAACCAGAAGCTGGTGGATTACCACCGAGCAAACCCGCAGCGACCAGGTCTGACAGGGACAACAGCTCAAGAAAAGCCAAAGTCTCTGAAGAGAAGACATCCTCAAAGGACAGCGGAGCAGCAGCCTGACTGGCCTCCCGTTCGCGGATAACGCGGAGAGCCTCTTGTTCCTGAGCATCAAGGGACTCTTGATCCTTGATGGCTGACAGCTCACGACGGATGGCATCAGCCTCCTTCTGTGAGAGACGACCCAGCTGCCGGTGGAGGTAGATCTGCCGGGGAAGCAACTTTGATAATTGGTCATCGGTCTCCCGCAGCTGAGCCTCGAGCTGCTCACGCTCAAGCTCCATCTTCTTCCATTCCGATTCCGAGAGATGAAGGTCGCAGCGACGACCCTTCTCGATACACCGACGACAAAAAGACGATGCAGAACTCACGACACACTTGGCGTGGTCGCGACGACAAGCACCGCATGCGATTTTTGATTCCTTGCCCATTTTGCCAACACAACAAGAGAGAAAACTGCGACGACGAGTTCAAGTTGTCTGGCTTTGGTTCATGGCAAAAGAGGACCAGGAACAAAAAGGATCTGGGGACAGAACCCTTGGAGGGAGGGGATAGTGTTAAGGCCTAGGCCGGAACAGCCCAGGTAAGCGAGGAGCTCGTCCGGTGGACGAGCAGGAGCTAAGCGAGGAGCTCGTCCGGTGGACAAGCAGGAGCTAAGCGAGGAGCTCGTCCACGCAAAAGGATGATACCCCTCGAGGAGACCCCCCCCCTTGGGGCATCTGTATAAAGACCCCCAAAGAGCCCGGAGGGATTAGCTCTCCAGGCTGAACGCACATTACGAGCGACAATAGCAAGAGAGTTACCCCACTTGCTATTCATCTATTGAGTCCCTGCCCTCCTCGGTCGAAGACAGGACCACCCACATTCTGTGTGAACGTGGACTGGCCTTTAACACTCCCACTATACTTCTTCTGTGAAGAAACCTTTAAAGGAATCCTCAACTATCTCCTCCTATTGGAAGTTCACTTGGTTAAACCAATTAACTACTAACCAGGCTACTTCAAAGAAAGAACTACAGAAACTCTTTGTTAAAGAGTGGGAAAACCAATAGGAGGAGAAGAAACGAAGAAGCTACTCTGGGTGGCAGGTGTTTTGTCAAAAGCCTTACCACAACAACCTGAAGCTCTACAAAAAGCTACAGAAAGCTGAGGCAAGTCTACTACTACAAACCAGAACTGGGAGAATTGGCCTGGCAAGTTTTCTATTCAGAGCTGGAGTTCCAGATTTTCCTACCCCTTTATGTGTCTGTGGTCAAGCAGAAGAGATAGTGAAATATATCACCTCTTCATGCTCTCTTTATTCAAGTCAAAAACAGCAAGCTCTTTTTAATTCTCAAGATTTCACTTCTATTATTTCAAACCCAGAGCTTCTACAGAAGTTTCTAGACTGGTTCATGTCTTTGAAAAAACTGAGCCAGTTTAATCTGGCTTTCAAACTCCACTATTCATACTCTAATATCTAGAAGTTTTCTTTCTACCAGTCACTACAAGATTTCCTTTTGCTACATCCTCTAGTCACCCCCAGTCTTCAGTTTTTATTTCTCTAAAGGTTTTCTGAAGAAAATCACTCTTAGCTAGAAGATCTGCATGGCTGAAAAGCTACTATCAGTGTAAGAATCAAATAAAAATAAAAAAAAATAGTCTCTGCAGCACCACACTTACATGATAGTTCTTTCAGAGCTGAGCCTATCTCTGTCAAGCCTTTGGCTGCAGAGGTGGAGTCTTCTTTCTGGCCACTTCAAAGTATTGTTTTGCACTCAGCAGGATTATCAAGAAGAGTGGTGTTGCTGTGCTGTACATATAATACAGCTAATTTTGCTGTTGTTGATGTTGTGGAAGAAGTGAATTTGGAGCTTCAGAGCTCTATGACATTCTTTTAAAAAAGGTAGCTTACACTAAACCCAATTGGGAAACTCTGCAAACAACACACATCACTGCACACAGTAACAGAATGTTCCTGACAAAACTCTTCCCAGAACCACGTTCTTCAAGGACCATCATTTTTGACAAACACCAAAAGTTGTCATATGTTCTGGAAAACAGCCGAGTTCCCCTCTGAAACCACCCAAACCTTAAGGTGAAAACCCATCACCTTTGAGAATCACACCTGTTTGTCAAAAGTTGTGATCTTGAATCCACGATCTTCTTCTTCAACAACCAGCAATCTACCCACAACCAGAGAGAGAGTCTTAGAATGAGAGGAATGGTTAGAGTCTGACTGACTCTGGAGCTAGCAGAGTCTTTGGCTCAAGGAAAGTCTAGATAGGGGGTCTGGTCCCTAGTCTAGGTTAATACTTCTAGCTTTGTGTGACGAGGCAATGGCAGAGCAGAACTCAAGCCTAACTGATCCAGTAACCTTGACCTGACTTGGCTTGAGACTTGAGACTTGGATTGATGTACAAGACGAAAGACGAGGAAGGAAAAGAGAAAAGAAGAAGAGAAGAAGCTGGGGGAGCAGGAGAAGTTCTTATAGGCAGGGGATCAGGCAACAGCGGAGCAAACAGGCAAACAGTGCAGATGGGACTTCCCGGCAACGGCGGAGCATACAGGCAAACAGTGCAGATGGGACTTCCCGGCAAGGTGCGTGACTTGTGCCAGATATGCAACTGGGCCAGAACTGTGACATTACCCCCCTCCTTCACATGGCGAACTCCTGTAAGCCTCAGGCCACTCGTGGGTGTAGTTCCGTGGCTGTGGCTTCCTTGGGTATTTCTCATGGAAGTTGTAGATGGTGTCTTTAGTGTTGTCAAGATGCTCAATAGGCTCTTCAGTGGCATCTTCAATTGGCCATCCAGACTATTTGACCAGGTACTTGAACTTCTGTCAAGATGTTGCTGGCTTAGAGTCAAGGATTTCTTCAACCTGGAACTCTTCATCTGTGTCTTGACCAATGACAGGGCCAGAGTGTTTATTTGATTAGCCAGGGATAGGATTAGCAGGTGTCAGACGTAGAAGGGAAATGTGAAAGACAGGGTAGATCTTGAGAGTGTGTGGAAGCTCCAGATGGCAGGCACAGCTTCCGACTGTCTTCAACATCTTGAATAGTCCAATCCACTTGTCGTCAAGCTTTTTGCATGGGTGGTGTGTCCTGATGTTCTTGGTATTCAGCCAAACAAGATCTCCAGTTTGATAGGACAGTGATAGGACTTGATGCAAATTGGCAGTGTGAGCTTGAGCTTCCTGGGATAGTCGGAGTTCAGCTTGCAACTGTTCCAGAATCTGTGTTATTTCTCCAGAGATTTCCATAGCATCTTGGTTGCAGGCTTCACTCATGGGTGTGATGCTGAGCTGTGGATGGAACCCTTTGTTGGCTGAAGTGGCACGCAACTGGTTGTCCTGCAGCTGGCATTCCTCAACAAGCTTCTGATAGCTGATGTCCTTGAGGTTGATGCTGACAAGCTGCTTGGCAAGCTCTTCAGAGACAGCACATCAAAGATGGCACTTCAAAGCCTTGTTGTTGAAGCCTGTGCGTGGAGCATACTGATTGAACTCTGTGAAGAACTTGGCAAAGAAACAGTTGGCCTGACACAAGGTGATGAGCTTCCCCTGAGCTAGGAACTCTGGGTCTGGGTCAGAGAAGGTGTTCTGGAGATCTTGGATGATGTTGTGCCAGTCAATGTACTGGCCAGCTGTGATCTTAGCTGAGATGTAGGACTGCGCAGTGCCAGTTGTGCGTGAAAAGACATACGCAATCCACAATGTTTCCGTGGAGTACCAATCAGTGTTGAGTGTCATCTTGAGTGACAGTGACATGATGAAGCTCTCAAGCTTCTCATACGTGATTTCCGTGTTTCCACCATTGCCACTGAAGATCTCTGGGTCAACAGTGTGTTCAGACTTGGACTTGGGAGTGGTGTTGGTAGCTTGAATTCACATGAACTCTGCAAACATGTTGTGAAGGAACTTGTTATTTCCAGCAACTGGCATAGCTTGGTCTGGTTGTTGAGACATGACAAGGACATGAACATGGCTTGGTGAAGTGTGTTATGGTTGGGTTGGTCTTTCGTAGTGTGACAAGGCAATAGCAGAGCAGAACTCAAGCCTAACTGATCCAGTAACCTTGACCTGACTTGGCTTGAGACTTGAGACTTGGATTGATGTACAAGATGAAAGACAAGGAAGGAAAAGAGAAAAGAAGAAGAGAAGAAGCTGGGGGAGCAGGAGAAGTTCTTATAGGCAGAGGATCAGGCAATGGTGGAGCAAACAGGCAAACAGTGCAGATAGGACTTCCCAGCAACAGCGGAGCATACAGGCAAACAGTGCAGATAGGACTTCCCGGCAAGGTGTGTGACTTGTGCCAGATATGCAACTGGGCCAGAACTGTAACACTTTGCCCAGAGCTTAGTTGGAAAAAGCTGCCCAGGAAAGTCTAGTCTTGGGGATTGGTCCCAGGACTAGATTATTACTGCTGGGAAACCAGGTGACTCTTCTTTCTGGCAGTACTCTGCAGACAGAAAACACCCAACCAGTGCCAAACAATCTCTAACATAGCTCCCAAGAAGAAAAAACCCACCTCTTCAGAAAGTAACACCAGAGCTACACCAGCTATACTCTCCCAACCAGCTTCCAGTCTGCCTAGCACCCAGTCCAGCTCTCCTACCCTCCAACCAGCTCCCCAGAATGACTACAAACTAGTAGACTCCTGGATCAAAACTCAACCAGTCCCAGAATCTATTCTGAAAAGCTGGGAAAATATCAAAAAGAACTCCTTCTCTACAGAAGCCCAGTCTAGCTCTACTCACCTCACCAACAGAATCTTCCAGGAGCTGGAGAATATCAACAAGCGGCTGGACAAACAAGAAGCCAAGCCATCATATGCCCAGGCTGTCCAAAAATCTATTCCAGCACAAATCCCTCTACCTGCAAGAATTCTCAAAGAAGTTCTTGTACATCCTGGTATCCAGCCACCTGACATGGCTAATAGAACTCACATCCAGCTTTTCCAGGCTCTTCAAGACAGACTACCCAGCCCCTACAACAAGCAGGTCAGAGCAGTAAGGAAACTTCCTTCAGGGGATATCTTTATTAACACAGAAAGCCAAGAGACTAAAGTCTTCCTAGAGAAAAACCCTGCCTGGGTATCAGCTATCTTCACAAAGGAAGCAACCATCCAGTCCAAGAGATTCCCAGTTCTGATCCATGGAGTCAGAACAGAAGATATCCAACCTGAAGACCTGGAGAAAACCTGCCAGATAATCCAGAACAGCAACCCATCTCTGAGCAAACAAATCACCATCCTGAGAGCCTACTGGTCTAAGAAGGCTATAGCTCAAAAGAAGCCAGTTACCTCTCTCCACCTGGATCTGGCTACCCCTGAACAAGCCAATCTTTTGATTGAGAGTGGGCTAGTGCTGGGGCACAGGATGCATGAAGCAGAACCTTTCCTGGCAGACATAGTCATTGCACAATGTTTCAAGTGCTTTGGCTATGAGCACCAAGCACGCTTCTGCAAGAACAAAGCTATGTGTGGTGCCTGTGGAGGCCAGCATGAAAGGAGAGCCTGCCAAGTTCCTGAACAGCTTCTCAAGCCAAAATGCTGCAACTGCAGAGGAGCTCACCCAGCCTGGGCTAGTGTCTGTCCAGTACGCTAGGAAGCAGCCAAGAAGGCAAGAGAAGCATGGAACACATGCCCAGGAAAATATGAGATTCCAACAGCTACCTCTGTTCCAGCTCTACAACCCCCCCAAGTTATGTCTTTCCCTCTCTCTCAGTCTCTACCAGGAGAGAAAAAACGTAAAACAGCTGAGCCAAGCAGAAGCTCAGAGTGACTCAGAGGTGCACTCCCAGAAGTGCAAATTCTTTCTTCAAGATCAGCCAACTCTGGAGGAAAGCTACCAGCTAACTCCTTCAAGATCTTTGATGCTGAGATGTCTGCATGAAAGACACAAAGCTGACACTTCTCCAGTATAATGTGCAAAAAAGGAAAAACCCTCACCTAGAAACAAGCACTTCAACTGTTTTCTCTTCCTTTCTTCCTCTCTACTGTTCAGAGATTGGCAGAACACTTTTTCTTATTAATAAAAATCTGAAACTCTCTTCTCTTCATCCTACCTTCTGGAATAAAGACTTTGTTTCTCTTGAAATCTACTTGGAAAACTCTTCTACTTCTCTTTGGGTACATAATCTCTACTTCACCCTATCAAGTCAAGAAAACTACACAGAGGCATCAGAAGCTCTTCTCTGTTTACTCCAAAATGCTTTACAAGAACAAGGACAACATATTCTTCTCACAGACTCAAATCTTCACTACCCAGACTGGTCAAAGAAAAGAAGACTGTACTCTCAGACTGCAAACAAGTTTCAAGACCTAATGAAAGATTTAAATCTGGATTTAGCTATTGCACCTTTCACCCCTACCAGAGCAAGATCTCTTTCTGAAAAACCATGTTCTTCTATTGATCTGTCTTTTATTTCTTCTTCTCTTTCTAACTCTCTGATTTTCTCTAAAGTGGCTCTTCAGTTCTTTCATGGGTCTGACCACAGACCTGTACTAACCTGCCTGGACCTGGATCCTCCAAGGAAAATCTGGAAACCAGAAAGAAACTGGAGAACACTGGACTCAAACCTTGCAAGAGTAGAGTGTGAGAAGCTACACCTGCCCTTCCACTTCCAAGACAAATATGAAGTGGATGAGTACTTGGAGTATCTTGACAACTTTCTCCAAGAAATAGCAAGCAAATCCACACAGCTCCAGAAGCAATCTGGCCACTCAGTCTCCTGGTGGAATCAAGAGATCCAAAACAAGGTTAAAGAGGAAAGAAGAGTAAGAAGAAAAGTGCAAAAAAGACAAGCAAGTCAAGAGGAACTTGAGCAAGCAACTAAGCTCAAGAAAAAGGCAGTCAGAGATGGAAAACAGAACACTTTCAGACACCAAATCCATGAGCTGGCCAGCTCTTCAAAGTTCTGGAAGCTTGCAAAGTGGGGAAGGTCCAAAGCCAACAAGACTCCTGATCTTCCTCTGGTTCCTGACCTGGAAACACAAGAAGGAATAGCCAAAACCTTTGAGGAAAAGACTAAAGTCTTCTCACAGCAGTTCTTTCCAAAAGCTCTAGTTCCAGAACCAGGCTCAGAAAGCTCCCAGACTATCTCTGAGATACAGCTCTCCCAGGAGGTAACATGTGAAGAAGTGGAGTAAATTCTGGCCAAGAAGAAACCTTTCACAGCAGGAGGGAGAGATAAGCTGCCAAATGGATTTCTGAGAGCTCTGGGGCCTAGGTTCTGCCAAGCTCTAGCTATTCTGACTTCAACATGCTGGAAACTGGAGTACTTCCCTGAAAGATTTAAGAGTGCAAAAACAGTCTGCTTGAGGAAACCTGGCAAGGGAACCTACAATCAAGCTAAAGCCTGGCGCCCTATAGCTCTGCTAAACACAACAGGCAAGCTGATGGAAGCTATTGCTGCAGCCAGACTAAGCAAGATAGCAGAAGAAGCTGGACTATTGCCAGATATCCAGATGGGCTTTAGGAAAGGAAGATCCACAGAAGCAGCACTTTTCCTTCTAACCTCCCAAGTGGAAAAAGTCTGGAAGGAAGGCATGGTTGCATCCCTACTCTCACTGGATATCTCAGGAGCCTATGACAGAGTTCTCCCCAAGATACTACAGCAAATTCTGAAAAGAAAAGGAATACCTGCCTGGCTAGCTTCCTGGATCTACTCCTTCTGTGATAAGCACTCTACCACTCTTGTCTTTGATGATTCTGAGTCTTGTTCAATTCCTATTCATTGTGGAGTTCCTCAAGGTTCTCCATTATCCCCTATTCTTTTTCTATTCTACATTTCTGAATTGCATGAGACTGTGCATACTCCGTCTTCTGGTGTATCTGCCCTGGGGTTTACAGATGATATAAATCTGCTTGCTTTTGGTCACTCCTTGAAAAGTAACCTTCTGAAGTTAAAGAACACAAACCTCAAATGTCTATCATAGGCTGCAAGACATGGAATAGTCTTCTCTCCTGAGAAATATGAAATACTTCATTTTTCCAGAAGAAGATCAGACAATCTTCAGCTCAAGCTCAGACTGGGGAATGTGATTCTCAAACCAAAAGAAGAAGTGCGAGTACTTGGAGTGTACCTAGATGCAAAGCTCCACTGGCACAAACACCAGAGGATTATTCTTCAAAAAGCACAGAAAGCACTCTCTTCTCTTTCTAGAACTTCCTATTCTACTTGGGGCTTTCCAGTTCACACATCATGTCTGGTGTACACTGCTATACTGAGATCTCTACTGAGCTATGCAGTGGGGATCTGGTTTAACCCTCTAAGAAAATCCTCCAATATCTCTTCTCTTGTTTCATTTCAAAACAGATGCCTAAGACTTATTGGGGGTGCCTTCAAAGCCACTCCTTCTTTTCTATTAGAGAGTGAGCTTTTTCTTCTACCTCTAGACCTATACTTAAAATTTCACACTGCCTGTTTTCTTTCTTCTATTCAAAACTCCCCTCTCAAATACTTTCTTGACAGTATCTTTTCCACTATTTCCAGCTATGCCTCTCTCTTGAAGAAACCTTTAAAGGAATCCTCAACTATCTCTCCTAAGTGGAAATTCACTTGGTTAAGTCAAATAACTACTAACCAGGCTAGTTCAAAGAAAGAACTACAAAAGCTCTTTACTAAAGAGTGGGAAGACCAATGGGAAGAGAAGAAAAGAAGAAGCTATCCAGGCTGGCAGACTTTCTGTCAAAAGCCACACAAAAACAATCTGAAGCTCTACAAAGAGTTACAGAAAGCTGAGGCAAGTCTGCTACTGCAAATCAGGACTGGAAGAATTGGTCTGGCAAGTTTTCTTTTCAGAGCTGGAGTTCCTGACTTCCCTACCCCACTATGTGTGTGTGGCCAAGCAGAAGAAACTGCAAAACATATCACCTCTTCATGCTCTCTTTATTCAAGACAAAGACAACAAGTCTCTTTTAATCCCCAAGACTTCACCACTATTATTTCAAACCCAGAGCTACTACAGAAGTTCTTGTACTGGTTTATGTCTTTGAAAAGACTAAACCAGTTTAATCTAGCTTTCAAACTCCACTATTCCCAATCCAATACCTAGATTCTCTTCTCTTACCAGAAACTTCAAGATTTCTTTTGTTACATTCCCTAGTCACACTCTGCCTTTAGTTTTTATCCCTTCAAAGGTTTTCTGAAGGAGTTCACTATTAGCTAGAAGATCTGCATGGCTGTAAAGCTACTACCAGTGTAAGAATCAAATAAAAATAAAATAAAAAGATTCTCTTCTCTTACCAGAAACTTCAAGATTTCTTTTGTTACATTCCCTAGTCACACCCTGCCTTCAGTTTTTATCTCTTCAAAGGTTTTCTGAAGAAGTTTACTATTAGCTAGAAGATCTGCATGGCTGTAAAGCTACTACCAGTGTAAGAATCAAATAAAAAATAAAAAAATAAAAAAAAACAGAATGTTTCTACAGTACTGAGCCTACAATAGACTATAGATTATGCTGTGGTAGGCCTGTAATAGACCTACAAGAGAGACTACATTCCACACTGCAGGTGTCTTGCTAGGGTGTACACCTGACAGTAACCTATAGATAGCATATCTATAATATAAAGAGTAGTAGGGCTAGCTCTACTGGCAGGGTCTGGGTGGAGAAGCACAGAAAAGCATGTAGTGCTCTATGATAGTCTATGTGCCTAGTATAGTCACAAGAGACTGCAACCCTAGAAGAGAGGGACCTGTCAGGAGCTACACAGCTTGTGCAAGCACCTGACTGGGTTCAGCTGCATGTCATCTTGCTTAGCAGTCATGTGATGTGTATGTACCAAGTCACATGATCATTAAGCAAGATTCATATTGTTAGGATTGCAATACTGCCAAGACCTAATCTTGGGAAGAACACAGCAGACTGCAGAATAGAGACTGAATAGGGAACTGAGCACAGGTTGAATTTGTGTATATAGCAAGTGCTTTTTCTCTAAAGAAATTGATAACAGCTCTTCTCTGCCTCCCAGCTCCAACAGGTTATAAGCCCAGAATCTGCGCAAGATTGAAGCTGTCCACCTACCAGCTGTGATAAGCCAGGTTGTCTGCCAGCTACAAGAAGTCTGAGTTGTTCACTAGCTACAACAAGCTAAGTGTGACGAGGCAATGGCAGAGCAGAACTCAAGCCTAACTGATTCGGTAACCTTGACCTGACTTGGCTTGAGACTTGAGACTTGGATTGATGTACAAGACGAAAGACGAGGAAGCAAGAAAAAGAGAAAGGAAGAGAAGAAGCTGGGGGAGCAGGAGAAGTTCTTATAGGCAGGGGATCAGGCAACGGCGGAGCAAACAGGCAACAGTGCAGATGGAACTTCCCGGCAAGGTGCGTGACTTGTGCCAGATATGCAACTGGGCCAGAACCGTGACACTAAGTTGGTTTCTGCAGTGAGAAGCAGTCAGTCAGTCAACAAGCAATCCCACCTGTGATCACCATGATGTTGGCATCCACCAGCAAGCTGTCAGTCAGGATTGACCAGCTCACAGTGTACAACTACAACACATGGAAGACAAAGATGAAGATGCTGTTGATCCAGGAGTGCCTCTGGGCAGTTGTCTCAGAGAAGAAGATGAGGCCTAAGGTGAAAGGAAAAGAAAAGAAGAACTTGGACAAGCCAACAGACACCCAGCTGGCATTTGATGAGGAGGCTGAACAAGCAACAGCCACAATCTTTCTCTACCTCAGTGACAGTGTCAGCAGGAATGTACAAGGCATCTGTGACCCAGTCCAACTTTGGAAGAAGCTACACAACCTGTACAGCCAAACCAGTTTCTCAACTTGCCACTGGCTGTAGCAGTGGCTGTTCAAGGCCAAGCTACAGAGCTACAAGTCAGTGATTTTTTTGATTTGATTTGATTTGATTCTTACACTGATTGGGCTGTTAAGCCATGCAGAACTTCTTGAAGGATTTTTGTCTCTGGTAGACTTGACTCGGGGACCTCACGCATTTACCGTACACCCTGTGGTTTGTAGTGTACGTACTGTGGGAAAACCCCAAACCCCGTAGAGGAAATAGGAAAACCACAGTAATAAGGGTTTTGTGGATCTTGACAGATATTGGGTGAGCTATTTCTTGGGGGTTTTCATACATCTTGCGAGGAGTACATCTTAGACAAGTTCTATGAATCTCGGGGGTTTTTGTGGCAGAATGTGGGGTGAGTCAGATTCGAACTGACGACTAGTTTAGTCAGGTTCTCCAGGCCTGACACCACTAGTTCCGGGTCATGGGTGCCACGTAGTGGGAAACTCTCACCAGCTTCCCGCTACACCATGCCGCCCCACAAGTCAGTGGTTAAGTACACAGAGAAGATACATTCAATAGCGGAGCAGTTGAAGGATGCAGGCTTTGAGGTCCATGATAAGATCTTGGCTACAGCACTACTGCAAGGATTGGATGGGAGCTACAAGACTTTCATCTTTTTCACAACCCAGGTTTACTGTACAGAAAAAACAATCAGCTTTGATAAGCTGGTTGCCAACATTATTGATGAAAGTTGGCAGATGGGGTTGGAAGAACAGAAGCTAGAGTGGGCTCTACAAGCTACAGACTCAGCAAAAGGAAAAGGATGATGTGGACACTGTTGGAAGATAGGGCACCAGAGCAAGAACTGCTGGACAAAACACCCAGAACTTTGACTGAACAATGACTCAGCCTCAGACTCAGATTTGAAGGATGAAACAGACTATCAGAGCAAGAAGAAAGAGGGAAAGAAGAGACAGCAGTGGAAGCACACAGTCTATCTAGCAGTCACTTCATCATCATCAGATTTGGTATTCTGACAACCCTGCCAGTGTTGAGAGGGGGTGTTAGGATTGCAACACTGCCAAGGCCCAATCTCGGGAAGAACACAGCAGGCTGCAGAATAGAGGCTGAATAGGGAACTGAGCAGGGGTTGAATTTGTGTATATAGCGAGTGCTTTTTCCCTAAAGAAATTGATAACAGCTCTTCCCTGCCTCCCAGCTCCAACAAATATAAGCAGGCCTCCCACCTGACACTGGTGGAGAGGCCAGTTGTCAGTTCCTATCCATTGAGTGATACCCTACAGACTTACTTGACAACGTCTTTCAGGCACCTTTCAGTAGCCGCCTAGGGAACAGGCCTTTATCACGACTCTGTCCTGCTAAGACTCTAGCGCTCTTACACTAGCAAGGTGCTGCAGGGAGAGGTTTTTTCACTTCTAGAGTTATTCCTAGTCTGTTTTCATAGAGAACCCAGCATAGTCTAGATATGTTTTTTTGATTTGATTCTTACACTGATTTGGCTGTTAAGCCATGCAGAACTTCTTGAAGAATTTTTTTTGTCTCTGGTAGACTTGACTCAGGGACCTCACACATTTACCATACACCCCGTGGTTTGTAGTGTACGTACTGTGGGAAACCCCCAAACTCTGTAGAGGAAATAGGAAAACCACAGTAATAAGGGTTTTGTGGATCTTGATAGATATTGGGTGAGCTATTTCTTGGGGGTTTTCATACATCTTGTGAGGAGTACATCTTAGACAAGTTCTATCAATCTCGGGGGTTTTTGTGGCAGAATGTGGGGTGGGTCAGATTTGAACTGACGACTAGTTTAGTCAGGTTCTCCAGGCCTGACACCACTAGTTCCGGGTCATGGGTGCCACGTAGTGGGAAACTCTCACCAGCTTCCCGCTACACCATGCCGCCCCAGTCTAGATATGTAGGAATACAATCAATCAATCAATTATACCATGCCTACCAAGCTAATCTACTACACCAAGAAACACTCCAATCTTCTGAGAGATCATATATCGTAGTCTTCGCTAAATATTCTCGCTATCCTGAACTGAAGTATACTATAGCTTTTTGTACACACTCGGAGTTTCTCTGTACATGAATCCACACTGCCAATTTGTTCTGTTGAACTACACTGCAGTTCTTTGAACGTGACTGAATAAGAATGAGAGAAAAAAAAACCAGCAGAAAGAGAGGACACAAAGTGAGAGAGGACAGAGAGGGACAGAGAGCAAGGGAGGGACAAGGACTGATGGATGAGGAGGAACAGGACAATAGGAACAGAAGAGAACGAGAAAAAGACTACAAGAGGAAAACTGGAGAGGGGAAGAGAACAAAAGATGGAGGCGTTGGTGGGAATGTGGTCATAAAAGGACTTGAAGATGCTCATGTCCTCCTAGTCGTTGTCATCATCATCGACATTGGCTGGGGTTTGCTGCCGTGAACCCCGTCCGGTTTGTCGTTGTTGCTGCTGCGACTGCTGTTGCCTTCGACGGCCATCGCTGCCCAACCGATCCATCGGGATGGCATCGTATGCCTCGTCGTCGTCATCATCGTCACCCGTGTGGTTGGCCTTACCGTCGACACCTCTTGTCGTTCTGCTACCGCTTGTTCGGCCGGACATGGCCATCGCGCGCGCGTGGGCCTGGCGGCCTGCGTCGGAGTTCTCGAGGAAGTCGCGGAGACGCTCCTTCGCGATCTCGAGCGCCTGTTGCGACGCGGCGTTGGCCATGCGCACCATCGGCCCCCAGAGGTTGAGGGTGTAGGTCACGTAGGCGCCGATGCTGAGCAGCGCGAGCATGACGAAGTAGAGCGGGTTTCGAAGTACTGTCGAGGGAGCAGGCCGTCAGATCGACGTCTGATCGGGCTGTCGTGAGCTCGACGGTCCAAAGGACAGACTCACCGGCCACAATCTCATTCCAGCCCAGGGCGAGGAGCAGCGCGTAGAAGTAGATCGGGATCTGGGCGACGCCACCGATGGCGCTGCGCCGGGCCTCGACAAAGACGCCGTCGGCGGTCTTCTTGAAACGTACGGTCAGGTCCTGACGCTTGGCTTCGCTGAGCACGGTCATCTCGTCCTCGAGCGTCTTCGTGTCGTCGTCGTCGACGCCTCCGATCGGTGGCATGTCCTCCTCCTCTTCCGCCCCGCCGACCGACGCGGGCGCAGGCGCTATCCATTCGGGCAAGGGCGGTGATGCCGACGTCGACGACAGTCGGAAGCGCGACAGCAGCGGGATGAGCTCCAGCGTCGATTCCCGCGCCCCCGTGAAGAGCCCCTCGATGTCGTCCGCGGGCCGCCATACCCTCGGCACCCCCGCCTCGTCGTACCGGAACTTGTCCTCGAAGTTCTCTCGGAGCTTCAAGAGGAGGTTGCCCTCCATGACCTCCTCGTCGATCTTCGCCCGCAGCGCGGCCCACGACTGTCGCCGTAGGCGCCATCGACCCACTTCGACTTCCTCGGGGCTGGCGTCGAAACTTCCGGCCCTCTCGGCGAACCGACCCTCGGCTTCCTCGACGACGCCGACGAAGACGTTCCAGACTCGGTCCCACAGGTCCTTCTCGTCGGGCTTCGTTCCGGTCTCCGGCGCTCCGAGGCCACCGCGGCCGGACCCGAGCTTGTTGAACTCGAGGCCGACCGAGTCGGCCAACCGCGACCGCACCCATCGCTCGACCCGGCTGGCCAGACGCCGGATCTCCTCCCGCCGGAGACGCGCACTAACTTCGACCAGCTCCTTCCGGAACAGTTGCAGCTCTTGGTCGTGGTTGCTCCACGAGCAGCCCTTGACGGCGGCCTCGCGCGCTTCCGAGACGAAGCGGGCCAGGACGCGCGCCTTCTCCTTCTCCACCGTCGCCCCAAAGTCATCCGTCGTGCGCTTCTTCTGGCCGGCCTTGACGGCGGCCGACACGCCTTCGACGAACGACTTGGTCCCCAGTTTGTGCGAGGCCGCCAGCTGACCCTGGAACAGCACCCGCAACCGACCGTCGACCTTCGACGTCAACTCGGTCTTTTTCCGGGAGTAGACACCCTTGTGGTACCGGCTCGCCTCCGTCTCGAACGCCTTCAGGACCTGGGTTCTCGCTTGAGACATTATTTGACCCAGCCCTCGGAGGAGAGCCGTCTTCCCCAGGCGCACGTTGTCGGCCTGCTCCTTCTCCAGCGGCGCAATGGCCTCGTCGAAGATGATCAGGACTTCACGCGAGATCTCATCGCACCGGAATTGTGCCAGCAACTCTTGCTGCGTCGGCAGGTCGAGGTCCTTGTTGCTGACAATCTGCTCCCAGACGCTCTCGGCATAATGAGGGAATCCGTCGGCAGGAATCCGACGGTGGTACTCGGGCAAGAAGACAGGACCGTCAACGTCTTCCTCGCCTAGCAAGGCGCTGTGCTTCGCATCACGGTATCCCTCGCGGAATCGTGTCCGGAGCTTGGCCACCTCGTCCACAAAGCGATCCGGCTGGAGCACCTTGTGCGGCAGAGCTACAAAGGCAAAGTCGAAATAGTCATGGATCCTGGCCTTCTCCAGCCCCGAAGGCTTCGAGATCGACCCCCAGATGTTGGTGAGATCCTGAAGAAGGGTCCGACGGAGATTCGACAACGGTGTCGTGCCGATGTGGTCACGGATGACGAAGAAGAGGAGTGAGCGGGAGTTCGTGTCCCTAGACTTGAGGAATAGCTGTAGATTGACCTCGAACACCGTCTTGAGAAGGCCCATGTTCGCCCCTTGATACAGTCCCACTTGGTGTTCCCATATGTTGACGATCAGAACCTCGCTGGTCGCAAGCGCAAAGAGCGCACTCTTGCGCTCAAAGTCTTGATCCTCGCCCCTCTCCCGACCATCCGTGCCCTCGACGTCCATCACCAGGATGTTTTCGGCCGTCTTTCGTCTCTCCCCACCGACGGCCCCAGTCTCGACAGGCCCCTTCTTGTCTTTAGACATCCAGATTCCTTTGGTGGTCTGCCGTCGGTCCGATTCCGCCATGACGCCGAAATCGGTGCCAAAGAGATGGTTCAGAAGGGTCGACTTGCCCGTCGACTGGGATCCAAAGACTGATATCAGGTGGTAGTTGAAGCCCGCAGAGATGACCTTCTCGAGGGCGAGATAGCTGGACAGATTTGGACTGTGTTTTTTCGCAACATCCAACATTAGCATCTCGACGAGGGCTGGGATACAAAACCGAGCAACACCCACTTGAAACTCTTGTCCTCGTCGACGACCTGTATCCCATGCGCAAACTCCTCCTTGGTCGGTGTCCGCCCAGACACCGCCGCAAAATGTCCGTTCAATGTCATGATGGTCGGTGCTGTCGTGTGTCGCTCTGATGTCCGCGGTCTGAGATCCTCGGCGTTTCTCTGGATCGCCGGCATGTTGGCTGCAGTCGTAGGCTAGCAAAGAGTTCTGTCGAAAGCGACGATGACGGCGTTATCTATAGTCGTGGCCGCACTTTCTATCTGGTCCGTCGTCTGATTGGCGTATGGCCTAGTGATTGTAGCAGATGAGCTTGTGCTTTGCCTCCCTAAAAGTTTTCTGTGTTCAAGGTTCTCAGTACAGCCAGGCCCGTGCAATGGCCTATTAGAGCGGCAAGTATGTGATACTGGGGCCCGATCATTTAGATTCTATTTTGACGGATCATATTTATCAAGACGGATAGAAACTATTAAACCACGTGAGACGCATCTGACTTCTTATGCTGCATAATTTAGTGGCGAAGTTGTCCGGAGCCTTGATAAGCCTAGGTTTGGCACTGAAAGTCCACTACATACTTGAGGTTTTGCGGACCTAACCCTTGCGCTCTAGATCCCAAGCTTTAACTTACACTTTGTTAGCCTGGCCTGTAAGCTATACCGTAGTCGATCACGTGACACTTGTTATCACCCAACACTCAGTATTTGTAGATTTTGATCTTTTTTTTATATTGCCATGGAGAGGTCATACAACAACCAAATAAGTGATGCTTTTGCTGAGCTGGACCTAGCGGATCATATCAACTATACAGCAACTGCTGTAAAGCATGATATCAGTTGTCCTGCACTTTCTTGTCACCACCAGAGGAAGAGCACCTCCTGAAAAAACATCACCAAAAACATTCATGGCACTGTACTCTAGTTAATGTGTGTCTGGACACCACATAGCCACTATGGTGTCCTGGGCACCCTACAGCAGCAGCTGAGTTTCAGAGCCTGTCAGCTGCCTATTGTCACGGTTCTGGCCCAGTTGCATATCTGGCACAAGTCACGCACCTTGCCGGGAAGTCCCATCTGCACTGTTGCCTGCTTGCTCGGCTGTTGCCTGATCCCCTGCCTATAAGAACTTCTCCTGCTCCCCCAGCTTCTTCTCTTCTTCTTTTCTCTTTTCCTTCCTTGTCTTTCGTCTTGTACATCAATCCAAGTCTCAAGTCTCAAGCCAAGTCAGGTCAAGGTTACTGGATCAGTTAGGCTTGAGTTCTGCTCTGCTATTGCCTTGTCACACCTATCACTGTACATAGGGCATCCTATAGTGTCTGAAGAAGAGAGTATATAGCAGCTGCTTCAAATAGCAACACTACACATCCTATAAATTGTAGCAGTAGTGTTGCTGTCAGGTGCTACTTACAGCTATCTCACAATAATTTGCAGCTGCCAAAGCAGCGTGACAAGGCAATAGCAGAGCAGAACTCAAGCCTAACTGATTCGGTAACCTTGACCTGACTTGGCTTGAGACTTGAGACTTGGATTGATGTACAAGACAAAAGACAAGGAAGGAAGAAAAAGAGAAAAGAAGAGAAGAAGCTGGGGGAGCAGGAGAAGTTCTTATAGGCAGGGGATCAGGCAACAGCGGAGCAAACAGGCAACAGTGCAGATGGAACTTCCCGGCAAGGTGTGTGACTTGTGCCAGATATGCAACTGGGCCAGAACTGTGACATTACCCCCCTCCTTCACATGGCGAACTCCTGTGAGCCTCAGGCCGCTTGTGGGTGTAGTTCTGTGGCTGTGGTTTCCTTGGGTATTTCTCATGGAAGTTGTAGATAGTGTCTTTGGCGTTGTCAAGATGCTCAATAGGCTCTTCAGTGGCATCTTCAATTGGCTATCCAGACTATTTGACCAGGTACTTGAACTTCTGTCAAGACGTTGCTGGCTTGGAGTCAAGGATTTCTTCAACCTGGAACTCTTCATCTGTGTCTTGACTAATGACAGGGCCAGGGTGTTCATTTGATTGGCCAGGGATAGGATTAGCAGGTGTCAGATGTAGAAGGGAAACGTGAAAGACAGAGTGGATCTTGAGAGTGTGTGGAAGCTCCAGATGGCAGGCACAACTTCCGACTGTCTTCAACACCTTGAATAGTCCAATCCACTTGTTGTCAAGCTTTTTACATAGGTGGTGTGTCCTGATATTCTTGGTATTCAGCCAAACAAGATCTCCAGTTTGATAGGACAGTGACAGGACTTGATGCAAATTGCCAGTGTGAGCTTGAGCTTCCTGGGATAGTCGGAGTTCAGCTTGCAACTGTTCCAGAATCTGCATTATTTCTCCAGAGATTTCCATAGCATCTTGGTTGCAGGCTTCACTTGTGGGTGTGATGCTGAGCTGTGGATGGAACTCTTTGTTGGCAAAGAACAGTGACATGCCAGAGGAATCAGACTGGGAGTTGTTCTGCGTGAACTCTGCCAGAGGAAGCTATTGGACCCAGTCATCTTGGAGATAGTTGACATAGGATCTCAGGTAGTGTTCAAGCTCCTGATTCTCTTGTTCTGTCTGACCATCTGTCTCTGGGTGGTGTCCTGAGGATAGTCGTAGCATGACATCAAGATGGGCACAGAGTGC
This sequence comes from Lichina pygmaea, assembly GCA_963422465.1. Classification (NCBI taxonomy): domain Eukaryota; kingdom Fungi; phylum Ascomycota; class Lichinomycetes; order Lichinales; family Lichinaceae; genus Lichina; species Lichina pygmaea. The sequence goes on from OY730172.1 coordinate 3,196,169, forward strand.
TTTCCAGAATGAGCTGACAAACTGACCTCCTCTGTCTGAGACAATGCTCCTGGACAAGCCATGGGTACAGACAACAAACTGGATAAACATCCGGACAAGATGCGAGGTTGTCATCTCAGCACATAGCACAAAGTGGTGTTCTTTGGTGAGACAGTCAGTGATAACCCAGATGTGCTTGGCACCAGGGAAGCAGGTATCTCTTGACTTAGGCAAGTCAGTAATAAAATCCATAGCCAGATCCTGCCAACATTGCTGAGGCACGGGAAGAGACAGCAGCTCTCCTTGGTGATCACAGGCAGGCTTTGCTTGAGAGCAGACATAACAATTCCTGATGTACTGCTGTATGATGTTCACTATCTTTGGCCAATAGTACTAACAAGACAGAAGATTGTGGGTCTTGGCAATCCCAGTGTGGCCAGCCATTGCTTGGTCATGGGCTTCTTGGAACAGGTGTAGGTGTAGATTATTGTTCTCAGGGATCCAGAGTCAGTTCTTGTAGAAGAGATAGTTATTTTCCAAGCTGCAGTCTGAGAGAGACACTTCTTGACTGTGCCTGACACTATCTCTTAGCATCTGTGACACTGTTGCCACTGGATCACCTTCAGCAAGGTTGTTATAGGCAGCTTGGATGATGTCTGAAAGAGGTGTAGCATCAGGTTTAGTGTCAACTGGTACAGCTTCTGAACATCTCAGGATCTGGATAGGCTTGACTTGAACCTCTGAATGTGCAAGATTCTTGGGCTTGAGGACGACTTGCTCCATGAAGTCTTGACAGGGATCACTATCTGACAGGAGGTCTTGGGAACGTTGAGTGAGGGTGTCAGCCTTGCACTGACTGCCTGGACAGTAGCTGATCTTGAAATTAAAGTGTGACAAGAACTCACTCCAACAGGCTTGACGGTGGGAAAGGCACTTTGATAACATGAAGTACTTCAAGTTCTTGTGATCAGAGATCACCTTGACAGGTTCTGGAGATCTTTCAAGCTCTGCTCACCATTCTTCGAAGGCATAGACAATTGCCAGCAACTCTTTGTCGTAGATCTTGTAGTTGTATTCTGCTGGCTGATGGTGGTGTGACAAGAAGGCAACAGGGTGTAGAACTCCTTCATGGTCTGGCTGTGACAGGACAGCACCAGAGACATAGTCAGAAGTGTCAGTCTCAACAACACACTCCTTCTCCAGATCAAAGTGCTGCAGGATAGGTGCAGTGCTGAACACCTTCTTGATACTTTCAAACAAGCGCTGCTCTGGGGTTTCCCACTTGAAGGCAACATTCTTCTTGGTCAGAGCTGTGAGTGGGGATGCAAGCATGGCAAAGTCTTTGATGAGCTGGTGGTAGAAGTTTGCAAAGGCAATTAAGCTCTGCACTTCCTTGAGACTGGCAGGAGGCTTCCACTCCTTGATGGCATTGGTCTTGGCTGGGTCTATGCTCACAGATCTGGGTCAGCTGTCTTCAGTGGCAGACTGAATGATGAGGCCAAGGTACTTGACTTGATACACTTCAAAGTCACACTTGGAGATGTCAACTTGCAGGCTTGTGTCTTGTAGTTGACTGAGAACAAGCTTGACATGCTTCTGGTGTTCCTTGAGTGTCTGACTGTAGACAAGGATGTCATCCACATAGGCAGTGCCAAAGACGTCAAGGATGTCAGGTCCCAAAACATCATTGATGTAGTTCTGGAATGTGCTTGGAGTATTGGCAAGACCAAAAGGCAGGACAAGGTATTTGTAGAGGCCTGAGTGTGTGCGGAACACAGTCTTCTATTCTTCACCTTCCTTCATCCAGATACAGTTGAAGGCACCAACAATGTCAAGCTTGGTGTACTACACAGCTTTGCAAAGCTGGTCCAACATCTCCCGGATCAGTGGCAGGGGGTAACAGTTCTTGATGGTGATGGTGTTGAGTGCTCTGTAGTCTACACAGAAACACAATCCACCTCCTGGCTTCTTGACAAAGAGGACTGGTGCAGCAGCAGGTGATGAAGATGCTTGAATGAAGCCCTTGTTCAGGTTCTCTGTCAGGTACTTCTTGAGAACTTCAAGTTCTTCTCTGCTCATGCTGTACAGACATCCAGAGGGTGCCTGGGTTCCTGGTTCCATCTTGATCTTGTGGTCAACTCCTGAGTGTAGAGGAGGAAGCTTGTCAGTGTCATCCTTGCTGAAGATGTCCAGGAACTTCTGGTACTGAGTAGGGAGAAGTGTGGCAGGATCCACACACTTCTTTGGCTTCAACACCTGCTCAATATCTCTCAGAGAAACACTGAACACCTGGTGATCTGGCTTGGCAGCAAGGAGAGAAAATGTGGCAGCATTGATGGAGATTGGTGTGGCAGAAAGAGGCTTGGGATTCTGAGGCTTTCCAGCAGACATCTTGACTTCAAGATCCAAAGAGATTGGATAGCTATTGTTTGACTTGAGGCATGCAGATCAGCAGTGATCTGACTTGAACATGATTGAGGTGTTTGTCCAATCAATGTTTGGCCTGTGCTTCTGGAGCCATGGCATCTCCAGAATCACATCATAGTGAAGACCAGGAGACACAAAGAGAGAGACTTCTTCCTGGTGCACGCCATGTACTGTGGTCATGATTGTCTTGGCGAGATGTGTGGTTTGTGACATCTTGCTATCAAACAATCACAATGTGCGTGGGTAGGGGAGAGGTTCTTGGTGAAGAGATTACGCAAAGAAAGCACCAATGCAGCCAAATGCTGAACAGCCAGAGTTAATAAGAGTATTGCACTTGAATTTCCCATCTATAATACAAGGAAGAAACAAGCACTTACTGTCCAATTGCTGGTCTGGAGACAGATAGCCAACATGGAGATCTTTTTCATGTTCTTGGGTGTGATGATGACCAAGGACTACTTGTTTTCCGACTCTGGAGTAGTCTCAACAGTGGCAGACTTGGTGGTGGTTGTGGTGGTGGCAACAACAGGCATGCTTTTCACTGGACAGAAGGTTGAGACATGACCTTGGTTCCCACAGTAGAAGCAGAGGCCTTTGCTTCAGCAATGTTCTCACTCTTCTGGTGTCAGCTTAGAATGGCTGAGATCCATGGTAGGACTTGGTGGCTGTGGCGTGAAGACTGGCTTGATGAACCCTGGACACAGAACTGAAGCTCCTGACTGTGGAACTGAGGCTTGAGTGGGAGGTGCTTGACGTAGACAGTGAGAGTTGGCAGAAGTGGCACACAACTGGTTGTCCTGCAGCTGGCATTCCTCAACAAGCTTCTGATAGCTGATGTTCTTGAGGTTGATGCTGACAAGCTGCTTGGCAAGCTCTTCAGAGACAGCGCATTGAAGATGGCACTTCAAGGCCTTGTTGTTGAAGTCTGTGTGTGGAGCATACTGATTGAACTCTGCGAAGAACTCGGCAAAGGAATGGTTGGCCTGACACAAGGTGATGAGCTTCCTCTGAGCTAGGAACTCTGGGTCTGGGTCGGAGAAGGTGTTCCGGAGATCTTGGACGATGTTGTGCCAGTCAACGTACTGGCCAGCCGTGATCTTAGCTGAGATGTAGGACTGCGCAGTGCCAGTCATGTGTGAAAAGACGTACGCAGTCCACAATGTTTCTGTGGGGTACCAGTCAGTGTTGAGTGTCATCTTGAGTGACAGTGATGTGATGAAGTTCTCAAGCTTCTCATGCGTGATTTCTGTGTTTCTGCCATTGCCACTGAAGATCTCTGGGTCAGCAGTGTGTTCAGACTTGGACTTGGGAGTAGTGTTAGTAGCATGAACTCTGCAAACATGTTGTGAAGGAACTTGTTATTTCCAGCAACTGGCATGGCTTGGTCTGGTTGTTGAGACATGACAAGGACATGAACATGGCTTGGTGAATTGTGTTATGGTTGGGTAGGTCTTTTGTAGTGTGACAAGGCAATGGCAGAGCAGAACTCAAGCCTAACTGATCCAGTAACCTTGACCTGACTTGGCTTGAGACTTGAGACTTGGATTGATGTTTATTTATTTATTTATTTATTTTATTCTTACACTGATTTAGCTGTAGAGCCATGCAGAACTTCTAGGTACATGTTTGTTTCTCCAGAAAACCTTTGGAGGAATAAAAACTGGAGCTTGGGAGAGACTAGGGAAAATCTTGTGGAATATACAGTAGCTAAGGAAATTTGTACATGTAGCTATTTGTTAAAACAAACAGTTGACTTGGTAGAGCTTAGAAAGAGAGTTGGTGGGCTAGCTTGAACTGGTCAAGTCTTTTCAAAGACATAAACCAGAAAAGAAGTTTAGGAAGTAGCTTGGAGGAGAATAAGATAGATGGGAAATCTTGTGGAGGGAATTGGACTTGTTGTCTTTGGTTTGAAAATTTGTTACAGAAAAAAGTGATGTGTTGGGCTGTTTCTTCTCCAAAACCACATGTGCATAGAGGGGAGTTACAGTCTGGAACATTTGCTCTGAAAAGAAAACTGGCCAGTCCTATTCTTGCTGACAGAATTTGAAGAAATAGACTAGACTCAGCTTTTCTCAAATCTTTGAAGATATTGAGGTTTTTCTTCTGTGGCCTTCTGGTGAACATGTCCCAAATAGCAGAACAATTTCCTCTGCTTACCTGCCATCTGGCTTCCCATTCTTTGTGGAAAACCTCCTGTAGACTTTTCTTTGAGAAGTCTTGGTTAGTAGTTAGTTGTTCCAGCCAGACTGTTCTCCAGTTTAGAGAAATAGTTGTCAGAGACTTTGGTGTAGTTCTGAGAGAAGAAACATAGAGAGAAATTTGACTGTGTAGTTTGTGGAGAAGTGTAGAAGGAGAGTTGGGTAGTGTGTTTGAATAGAAAGATGAAAGAAAACATGCTGTTCTCAGCTTGAAGTATAAGTCTAGAGGGGGTAGAAATAGTTCTGATTCAAGTAGGAAAATAGGAGTGGCTTTAAAGACACCTCCTATAGTTCTTAAACATTTATTTTGGAAAGTAGATAATGAAATAATATTAGAGAGTTTCTTTTGGGGATTGAACCAGACTCCTACTGCATAACTAAGAAGAGATCTTAGTATAGCAGTGTAGACATAACATGCTGTTAGGACTGGTAGTCCCCAAGTAGAGTAGCTTGTTCTGGATAAAGCTGAGAAATATTTGGAAGCTTTCTGTGACATGATTTTTTGGTGTTTTTTCCAGACAAGTTTTGAGTCAAAGTAAAGTCCCAAGATACGCACTTCTTCTTTTGGTTGAAGTACCACTTCTCCAAGTCTTAGACTGAGCTGAAGATTGTCTCTTCTTCTTCTAGAAAAATAGAAAAGTTCATACTTTTCAGGTGCAAACTTCATACCATGTTTTCTTGCCCAGTCCTGATATTTGGAATGTGTAGACTTCAACTTGAGAAGGTTGCTTTTCAAGGAAGAGGAGAATGCAAGAAGATTAGTGTCATCTGCAAAACCAAGTGCTGAAACTCCTTTCTCAGGGGTGTGTACAGTATTGTGCAGTTCTGAGATATAGAAAAGAAATAGAATAGAAGAGAAAGGTGATCCTTGAGGGACTCCACAGTATATAGGGAACTGGGGGGATTCTGAGTCATCAAACACCAGAGAGGTAGTACGTGAAGTAGTGAAGGAAAAGATCCAGGATACAAACCACTTAGGAATCTTTCTCCTAATCAGGATCTTTCTGAGAACTTCTGGCAAGACTCTGTCATAGGCTCCAGAGATGTCTAGAGAGAGAAGACTAGCAACCATTCCTTCTTTCCAGATCTTTTCTACCTGGGAGGTCAGAAGAAAAAGTGCTGATTCTGTTGATCTTCCTTTTCTGAATCCCATCTGGATTTCTGGCAAGAGATTTTCTTTCTCAGCTAGTTCACTTAGTCTTGCAGCTGCAATAGCTTCCATTAGCTTCCCAATTGTATTCAGGAGAGCTATAGAGCACCATGCTTTTGCTTGACAGTAGGATCCCTTGCCAGGTTTCCTTAGGCAGATTGTCTTGGCTGACTTGTACCTGTCTGGAAAGTATTCCAGTCTCCAGCAAGCCTCCAAAACCTTAGCAATTCTTTTGTTGAAAGGGTCTCCCAGTGCTTTTAGAAATCCATTTGGTAGAGTATCTTGGCCTGGTGCTGAGAGAGGTTTTTTCTTCTTTAGAACCTCTTGTACTTCTTCCTTGGAGACTTCTTGGGATAGTTGCCATTCCTGGGTTTCTTCTGGCAGGTCCTGTTCCTCTGGCTCTGGCTGTAGGGGAAGAGGGAAGAATTGAGTCCTGAAAGCTTCTGTTTTCTCTTCAAAAACTTTGCCAGCAGTCCTTGTTGTCCTATAAGTTCTGGGACTATTGGTAGGTCAGGAACTTTGCCAGCTTTTTCTTTTCCCTATTTGGCAATTCTCCAGTAGTCCTGGGTTTCTGCTAGCTGGTGGAGATGTGTTCTGAATGTCTTTCTTTTGGCTTGTCTGATCAGACTCTTTTTCTTTTTAGTTATCTTCTCTAGTCTGGTGGTTTCCTCTTGGCCTTGGAGTACTTTTCTTCTTACTTTTCTTTCCTCCTGGATTATTTCTTTGATTTCCTGGTTCCACCATGGTACTGCATACCTGGACTCTTTGCAAGGTTGGGTTGTCTTGTTTGCAATTTCTTGGAGAGTTTTGTCAAGTCTTTCCAGGTAATCATCCACTTCTTTCTTGCTAGTTAGAGATGGAATAGGTGGTAGGTTATCAGCTTCTTGTCTTGCTTGACTAGCATCCAGAGTTCTCCAGTTCTTTTTGTCTGTTCTGGTTTTTCTTGGAGTCTCCAGACTGAGAATTGTGTGCACTGGTCTGTGGTCTGACCCTGTGTGGAATCTCATGTTAATTTGTGAGTAAATAAGAGAATTAAGTAAAGAACTTGAAATGAAAGAAAGATCAATTGCTGATGAAGGTGGTTCTAGAAGAGTTCTTGCTCTTGTTGGTGTGTAGGGAGCTATTGCCAGCTCTAGTCCCCATTTGTCTGTTAGGTCCTTGAAGGATAAGGCCAGTTCTGAGTATAGCTGGCTTGACTTTGACCAACTTGGGTGGTGGAGATTTGAGTCTGTCAGAAGAATATATTCACCCTCTTTTTGGATAGCTTCTTCCAGTAGGTCTAGAAGAGTCTGAGCTGACTCTCTATAGTTCCTTTGGCTTGTGGGTGTGAAATAGAGGTTGTGGATCCAGAATGACTTTGTTTGAACTCTTATCTCCAAGGAGATTAGATCTTTACTCCAGAAAATTGGGCTTATAGATGACCGCAAAATTCTTCTGTTAACAAGAACAAGTGTTCTCCCTAGCTTCTGGCTTTGTAAAGGGTAGAAGGCTGAGAATGTTGTAGAGATGCTTGATTCTTGGTGGGGGTTTTTCCAGAGTTCTTGCAGAGTGATGATGTCCACTTCCTGTAGTCTAGGGTTTACCAGTAGAAATTCTTGGCATGTCTGGCTTTTCTGGACATTGTACTGGAGAAGGTTAAGTGTGGAGTAACTCATTAATCCTCTTGGCTAGAGTCTTCCAAGATCTCAGTAGCTTTTTTTCTGGGTATGTTGATTTGGAACTCTGAGTTCTGTGCAAGTGGGAAAGTGGGGAGCTGAGTGTTCAGTCTTGAGCTTGACCATGCTCTTAGTACTTCCCTTTGTTTTCTTTTCTTAGCTTCTTGTCTGTCTTGTAGACTTGGCTCTTTTTCTTGTGTTGAGGGAGTCTGAGGTAGAGCTAGTCTGGGAGCTGTTGTGTACCTCCCTGGTCTTGCTAGCCATGCCTCCCTTGCTTTCTGGATTGCTTCCTGTTTTTTCTGGCAGGACTTTGACCAGGCTGGGTGGTTTCCCTTGCAGTTTGCTTGCTCTGGGGTAGCTAGATCCAGATGTAGAGATGTGACTGGCTTCTGGAGGAGTTTGGCTTTTCTGGACCAGTAGGTTCTTAGGATGTTGACCTTACTTTCCATCCCAGGGTTTTGGGAGAAGATTGCCTTTTTGTTTCCTCCAGGTTTTCTAGCTTGAAGTCTTTTGTCTGCACCCTATGGACTAGCACTGGAAAGATTCTGGGTGATATCTTGGCCTCTGCTGTAAAGACAGCTGGGATCCAGTCCTTGTTTTCCTCTAGCTGAGTCTTGGCTTGAGGAGTTTCCAGAGAGATTATAATATCTCCTGAGGGTAGTTTTCTGGCTGCTCTTATTTCTTTTTGGCAGGAGAGTGGTGTTTTCTTCTTGAGAGCTTCCATAAGCTGGGCTGGTGTTCTGTTTGCTAGCTGGCCAGTCTGAGTTCCAGGTCTGATAGTGATTTCACTGTGGATTCTGGTTGGAACAGGGATTTTCTGTCCTACTGTTTTCTGGGCTGCCTGGGCATATGTTGGCTTGGTGTTTTGTTTTTGGACTTGTTTCTCAATACTGTCCAGTCTCTCAAGTATCTTCTGGAGACTCTGGGAGTTAGGTGAGTGAGTGGAGACATCTTTGTCCAGAGCTTCTGCCACTTTGGACAGAATACTATCCCATGCTTTCTTGATGTGTTGGGGAGCTTTTGTGTGGATAAGCTATTCTTCCACTAGCTGGGGAGGTGTCAGCCTCTTCTCTTCTTCTTTTTCTTGAGTCTGGGATTAGTCTGTCAGGGAGTTCACCACTGGGGGTTGCTGGGAGCTTGGAGAAGACTGGTTTTCTTTCTCTTTCTCTGGTTTTTTCTTTGACATTATGTGATTTTAGGTGTCTTCCAGCAGTTCTTTTTGGCTGGGATTGGTGAGGCTCTTTTGGAGACTTCTTCCAGTTGTTCGCAAAGGGTCACCTGGTTCCTAGCAGTAGTTACACAATCCTGGGACCACTCCCCAAGACTGTACTTTCCTGGGCAGTCTTTTCCAACTAGACTCTAGGGAAATCTGGTTGTAGTAACTCAAGCTAGGGACCACACCCCCTGCCTGAGCTTTCCTAGAGTTTTTCAACTCTACCAGCACTAGAGGCAAGCTCTAAACTATTCCTCTTATCCTGGAAGCCCTGATCTCCTTGTTGGTGGATGTTTCTCACTTTTAGGAGAGGTTTGGTGTTTTATCTCTGATAGACTGGGAGTGCTGGCTTAATCCTGAGTTTTAGTCTCAGGGCTGATTGTTCCAAGGTAGGTAGGGCTTTGCCCAGTCCTTCAGAATACCTCTGGTCCCTCTCACTCTTGTTGTGGCTGGGTGGTTGGTAGTTGAAGCAAGAAGATGTGAGTTCTGGGATCACAACTTTTGACCAATAGACCTGATTCAGAAAAGTGATGGGTTTTCACTCTTGGGAAGTGGGTGGTTTCAGCAAGCTTCGCGACTGGTTTCCAGGACTTATGACCAAATCCGCTGATTGTCAAAAGTGATGGTCCTTTGATGATGTGGTACTGGGAAGAGTTTTTTTTGTTGGATTGATGTACAAGACGAAAGACAAGGAAGGAAGAAAAACAGAAAAGAAGAAGAGAAGAAGCTGGGGGAGCAGGAGAAGTTCTTATAGGCAGAGGATCAGGCAACAGCGGAGCAAGCAGGCAACAGTGCAGATAGGACTTCCTGGCAAGGTGCGTGACTTGTGCCAGATATGCAACTGGGCCAGAACTGTGACAGTGGCTGGCTGGGTTGACTGGACTGGCTTCTGCAAGGAAGAAGAGAGGGCTGGGACCACAGGTGTCAGAGAGCTTGGTGAGATTAGCTGGCTATAGAGGGTGTCTTGTTCAGCTTTGTAGTAACCTGCTTGTCCTATCACTTCTTGGTACTGCTGCTGGAGTGCAGCAAGTTGCTTGTTGACAAAGCCTAGCTCTGCCCACAAGGATTGGAGCTGTGCCTTCATATCTCTGCCCAGAGCCACTTTCTTGTTCTGATCTTGCTGGGTAAGTTCCAGCTTCTCCATGACCCACTGCAATTCATCTTGCAGCACCATCATACACCTTTCTATATCAGTGTCTTCCATGTTTGCTGTCTGTTTGATAGAGACTATCCAGCCAAGGACTCACGTTCTTGACTCAAGCCTGTGAGTGCAGCAGCTATCCAGCTAAGCATGTTTGTGTGACAAGACAATGGAAGAGCAGAACTCAAGCCTAACTGATTCAGTAACCTTGACCTGACTGTTACAACCCATGGGATGGGAGCCACTCATTTATAGGCAATCAGGTTGTGGGCCAGGCAAGAGGACACCATGGAAGTCAAGTGACCAACCAACAAGGAGTCACGTGACTGTCAAGACACACACAGGAGTCTCGACGCAGGATGCATGAAGTATCAAGACAATCTCACCAGTCTTGACGCAGGAGGCATAAAGCATTGAGACAATCTCACCAGTCTTGACGCAGGGTGCATAACATGGTGGGACTGTCAAGACAATCTCACCTGTCTTGACATCAAGACTGTCAAGACAATCTTGATTGTCTTGACAGGCCAGTACTATTTTTATTTATTTATTTTATTTATTTGATTCTTACACTGGTAGTAGCTTTACAGCCATGCAGATCTTCTAGCTAATAGTGAACTCCTTCAGAAAACCTTTGAAGGGATAAAAACTGAAGGCAGGGTGTGACTAGGGAATGTAACAAAAGGAATCTTGAAGTTTCTGGTAAGAGAAGAGAATCTAGGTATTGGATTGGGAATAGTGGAGTTTGAAAGCTAGATTAAACTGGTTTAGTCTTTTCAAAGACATAAACCAGTACAAGAACTTCTGTAGTAGCTCTGGGTTTGAAATAATAGTGGTGAAGTCTTGGGGATTAAAAGAGACTTGTTGTCTTTGTCTTGAATAAAGAGAGCATGAAGAGGTGAGATGTTTTGCAGTTTCTTCTGCTTGGCCACACACACATAGTGGGGTAGGGAAGTCAGGAGCTCCAGCTCTGAAAAGAAAACTTGCCAGACCAATTCTTCCAGTCCTGATTTGCAGTAGTAGACTTGCCTCAGCTTTCTGTAACTCTTTGTAGAGCTTCAGATTGTTTTTGTGTGGCTTTTGACAGAAAGTCTGCCAGCCTGGATAGCTTCTTTTCTTCTCTTCCCATTGGTCTTCCCACTCTTTAGTAAAGAGCTTTTGTAGTTCTTTCTTTGAACTAGCCTGGTTAGTAGTTATTTGACTTAACCAAGTGAATTTCCACTTAGGAGAGATAGTTGAGGATTCCTTTAAAGGTTTCTCCAAGAGAGAGGCATAGCTGGAAATAGTGGAAAAGATACTGTCAAGAAAGTATTTGAGAGGGGAGTTTTGAATAGAAGAAAGAAAACAGGCAGTGCGAAATTTAAAGTATAGGTCTAGAGGTAGAAGAAAAAGCTCACTCTCTAATAGAAAAGAAGAAGTGGCTTTGAAGGCACCCCCAATAAGTCTTAGGCATCTGTTTTGAAATGAAACAAGAGAAGAGATATTGGAGGATTTTCTTAGAGGGTTAAACCAGATCCCCACTGCATAGCTCAGTAGAGATCTCAGTATAGCAGTGTACACCAGACATGATGTGTGAACTGGAAAGCCCCAAGTAGAATAGGAAGTTCTAGAAAGAGAAGAGAGTGCTTTCTGTGCTTTTTGAAGAATAATCCTCTGGTGTTTGTGCCAGTGGAGCTTTGCATCTAGGTACACTCCAAGTACTCGCACTTCTTCTTTTGGTTTGAGAATCACATTCCCCAGTCTGAGCTTGAGCTGAAGATTGTCTGATCTTCTTCTGGAAAAATGAAGTATTTCATATTTCTCAGGTGAGAAGACCATTCCATGTCTTGCAGCCCAGGATAGACATTTGTGGTGTGTGTTCTTTAACTTCAGAAGGTTACTTTTCAAGGAGTGACCAAAAGCAAGCAGATTTGTATCATCTGCAAACCCCAGGGCAGATACACCAGAAGAGGGAGTATGCACAGTCTCATGCAATTCAGAAATGTAGAATAGAAAAAGAATAGAGGATAATGGAGAACCTTGAGGAACTCCACAATGAATAGGAATAGAATAAGACTCAGAATCATCAAAGACAAGAGTGGTAGAGCACTTATCACAGAAGGAGTAGATCCAGGAAGCTAGCCAGGCAGGTATTCCTTTTCTTTTCAGAATTTGCTGTAGTATCTTGGGGAGAACTCTGTCATAGGCTCCTGAGATATCCAGTGAGAGTAGGGATGCAACTATGCCTTCCTTCCAGACTTTTTCCACTTGGGAGGTTAGAAGGAAAAGTGCTGCTTCTGTGGATCTTCCTTTCCTAAAGCCCATCTGGATATCTGGCAATAGTCCAGCTTCTTCTGCTATCTTGCTTAGTCTGGCTGCAGCAATAGCTTCCATCAGCTTGCCTGTTGTGTTTAGCAGAGCTATAGGGCGCCAGGCTTTAGCTTGATTGTAGGTTCCCTTGCCAGGTTTCCTCAAGCAGACTGTTTTTGCACTCTTAAATCTTTCAGGGAAGTACTCCAGTTTCCAGCATGTTGAAGTCAGAATAGCTAGAGCTTGGCAGAACCTAGGCCCCAGAGCTCTCAGAAATCCATTTGGCAGCTTATCTCTCCCTCCTGCTGTGAGGTTTCTTCTTGGCCAGAATTTGCTCCACTTCTTCACATGTTACCTCCTGGGAGAGCTGTATCTCAGAGATAGTCTGGGAGCTTTCTGAGCCTGGTTCTGGAACTAGAGCTTTTGGAAAGAACTGTTGTGAGAAGGCTTTGGTCTTTTCCTCAAAGGTTTTGGCTATTCCTTCTTGTGTTTCCAGGTCAGGAACCAGAGGAAGATCAGGAGTCTTGTTGGCTTTGGACTTTCCCCACTTTGCAAGCTTCCAGAACTTTGAAGAGCTGGCCAGCTCATGGATTTGGTGTCTGAAAGTGTTCTGTTTTCCATCTCTGACTGCCTTTTTCTTGAGCTTAGTTGCTTGCTCAAGTTCCTCTTGACTTGCTTGCCTTTTTTGCACTTTTCTTCTTACTCTTCTTTCCTCTTTAACCTTGTTTTGGATCTCTTGATTCCACCAGGGAACTGAGTGGCCAGATTGCTTCTGGAGCTGTGTGGATTTGCTTGCTATTTCTTGGAGAAAGTTGTCAAGATACTCCAAGTACTCATCCACTTCATATTTGTCTTGGAAGTGGAAGGGCAGGTGTAGCTTCTCACACTCTACTCTTGCAAGGTTTGAGTCCAGTGTTCTCCAGTTTCTTTCTGGTTTCCAGATTTTCCTTGGAGGATCCAGGTCCAGGCAGGTTAGTACAGGTCTGTGGTCAGACCCATGAAAGAACTGAAGAGCCACTTTAGAGAAAATCAGAGAGTTAGAAAGAGAAGAAGAAATAAAAGACAGATCAATAGAAGAACATGGTTTTTCAGAAAGAGATCTTGCTCTGGTAGGGGTGAAAGGTGCAATAGCTAAATCCAGATTTAAATCTTTCATTAGGTCTTGAAACTTGTTTGCAGTCTCAGAGTAGTCTTCTTTTCTTTGACCAGTCTGGGTGGTGAAGATTTGAGTCTGTGAGAAGAATATGTTGTTCTTGTTCTTGTAAAGCATTTTGGAGTAAACAGAGAAGAGCTTCTGATGCCTCTGTGTAGTTTTCTTGACTTGATGGGGTGAAGTAGAGATTATGTACCCAAAGAGAAGTAGAAGAGTTTTCCAAGTAGATGTTAAAGGCCGGGCCGGGTTCACACAGAAACCAGTACGGTCTGTTACTTCGCAAGGGCGGATTCTAGACAGGGGCTCGATAGAGGAATAGACAGGTGGGGTAACTCTCCTGTGCTATTGCCTCAGTACGATGGGTTTGTATTGTTTGTTCAGCCTGGAGAGCTAATCCCTCCGGGCCCTTTGGGGGGTCTTTATACAGATGCCCCAAGGTGGGGGTCTCCTCGAGGGGTATCATCCTTTTGCGTGGACGAGCTCCTCGCTTAGCTCCTGCTCGTCCACCGGACGAGCTCCTCGCTTAGCATCTGCTCGTCCACCGGATCGGTCGGATGTTGTTCCGCATGACTAACACTCCTCCCTCGCTTACCCGGGCTGTTCCGGCCTAGGCCTTAACATCTGACTAAGTCTAGCCTAGCCTCTGGGATCAGATATGATGCCTCCTGTCCCTGACAAAAGATCTTGAAATATTATCTATTGTTGATATAGCTTCATGATTGTCTTCTTGACAAAGAACCTCCAACATCAGTTCTTGTCAAAGCAACTTCACCACCATGTTCTTGGCAAAGAACTTTGTAGAGACAAGAACATAACCACACGATGCTGTGACTGGGCTCTGACCGCCTACCGTACGAGTATGAACTTCTGAACTGTAGTCTCGTACCCACAAGAACATGTACAGTACTTGTACGAGTACGTACTTCGTACTGTGCCGTCGCACCTCGGCTAAAGAGGCCGAGCGTCATCCCCCGGTGCGGTCACGGGACGCTACACCGCTGGCTGGCTCCGGTTGGCCCCCGTGGCCCCTTGGGCCGGGTCACAGCCTCACGAGGGAGGGCTTGAGCCGCAGTCACGGGACCGGGAGCCGGAATCGGAACGCTAGACGCCAGCACTTACGTCTGGCTCACAAGTCCTCGTCCAAGTTTTCCAGCCGACCGCTCGGGATGAGATTGGGCGACGGTGTCAGGAATATCGATCTCCGCCCTTGTCACCCACGCTCGATGCCCGGGACCGCCCCAGTTCCGCTAGGGAGGGAAATTGCGTTCCGGCGTCGCGTCGATCCATACCGCTCGGCTGGCAAGCCGACGGCCGTTTAAGCCTTGGGGGGGGGGGGGTGGGTGCAGTACTTCGTACGAGACCGTCTGAGCTGCGACGGCACCCGACGAACTTGTAGCACTTCGCACCGAGAGACGAGGGATATTCCGTCCGAGACCAATCAGGGAATTTTACCCGGGCCTTTCTTAGACGCCACATCCAATCAGAATCGAGGCCGGCCGCCAAGGACATTTGCGAATTTATCATCTTCACCGCCCCATTGGTTCGACGACATGACTTTCTTGATGCACACCCCCACGACCCGTCGCGTCGCTCCTTCGCTAAGCTTGCTTGTTTCTGACTGCAGAAACAAGCCACCCCCTCATTCTCCATTCTGGGAACAGGACAAGGACGACGGGGGCCCGGCGCAGTCAGCGCCCTAGAGCTTACCGTACCGTAGGAGATTCGAGGACGGTGGCCCGGCTGGGTCGAGGCGCTGCCGTGCGCTGTCGAGACCCCCGTACAGGAGTACCGACCGCCTACGCGTAGGCTACACGAGGCCTACATCCTAGTGCGACGCCGCGACTGAAACGTACCGTGCGTACGTACAGTAGGTACATACTTACATGGTATTACTTACGACACATCCGACCGCTCCGACCCGCGATCAAGGTGGCGCCGATCTCGGACCCGGTATTACCATACGTTAGGTACAGTACCTACGTACTTGCGTACGTAGTACTACGGAAGTACAGTACGCACAAAGATGCGGTAGACACACCCTCTTGGAAGCTTCTACTCAGCACTGGGGGCTGGGAAAGCCTCGGCGCAGGTGAGGCTGCTCGTCGTCAGCATCGATGACAAGGTCGCGGCCGTCTCTGGTGCGGTGCTGCGGGCACTATCTTGGCGAGATTCCTCGAGTCTCGCAGGACGTCCGGAGCGCACAGTGCGTTCCGTACAAGGGACCTGCGCTGCACCGCGCTGTCTCTGTCTGTGTCGTACTTACGTAATTCCTGATACATCTGCAGGGCCGTTTTTGGTTGTCTTGTGGACACCCGACGAGCCGTGCCTCTTCTCCCTCTCGAACGGTTCGGGAGAAGGAGGAACGAAAGGTTGATGTGGTGCGGTGCCGGTCCCGTGTCCATGCCTGAAGAGGGATAATCGTATCCCAACGTGCCGGCGACGCGGAGGAGGAGAGAGGGACGACGGCGTCGCGCCGGGGACGACGAAACCGAGGAGAGGAGAGCGCCCGTCGAGACAGTCGACGACGGCGACGCAGACGACCGACCGAGCCTTCGTACATCCCAATCCGACAGCGTCACCGTCGTCGTCCGCCTCGGGGCAGGGGAAGAAGGCGAGGAAGCGAGCAGGCCAGGCCAAGAGAGGCATCCCGGATCCGCGCCCGCGACCAGGCCGGCCGCTCTTCCCTGGGCCCGGCAGTTGTGCTCGGCCGCCACCGAGAAAGCGGCCAATCCGTCTCCCCTCGTCATCGGCCTCTACTGTACTTCCGTACAGTACATACAGTACGTACACCACCCCGGTCCGCGCACGCACCACCACCATCGCCATCACCACCATCACCACCATCACCACCACCACCTCCGCCACCACCATCAAACGCTACGTACTGTACCACCTCCGCCAGCCGCACTGTCGAACCGCCTGGTGGAACGGGAGTTGGGGCACCGTAGCGCCTTGACTGCTTCTGCTGCTGCTGCTGCTGCTGCTGCTGCTGCTGCTGCTGCTCTCGCTGCTGTCGCTGCTTCATTCTTCTTCTTCCTCTTCCTCTTCTTCCTCCGCGATACGCACATCCTGCGCGGTTCACACACAGGACCCGCCTCGGTTCGGCTGTCTCTCTCTCGATCGACCCCTCGACCTTTCCCCCCACACACCCCTGCTCCTTCAATCAGCGCCGGTCGGCTCGATCGTCCCCCTGTTGAGGAAAAGCTTGGCCCGGTCGGCGCGCATCGCCCAGTACGTAACGCTGCCGGGTGTGGTGTGTGTGAAAGCCTCATGCTTACCCCCCCCTTCATCCACCATAGCAGCTTTCTTCCTCGTCTACGAACGTACGACTCGTACATACCATCGGACGACTGGGCATTTGGGGAGATTGATGAACGACGGCGACGACGGGCTCGACGACGTTTTCGCTCTTTCGAATTTTCTTCGTCGTGCTGATCCCCGGTCGAAGCTGTCTTGCGCCGTGGACCCGGATCGACGACGACGCGACCGCTCCGACCATTTGAATGGTGTCAGCGTCACCTCGAGAGCGTCGGGACGATAGCAGGACGGATTCTTCGCTGGCCGACTGGAGAGACGACGATCGCGGCCGAGCAGACCTCTCTTGGATGTCGACGCGACCGTCGTGAGCGGACCCATCTGTGAGCGGTCGAAGCCGCAGGAGTGTCTCGGGGGTCCCGGCACTCGCGACGAAGCAATGGCCGCCGTCGCCAGCGTCGCGGCGACCCGCCAGGAGACCGTCAGCTCGACGACGAGGATCACGAAGGAGGGCAGGAAGCTGTCGTATCAGTTGACCGTCATCCAGCAGCCCGAACGCGCGAGAGCATGTGGTTCGGGCGCCAAATGTGAGAGATCGCCCACCCTCCCGTCTCCCTCCCTCCCTCCCTCCCTCCGTCTCTCCCTCGTTCCATCGATGGCCTCCCCCGGCCGTGAGGTCGTGCCCGCGACGCTCACGACCCCGACGCTGACCCGCCGACGCTTCAGCCTCGGCCGACCGCCGACCGGTCGATCCGCCTCCCATCGTCGCGCTGCGCGTCTTCGAAGGTGACGATGGCGCCATGCAAGACGTCACCTTCTCCTACAAGGCCAACTTCTTTCTCTTCGCGACGCTCGAGTCCGCCCGGCCCATCGCCCACGGCCGCGTGCCCCAGACGACCCAGGCCTTCCCCGTCCTGACCGGCATGTTCGTGTCCGGCATGGCCTACCTCGACCGACCGATGCCGGCCGGATACTTCCTCTTCCCGGATCTGTCGGTCCGCCACGAGGGCAAGTATCGACTCAGCTTCAACCTCTACGAGGAGACCAAGGACGCCAAGGACGCCGACGCCGAACCGTCGGAGCAGGCTCGCGCCGCCCGCGCCCGATCCCGCATGCCCGGGCCTCACTCGCCCCAGGCCTTTGTCGACTGGCGCCTCGAGGTCAAGTCCAAGCCCTTCACCGTCTTCAGCGCGAAGAAGTTTCCAGGCTTGGCCGAGAGCACCTCGCTCAGCCGCATCGTCGCCGAGCAGGGCTGTCGCGTCCGCATCCGGCGCGACGTGCGCATGCGCCGTCGCGGCGACACCAAGCCGACCGCCGCCGCCGCCGCCGCCGGCTTCGACGAGCCCGAGGACGAGGACGACGATCTCGAGGGCGACGACGTCGATCGGGCCCAGACTCCGGCCACCGCCGAGCGACAGCTGGGCCGCCGCCCGTCGCAGGGTCCCGACCCGTACCGATCCGTCGATGCCGGCAGCACCGATCCGTCGCGACATCACTGTCATCATCAGAAACACCAGCATCAGCATCAGCATCAGCATCAGCATCAGCACCAGCAGCACCATCACGGCAACGACAACGGCGACAGCAGCCACCACCACCACCACCATCACCATCATCACCATCCTCTGTCCGCCGGCGTGCCCGCGCGCGAGCCGACGATCGCCGTCGACGGACCACCCCTCGAGCACCACCAGCAGAAACAGCAGAAGCGGCATCACCACCATCAACCGCCACCAGGTCCGTCGGTGGCGGCGGCGACAGCAGCGCCGGCTGGACACCCCGCGTACGGACTCGAGAGCGCTCGGCGGCAGTCGGCGCCCGAGAGCAACTGCTACGCCCCGCCGCCCTATCCGCGTTCGTACCCGGCCCCGCCGCTGATGTCACCGCATGGCTCGGACCCGTACGGCCACATCGTCGAGGCGCCCGCGTCGGCGACGGCGTACCATCACCCGTCTGCTGCCTCGCCGACCGCGCATCACCACCACCCTTACGCCGGCCCGCCACCGCCGTCGTCGCACCCGTCCATGTCGTACGCGCCGATGCCGGCGCATGCGAACCAGCGATATCCTGCCCAGCACCCGGTCGCCCCGCCGCACGGCCGACACGACAGCCTCGATCACGCCGCCGCGTCGCGGCGCCCGTCGGTGTCTGCCGCGCATCAATCCATCCCGTCGGTACCGTCGACTAACGCGGCCTACGGCTACTCCGAGCAGGGCCCCGTTCGCCCTTCGTCTGTGGTCGGCCGCCAGTACGTCGGACCCGGCACGGCCGCAGCGGCGGCGACGTCGGTTCGCCGCACACCGACTCCGGGCGCCAGCGACCATCCGCTCCCGCCGTTGAACGTCGCCGTCGCGGTCGAGCCACGGTACGGCAGCACGCACGCGTCCTCGGCCGCCCACTCGGTGTCGAGCGCGCATCCGGTGTCGATACTCGCCAGCGCCGCGACCGAGATGTCGCCCTACCCACGGCCGTCGGCCTCGACCGCGGCGACGACCGATGCCGGCGGCCGACCGACGAAGCGGCCGTACGGCGCCGTCTTCGACGCCTCGCAGTTTGACGCGTCCTTGCGGGATGGTATGAGACCCAACGAGGCCGCGCACGGCGCCGAGCCTCTTCTTGCCGCTGACGACGATGAAGACGCCGTCGCTGAGGCCCATGACATGCTCCGGTTGCGAATGCAGTACAAGCGGGCCGACGGGACGGAGATCAGCCGTCGACCGCCGTCGACCGGATAGTCTTGACGAGGGCGGATGTCGCCGCTCATGCCGTCACTCTTGTGTCTTTCCCTGATCAGTCCGCGTCGTCGCATTTGGTCATTTACATGGTGGTCTGGTTCTTTCATCGCGAAAATGCACATGCGGTCAGAGTTTTGGAAAATGCAAGGCCTGTTATGAAGCGCAACCTTTTCCGCGTTGATCTCGGATGTTTTCTTCCTTGGCGTCGACACGAATGGTGAGGAAACATCTACTTACATGGGATTTGCTCTGTCGATAATTCACCCCAATCTGTCTCTTCTGGTCTGGGGGATTCTGCTCGTCTTGTTCTTCGGATGGGCTGGTCTCTCGTCTTTCCACCTTATGATTCTATCGTACTTATTTTGCACTCTTTCCGGACGAAGATGGATGGACGGCGAGCGCGCGAGGTGGATACCAGAGCCGTCGTCTGTTGAATCGCATACTGTGTCACGTGTTTCCAGCAATCACAGAATTGAATTGTGTCAGCCGGAGGAGTGAGAAGACCAGTCCTCGCTTGCTGCTAGAGCCAAGTTCACGTGAGAGAAGAGAACTCTCACTGTATATTGGTGTCAACCAGGGACTCGACAGGGAGTCGATAGCCCGAGGATTTGCAGGGGTTCAGAGATCAGCCTCCCCCTGAGTGACGGCTAAATTGTTTGTCTGCACATGACAGTGTGCGGAGTTTTCTCCTTGGTCATCACTCCTAGATTCTTAGTTAGAGAGATAGAATGAACACACTCATTCCCTGGCCAGCCGCCAGTTCACAGTTATGAGCCTGGAGCTGCTTCCTACCCACTAAGAAGGATCACAGTAACCAGCTGTTACTGTGCTTACAGACTACCAGGAACACAACAAAGATGTCTCAACCAATGACAACAACAACAAAGGTCACCACTGTTCTGACAGGCACTGCGGATTAGGATATGTGGTACATAGTCATTAAGATGGTGGCCAAAGGGAAACTGATTTGGGACTACATCAACCCCGAGACCCCTGAGGATAGTTGTCCAAAGCTGATCAAGCCTGCAGAGCCTGCATTCTCAGCAATCAACACTGACGCAGAGATGTACATTGATCTTGATGCAACAGAGCGTGAGGCATACAAGTTCATGTACCAGAAGTACAAGGCAGAATACAACAAATACAAGGTCTTGCATACAGCCATCTCTACTTACTTGGCAGAGATCATCAGATTATTGTCACCAGCTATTGTCTTGTACATCCAGAATTGCGACGGTACACACAATGTGCTTGTTGAGCTACAGACACAATTCACACCTACAGACAAGACACGGGAGCAGACAGTCATCACAAAGTACCAGAATCTGAAGAAGGTGCCAAGGAGTATCCTTCCCTGAGGGAGGTGATCAACAAGTTCTGTACACATCTACATGAAGACCACACATCACAAACAGTAGAGCACAGAGCCTTCTCAGCATCATTCCAGGATCAGACTGCTGGCCTGGCTGGCCAGCTGTCTGAAAAGCAAACTGAGAAGCTGGACACACCCTCAGCTGATCACACAAACAGCTTCACAAAGTGTGGGAACCAGGACTGCAGGACAGAGTGCTTGTGTGGCAAGATACACTGTTTTGCAGATTGCCTTTACCTTGTGGAGTTGAAAAGAGGTCACAACTGGATTGCAGATGAGGAAATCAGTCATACAATCTGTGAGAAGATTTTTATTTTTTTTTTATTTTTTTTATTTTATTCTTACTCTGATTTGGCTGGTGAGCCATGCAGAACTTCTAGATACATACTTTTTTTCCCAGAAAACCTTGGGAGGAATAAAAACTGAGACTTGGGTAAGACTAGGGAATTATCTGGGAGAATATTGTTAAAGGCCAGTCCACGTTCACACAGAATGTGGGTGGTCCTGTCTTCGACCGAGGAGGGCAGGGACTCAATAGATGAATAGCAAGTGGGGTAACTCTCTTGCTATTGTCGCTCGTAATGTGCGTTCAGCCTGGAGAGCTATTCTCTCCGGCTATCTGGGTTCTTATATACAGGAGCCTGAGGGGGGGGGGTCCTCCCGAGGGGTATCAGCTTTCTGCGTGGACAAGCTGGACGAGCTGGTTACACATCGTCCACCTCGTCCACCGGGTCGGGTGAACATTGTTCCCGTGGACGAGCTGGACGAGCTGGTTACACATCGTCCACCTCGTCCACCGGGTCGGGTGAACATTGTTCCGTGTACCTCTGTACACTCGCTTCGGTTGGCTCAGCCGTTCCGGCCTGGGCCTTAACACCATCCCCTCCCTCCAAAGGTTCTGTCCCCAGATCCTCTCGCTTCTCTTACCATGACCCGGACATCTCGTGTTAATCGTCGTGGAGTCCTCAGTTCTCGTGTTGGCAAGATGGGCAAGGTATCCAAAGTTTCATGCAGCGCATGTCGTCGTGACCGTGCCAAGTGTGTCGTCAGTTCAGAGTCCACATTTTGCGGTCAGTGCCTTGAGAAGGGTCGCCGTTGTGATCTCCATCTCGCGGAGTCGGAGTGGGAGAAGATGGAGCTTGAGCGCACTCAGCTCGACTTCTTCTCTTCGGAGGCTTTGGCTTCTCTCGAGCCTTTGTCTCCATCGATCCTGGCTTCTGCGGGTTTTGTCGGTGGAAACTCCGCAGTTTCTCGTTCGTCGCAGGGCTGAAGTTCTCGGTGGGTTCCCACGAGTTCTCCTCATTGTCATACCCTAACCACTTGACCAGGTATTCGATTTTCCGTCCACTTCTCCGGCTGTCTAGGATCCTCTCGACATCGTACTCTTCTTCATCGTCCTCGAAGTGCTATTCTGTTTTGATTGCTGCGTCGCTGGGTGCTGGCTTGAGCAGCGAGACGTGGAATACTCGGTGTATCCGTGCCTTTTTTGGCAGTCTCAGTCGGTAGTTGACTTCTCCAGTACGCTTCTCAATCTCAAACAGTCCGATTCGTACATGATCCAGCTTTTTGCTCGGTCGCTTCGAGCGCAGGTTTTTTGTTGACAAATAGACCTTATCCCCCCTCTCCAGGGTTGGTCCCTTCAACCTTTTGCTGTTTAGGCGGTGGCTTGTTGTCTTTTGTGCGGATTCAATTGCAGTCTTCATTTCCTCATGCATAGCAGTGAGTTTTTCGACGTTCGTTGAAGTGCCACTTCCAGCCGCCATCGCTTCCCAGCGGGGGTTTCTGCTGTAGTTCGCAAAGAACGGCGTCATGCCCGTCACGCTGTGTTGCTGATTGTTGTACGCAAACTGAGCCATTGGTAGCAGTTCTACCCAATCGTTCTGTCGGTGGTTGACGTAGTGGCGTAGGTACTGCTCCATCGTCTGGTTTGTTCTCTCAGTTTGTCTGTCTGTTTGTGGATGGTAGGCAGTAGACATCCTTGTGTCTATCCCTAGCTGTCTTGTCCACGTGTTCCAGAATTTCGAGGTGAAGAGTTTGTCTTGATCCGAGATAATCTTCGTGGGTAGCCCTCGCTGGCTAACCAATTCTTTGAGCAGGACATTGGCGAGTTCGCTCGCTGTTCCTGTCTCTCGCCACAGGATCAGGTGAGTGTATTTGGTGAGTTTGTCGACAACCACCAAGATACTGTCATATTTCACCTTTGTTACCGGGTCCTCTGACCTCGGCAGCTTCACCACAAAATCCATTGTGATGGTATCCCAAGCCGCTTCTGGGAGGTCCATTTGTTGACTCTCTCCATAGGGTTTGTGGCGTGACGGTTTGTTTTTCGCACACTCTTCGCAGTTGCGAATAAATTCTGTCACTTTCCACTTCATTCCGTTGAAGTGGTAACATCTCCGGATCTTTTCCAGGGTCTTGTCTCGCCCAGGATGTCTGTGTAGAGGTCCATCGTGATGTTGTCAAATCACGTCCTCTTGTGCGCTCTCTGGCACTTCTTCCTTGTTCGTGGCCGCAACGTTGTGGCCTAGGGTCAGGAGTGCACCCATTTCTTCAGTTCTCGCTAACTGAGGTTGAGCATAGACCAGAGTTTGTCCTTTTGTCACTAGGATTGGGCGCTCTTCTGTCGTGTTGTCTGTTGTCATATCAGGCTGCCTGCTAAGCGTGTCCGCTCGTGCGTTTTCTGATCCTTTTCGATAGAAGATCTGGAAGTCGTATGAAGCTAAAAGCTCCGCCCATCGGACTTGTCGTCTGTTTAGCTTCTTCGTCGTCGTGAAGTAAGCCAAATTCTTGTGGTCTGAGTACATGTCCACTGTGTACTTTGCTCCTTCCAGGTAAGGTCTCCACTCCTGGAATGCGTCGACAATCGCTAACAACTCCTTGTTGTGAACATCGTACCTGAGTTCTGGGCCAGAGAACTTTCTCGATCAGTATGCGACAGGGTGTAGGCGGTTTTCAGCGTCTGGTTGACACAAGCAAGATCCAAGTGCTTGGTCCGAGGCATCTGTCTCCATGATGATCCACTGTCCGGGATCAAATGATGCCAGTATGGGTGCGGAGGTGAACTTCTCTTTCAGCTCCTGGAACACTCTTTCTTGGCTGTTCCCCCATGTGAAGGTTTCTTCCTTCTTTGTTAGTTCAGTCAAGGGTGCTGCTGTCCTCGAGTACTCCTTGATGAATCGTCGGTAGAAGTTCGCAAATCCCAGGAAGGATTGGACTTCTTTGAGGTTTTTGGGTGTTGGCCAGTCTTGTACTGCCGTGATCTTCGTATCGTCTATACGGATTCCTTCCGTCGTCAGGATCGACCCCAAATATTCCACTTCTTTCACGTGGAAGACGCTCTTATCAAGGTGTAACCTCATTCCTGCTTCTTGGAGCGCATGTAGGATCTTCTTGACATGCTGTTTGTGCTCCTCCAGGGTTCCATTGGTGTAAACCAAGACATTGTCGATATAAGCAGTAACAAATATATCCAGGTATTGTCGGAGGATGGCGTTAATGAGCGATTGGAACGTCGCCGGTGCATTCGTAAGGCTGAATGGCATAACAGTATACTCGTAATGCCCGTACCTTGTACGAAAGGCTGTCTTCCATTCTTCACCATCTTTCATCCTAACCAGGTTGAAAGCACCTCGGATGTTGAACTTGGTAAACCACTTAGCTCCTTGGATTCAGTCCTGGATTTCCGATATTAACGGTAGTGGGTAGCGATTCTTAATCGTGATCGCATTAAGCTGCCGGTAGTCGACACACAGTCGTAATTTGCCGTCCTTCTTTGGCACAAACAATATCGGGTATCCGGCCGGTGATGTTGAAGGTCTTATGAACCCTTTCGCTAGGTTCTTGTCCAGGTAATCTCTTAAGGCCTCAAGCTCCTTTGCTGATAGAGCGTAAATAGGGCTATGTGTGGGTTTCTTTCCATCTTCCAGCGGAATTTCGTGGTCCCACTCTTGGTGTTCTGGTAGCGTCGCGACCGCTTCCTCACCAAACATCTCCTGGTAGTCTTTATACTCACTTGGCAGCTGCAGTGCCTGAGTCTCGCCCACGGCGTCATGCGTGGTGCAAAGTTGATGGTTTCAGGGCTTCATCCAAGCCACATAGGCTCGCCCTCGCCGGTGGTGCTTCTTCCACCCTGCATATGAGATCTCTTTGATTCTCACTTTCTCTGGCTCTGCTCAAGTTGCCAGACTCCTCTTCAGAAAGACTAGGTGCCTTCTTTTCCAGTCGATCCTTGGGTTTTGACTTTCCAACCACGGAAGACCCAATATAACTTCATGTGGTATCTGGACCAAGTCGAATTCTTCTGATCTGATTGTCGTACCGTCAACACACAGTCGTAGGTTCTTGGTCTCCTTCGTCACTCGTCCTTGGTCGTTGGAGAGTGGTGTCCCGTCCACTACCGTTAGTTGGTATGGATTCCTCTTTTCCTGAGTCGGGATCTTGTGCTTCCTGGCGAAACTTTCTGACATGAAGTTGCCAGTAGCTCCAGAGTCGATCATGGTGTTTGTCAGATGCCTGTTGACTCTTATCCTGATGCGAAAATGCGGACTGCAGGCTGTCGTGTTGAGGCTCTGCTTGACCCCTTCTCTCCGGAGTGTTGTCTTGCCTGCTCTTCCGACTCCAGATTTGAAGAGCACTGCTAGTTTTTTGAACAACCAAGGCCCTGAGCCTGGCGTTCTGCCACATGTCTTTCGCATTTTTCGGTGAAGCATAGCTCCCATGCGTCTTCTCCGCAATCATCGTGTTCTTTCCCTTGCTGGCTTAGCTGGTGCTTGATGCTCCAGGCTTTCTTGTGGTATTCTGGGCCAGGGAAGTAGTGCCTTCTCCTTTTCTCTAGGAGATGTTCCTTGCAGTGGTGGTCCTCGCATCCTTTCCAATAAGGACGCCCGCAGGCTGGTGTCGTAGCCTGGCGATGGTCCACTTGCGCTGCGATGTCTCGGGGCTGTGAGATGCTGATGGTGTCGTCCACCCATCGTGTCACTCTTGCTTCGCCGTCCTCCGACAAGGTCGCATCCTGTCGTCGGAGTAGTGGTGTCTCGGGAACTGGTGGCATGCCGGTTATGTCAATCTTGTAGTCTGTTGTGTCGAATTCGGAGATCAGGTCATCCTCCCAATGAACCTTATCGATCTGGTCTTGGATTGCGTGCAGGTCCTCCAGTGACCTCTGCAGATTGTTCTCCAGTCTTTCGATGTGCTGTCTGAGATTGTCCTCCTGTCCGAGGAGTGTTGCTTCTGACTGGTTCATGGGTAGCGTGCCTCTGGGAGCCCTCGGTGGCTCCTGAATGCCCTTGCCTTTCCAGGCACCGGTGGCATTCAACTGCTTACCCTTGCCTTCTTTCTTCTTCTTGCTTTGGCAGTTGGCTGCGAGGTGTCCTACCTTCTGGCAATTGTAACACTTCCGTGTTTCTTTCTTCTTTGTTGCCTGTGGTGTTGTTGCATCGATCTCCATGGGTGTCAGGCTGTACTTGTCTTGTGCTGGCGCTGTCTTTTTGCCCCATGGCCTTGCATGCTTGCCTCACTTCTCAAGTTCTTGTTCGAATTGTCGGTCGTCGATGCGTACCGCTGTGTCGATCATATCCTTGAGGTCGGTGGGTCGGTCTCCTCGTGCGATGTCATCCTTGACTTATTCCTTGAGAGCTTGGTAGAATAGTGCTGTCAAGGCACTGTCTCCCTATTGCGTCCTCACTGACAACTGTTGGAACTTCACCGCAAAGTCTGATGCTGACCCTGTCTGCCGTAGTGCTTGGAGCTTTTGTTCCGCATCTTGTTCTTCATCAATAACCCCGAAGGTCTTCTTCATCTGGGTCTTGAAGGTAGAGAATCTCCCAATGATCTGCTGTGTCATGGTCTCTATGCTAGAGGGATCTTCCTTGTTGTCGAGGAAGTCTCGTAGGTAGACATTGAACCAGGCAAATGTCGGTCTGTCCAGGTAGGAGGCTGCGAACAGCACCTTCTCCTGTTCCGTAGGGAATTGTGTGGTGTTGAAACTGTAGTAAAGCTCAAGCTGAGAGAAGAATAATTCCAATCCCCCTTGTGATCCATCGTACCTCTTCGGCGTACCTACCTTCAACGGCTTTGGAGGTAAGGTGAGGGTGGTAGGGACAGGTGGTTCCTGGGCTTGCACCTGAGGCGCAGCCTGAACTTGGCCTGCCTGCGAAGGGGTAGGGCTGTGTGGATCTGCCATCATATTGAGCCGGTGTCCTATGTGTTAGAGGCTGAAACTGTTAAAGGCCAGTCCACGTTCACACAGAATGTGGGTGGTCCTGTCTTCGACTGAGGAGGGCAGGGACTCAATAGATGAATAGCAAGTGGGGTAACTCTCTTGCTATTGTCGCTCGTAATGTGCGTTCAGCCTGGAGAGCTATTCTCTCCGGCTATCTGGGTTCTTATATACAGGAGCCTGAGGGGGGGGGGGTCCTCCCGAGGGGTATCAGCTTTCTGCGTGGACAAGCTGGACAAGCTGGTTACACATCGTCCACCTTGTCCACCGGGTCGGGTGAACATTGTTCCCGTGGACGAGCTGGACGAGCTGGTTATACATTGTCCACCTTGTCCACCGGGTCGGGTGAACATTGTTCCGTGTACCTCTGTACACTCGCTTCGGTTGGCTCAGCTGTTCCGGCCTGGGCCTTAACAAATATGCAGTGTCTGGACAAAATAAAATCACAGAGATGATAGGTTTTCTGGTAAGAGTTGGTGTGCTAAGTTAAACTGGTCTAGTCTTTTCAAAGACATAAACCAGAGAAGAAATTCTTTAAGCACTTTAGGCTTTTGAAGTAAAGTAGAGAAATTGTAGGAAAGAAAAGTGGCTTGCTGTCTTTGAGTAAGAAACTTGTTACAAGAGAAAGTGATATGTTGAGTAGTCTCTTCTCCAAAACCACAGGAACATAGAGAGGATTGGAAGTCTGGAACATTTGCTCTGAAAAGAAAGCTGGCTAGTCCTATCCTTGCTGATAGAATCTGTAAGTAAAGACTAGCTTCAGCTTTTCTCAAGTCTTTGAAAACTTTGAGATCTTTCCTTTGGGGTAGTCTGCAAAATAGCTCCCAGACTGGAGAACACTTCTGTCTGTTTGCCTGCCATCTGGCTTCCCACTCTTTCTGAAACACTTCTTGAAATTGTTTCTTAGAGTAATCTTGGTTAGTGATTAGTTCTTCTAGCCATCTTGCTTTCCAGTTAGGTGTGACAGTAGACAGAGACTTTGGAGGTGTTCTCAGAGTAGAAACAAAAACAGTGATCTGGGAAAAGAGCTTATAGAGAAGTGAGGAGAGAGGATTAGAAGAAGTATTAGAAAAATAGAAAGATTGTAGGAAAGTTGCTGTTCTGAATTTGAAATAAAGATCAAGAGGTGGTAGGAATAGTTCTCCTTCAATAAGAAATGTAGGAGTAGCTTTGAAGACACCTCCTGTAGTTTTTAGACACTTAGTCTGGAAAAGATTTAGAGAAGAAATATTAGAAGGTTTTTTGTGGGGATTGAACCAGACTCCTACTGCATAGCTGAGAAGTGATCTCAGTATTGCAGTGTAGACAAGTCTAGCAGAGAGAACAGGTAGACCCCATGTAGAAAAAGTAGTTCTGGAAAGTGCTGAGAAAAACTTGGAAGCTTTCTGTAACATGATTTTCTGGTGTTTTTTCCAGAGAAGCTTGGAATCATAGTGTAGTCCCAGAATACGCACTTCTTTCTTAGACTGTAGTACCACTTCTCCAAGTCTTAGACTGAGCTGAAGATTATCTGTTCTTCTTCTAGAAAAATGGAGAAGTTTATACTTTTCAGGTGCAAACTTCATTCCATGTTTTCTTGCCCAGTCTAAACACTTGGAGTGAGTAGACTTTAGCTTCAGGAGATTGCTTTTAAGAGAAGGGGAAAATGCCAGAAGGTTTGTGTCATCTGCAAAGCCCAGAGCTGATACACCTTTCTCTGGTGTATGAACAATATTATGAAGATCTGAAATATAGAAAAGAAATAAAATAGGAGAGAGAGGTGAACCTTGAGAGACTCCACAGTGTACTGGAAACAAAGAAGACTCTGAATCATCAAAAACAAGAGAGGTTTTTCTTTGAGTAGTGAAAGAAAAGATCCAGTTAACAAACCAGCTGGGGATTCCTTTTCTCTCCAGGATTTTCTTGAGAATTTCTGGCAGAACTCTATCATAAGCTCCTGAGATATCCAGAGAAAGAAGACTGGCTACCATTCCTTCCTTCCAGACTTTTTCAACTTGGGAAGTGAGTAGAAATAGTGCAGACTCAGTTGATCTTCCTTTTCTGAAGCCCATCTGGATTTCTGGTAGCAGGTTTTCTTTCTCAGCCAGTTCACTTAGCTTTGTGGCTGCCAGAGCTTCCATCAGCTTCCCAATTGTGTTGAGAAGTGCTATTGGCCTCCAAGCTTTGGCATAGCAATAGGATCCTTTGCTAGACTTTCTCAAGCATATTGTTCTGGCTGCTTTGTATCTGTCAGGGAAATATTCTAGCTTCCAGCAGGCTTCCAGAACTTTGGCTATCTTTTCATTGAAAGAGTCTCCTAATACCTTTAGAAATCTGTTGGGTAGAGTGTCTTTCCCAGGAGCTGTAAAAGGTTTTTTCTTTTTCAAAATATTGTGTATATCTTCTTTGGAGATTTCCTGAGATAGCTGGTGTTGTTGGTGGTTGGCTGGCTGGTCCTGGGATTCTGGTACTGGCTGGAGAGGTAGAGGGAAGAACTGGGTTTTGAATACTTCTACCTTTTCTGTGAAAGTTCTGGCAGTTTCTCCATCTTGCTTTGTGAGCTCTGGAACAATTGGAAGTTCTGGTGGTTTGCCAGCTTTTTCTTTACCCCACTTGGCTATTTTCCAGTGCTTTTGTGTTTCAGCCAGGTTCTGGAGTTGTTCTCTGAATATCTTTCCTTTAGCATTCTTGATCAGGTGTTTCTTTTCCTTTATTACCTTTTCAAGTTTGTAGACTGGTTCTTGGTTTTGGAAGACTTTTCTTCTTAGTTTTCTTTCCTCTTTAATTTTCTCTTTAATCTCTTGGTTCCACCAGGGAACAGTGTACTTTGAGTCTCTCAGAGGTCTTGTTGTCTTGTCAGCCAGTTCTTGAAGAGCTTTGTCCAGGTTCTCCTGATAGTTGTCCACTTCCTCTCTGTTAAGTAGTGGTGGAATAGGGGGAAGATTCTTAGCTTCTTTCTTGACTTGGTCCAGATCTAGTGTTCTCCAGTTTCTTTGGTGGGTTCTGGCTTTCTTTGGTGTTTCCAGACTTAGGATTGTCTGAACTGGTCTGTGGTCTGAACCTGTGTGGAAGTCTAGGTTAATCTGGGAAGAAATAAAGAAATTAAGAAGTGATATAGAAATAAAAGATAAGTCAATAGCAGAGGAGGGAGGCTCTGCCAGTGTTCTTGCTCTTGTTGGTGTGAAAGGTGCTATTGCCAGCTCTAGTCCTTGATCATCTGTGAGTTCTTTGAACTTAGTAGCTAGTTCAGAGTAGAGTTGGGAAGATTTGACCAGGATGGGTGGTGGAGGTTCAAGTCAGTCAGAAGAATATGTTCTCCTTCTTTCTCCAGTGCCTGGGCCAGTACATCCAGTAGAGCTTCTGCTGATGCTCTGTAGTTTTCCTGGTTTGTAGGTGTGAAGTACAGGTTATGTACCCAGAACACTTTTGCTTGCACTCTTATCTCCAGTGATGTTAAATTCTTGCTCCAGAACACAGGGGTTATAGCTGACCTCTGTATTCTTCTGTTGATTAGAACCAGAGTTCTCCCTAACACTTGGTCTTGAAGAGGGTAGAAGGCTGAGAAGACTGTTGAGGTACTTGTTTCCTGGTATGGATTTCTCCATAGTTCTTGAAGTGCAATCAAATCCACTTCCTGGAGTCTGGGGTTAGCTAGTAGAAGATCTTGACATGTCTGGCTTTTCTGCACATTATACTGGAGAAGGTTGAGAGTTGGTGTACTCATCAAACCTCTGGGTTAGAATCCCCAAGTATCTCAAAAGAGTTTTGTTTTGGAAGATTAGTGGTAGTCTTCAGGTTTTGCAGAGAGGTTGCTTGAGAGCTAAGTCTTGCACTTGATCTAGTTCTCACCAGCTCTCCCTGTTTTCTTTTCTTCCCATCCTCTCTATCAGATAGATTAGGGCCACTTCCAGTATTGGTGGTCTGGCTTGGAGAGAAGATAAAAGTGGAAGAGATGTTTTCTGGAGTGGTGTATCTTCCAGGTCTGGTGAGCCAGGATTCTCTAGCTTTCTGTGTAGCTTCCTGCTTTTTAGGGCAGACTTTTTCCCAAGCAGAGTGCTTTCCTCCACAGTTAGCACATTTGGGAACTAGCTTTTCTTGAGGAATTAGACAATCTCTTCTGGCATGTTTTCCTCCACATGCCAGGCACTGTGCTTGAGCTTGGCAGGTTCTTGCCTGGTGTCCAAACTTTGAGTATTTGTAGTATTAGACCACTGATGTATCCAGAAGTGCTGGCTCTACTTCATGGATCATGTGGCCAAGTACAACTCCTCTCTTGATTAGTAGATTAGCTTGCTCAGGTGTTGCAAGATCTATGTGCAGAGATGTCACAGATTTCTTAAGAAGTTTGGACTTTCTGGTCCAGTAGGTTCTCAGGATTTTGACCTGGTTTTCCATACCAGGGTTTTGTCTGAAGATAGTCTTAGTTGTCTCTTCCAGGTTATCTGGGTTAAAGTCCTTTGTTTGAACTCCATGAACCATGACTGGGAAGATTCTGGAAGAGATCTTAGCTTCTTCAGAGAACACTGCAGAGATCCAGTCTTTGTTCTGTTCTAGTTGGGTCTTGGCTGAGGGAGATTCTAGAGAGATGATAATATCACCAGAAGGGAGCTTTCTGACTGCTCTGATGTCTTTCTGGCAAGATGTAGGAACTTTGTTCTTGATAGCCTGCACAAGCTGGGAGGGTGTTCTGTTTCCTGTCTGTGCTGTTTGGACTCCAGGTCTGATAGTAATCTCACTGAAGATTCTCTGGGGAACTGGAATTTCCTGAACTGTAGCTTTCTGGACTGCTTGAGCATAGAAGAGATTAGATGCTGGTGTTTGCATATTTTTCTTAATTCTGTCCAGTCTCTGGAGAACTTTCTGGATCTCTTGTCCAGTGGTGGAAGGTGTGGCTATATGGCTTGCTAGCTGGGTGGTGATTTCCTTCCATGCTGTCTGTACCTTTGGGGGAGCTTTAGACTGGTTTAGCCAGACTTCAACAATCTGGGATACTGGCAGTGTGTTTTCTCCAGCTTGTTGGTCTGGTGTTGCCAGAGAGGTATCTTGTTGGCTTGGCTCTGGGGGAGTAGATAAAGAAGAAGAGCTGGATTGGATGTTGGGGGATCTGGGAGCCAGTATAGAGATTGGTACTCTAGAGTTGTGTTGGAGATGACTGGGTTTTTTCTTTTTTGAAGCCATAGCTCTGGGTTTCCAGTAGTGATATCTTTAGAGAGCTGAGAGAGTTGAGGGAAAGAGAAGAGTACCCTGACTTCCCAGCAGTAGTGATCTAGCCCTGAGTCCAGACCTCAGAGCTAGACTTTCCTGGGCAGCTTCTTCCTTCTAAGCTCTGGGTTAGGTCTGGGAGTATTCACCTAGACTAGGGACCAGACCCCCTATCTAGACTTTCCTTGAATTCTTAGATTCTGCCAGCCAAGAGTAGAGCTCAAGTTATTCCACTTTTCCACTCTCTGTTTTCCTCTTGAACTGGGAGTACTTACTCAATCCTGGGACCACACCCCAAGACTGAGTGTTCCTAGGTAATTGGGGCCTGTCCCCAGTTGTCCAGCAAACCACTAGTCTCTCTCTCTCTTGTTATTGGTAGTCTGTTGCTTGTTGAAGTTGAAGATCGTAGAGTCTGGGATCACAACTTTTGACAAACAGGTTGAGTTTTTCAAAGTGATGGGTTTTCACCTTAAGGTTTTGGTGGTTTGAGGGTGGAACTCGGCTGGTTTCCAGGACTTCTGACAAAATGCGGTGATTGCCAGAAGTGATGGTCCTTGGGTGTAGTTGTACTAGGAAGAGATCCTCCATCTGTGAGAAGATAGAACAGAGTAAAAGGCTGACACAGGCTGTTGAGAAAGCCTGTAACAGAGGGTGGAGTGCACAATCTTCTTGAGAGCTAAGCAGAGAGTGCACTGATCAGGCAGAAAAGCCAGCAGGCATTCCTGTATTGTTCACAGTGGACATTGTTGGTGGGGCAGTGTACTCAACAGACTTGACAGACTGTACAGATTACATACTCCACAATAGCTTTATTTTGGACTGTGGAGCAACTACACATGTCTGCAACAATTGTCAACATTTTTGTACATTCATACCAGCAGCTGACAACAATCTCTACACTGGAGATCAGACTATTGCTATCTTGGGATTCAGAACTGTTGACATCACAGTCCAGCTCCCCCAAGGTTGAACAAAGACTACTTCTCTTTCAGACATCACATACATCCTATTATTCCAGACAAGCACAGTGTTGTACAGATGTTTTGAGAATGTCAGAGGCTATTGGGACACACAGAGTTATCTGCAGATGCTGATGTACAAAACAACCCTGTACACCATCACAGAGATGTGCTACAGATGGTATGTGATTGAGTACAACCTATTGAAGAAGGCATCAACACAAGCCTTGCCACCACAGTACTTGGTGACAGACTCAGTGACAGACTTGGTGACAGACTCAGTAATAGATTCTGACCTGACACACACAACATCAACACTCACCAACAGCTGCACACCTGGCAGCACACCCACCAACTGCACACCCACCAGCTGTGTGCCCACCAACTGCACACCCACTGACTGTGCACCCACCAACAGTGTGCCCACAGACTGCATGCCCACCAGCTGTGCACCTGGCAGCACACCCACCAACAGTGTGCTCACAGACTGCACACCCACCAGCTGCATGCCCAACAGTGTGCTCACTGGCTGCACACCCACTGACTGCATGCCCACCAGCTGTGCACCCACTGACTGTGTGCCCACCAGCTGCACACCCACCAGTGTGCCCACCAACAGCACAGTCACAGACTGCACACCCACCAGCAGTATGCTCACAGACAGTGTGCTCACCAGCTGTGTGCTCACCAGCAGTGCACCCACTGACAGTGCACTCACCAACTGCATACTCACTGACTGCATGCCCAGCTGCACACCCACCAGCTCTGCACCCACTGGCTGCACACCCACCAGTAGTGCACCCACCAACAGCACACCCACCAGCAGTGTACTCACAGTCAGTGCACCCACTGGCTGTGTGCTCACTGGCAGCACACCCACCAACAGCACACCCACCAACAGCATGCTCACAGACTGCACACCCACCAACAGCACACCCACCAACAGCATGCTCACAGACTGCACACCCACCAGTTGTGTGCCTGGCTGTGCACCCACTGGCTGTGTGCCACTGGCTCTGCACCCACCAGCTCCACACCCACCAGCTGTGTGCTCACAGACTGTGTGCCTGACTGCACACTCACAAGCTCTGCACTCAACTACACACCCACCTGACAGTATACCTGACTGCTGTGCAGCTCACTTGAACTGGAGGGGTGTGTCAGCTGGAGGAGTGAGAAGACCAGTTCTTGCTTGCTGCTAGAGCCAAGTTCATGTGAGAGAAGAGAACTCTTACTGTATATTGGTGTCAACCAGGGACTTGACAGGGAGTTGATAGTCTGAGGATTTGCAGGAGTTCAGAGATCAGCCTTCTCCTGAGTGACAGCTAAATTGTTTGTCTGCATGTGACAGTGTGCAGAGTTTTCTTCTTGGTCATCACGTCTAGATTCTTAGTTAGAGAGAGATAGAATAAACACACTTATTCTCTGGCCAGCCACCAGTTCACAAATTGTCACATGAAAATCCTGGATGATGTTGTGTGAATATGATGTGCTTGACTCACCACATCTCTATAAATTCCCACTCTTCCTCTCCAACCTGGAAATTCTCTTGTTCTTCATCAGCAAAAACAGAATTTACATATGTGGTGTAGAGTGTCTGGGATGCCCAGGATGCCCAGAATGTCCAGAACACCAAAGTAAAAAAACACTGTTATTTACACTATCAGATGCTATCAAAAACATCAGATAAAGTCAGTTCCATACTAAGGAAAGCTAGTCACCAGCCACTATACTAAAAAGACTAGCTGCCAGCTGCTATCAGGTGATAGCTGGCATCTTGACACTTGCTAGTAGCAAGAAGATAGCACCAGATGTAGTGAAGATAGCATCTGACAATAACCTGTATCTTGGTCATAGTCCCTAGCAGCAAGAGTGTCAGGAGCTGTGCA
The DNA here is from genome assembly GCA_963422465.1 of Lichina pygmaea. Taxonomy (NCBI): domain Eukaryota; kingdom Fungi; phylum Ascomycota; class Lichinomycetes; order Lichinales; family Lichinaceae; genus Lichina; species Lichina pygmaea. The sequence continues at coordinate 3,230,982 of OY730172.1, forward strand.
GCTTGCATAAGCACCTGACTGGGTTTGGCTGCATGTCATCTTACTTAGCAGTCACATAACTTGTATGTATCAAGTCATGTGATTATTAAGCAAGATTCATATAAGCAGACCTTCTCTCCAACACTGGTTGGAAAGCCAGTTGTCAGTTTCTATCTATTGAGTGATCAAACTCTTCCCAGAACCACGTTCTTCAAGGACCATCATTTTTGACAAACACCACAATTTGTCATATGTTCTGGAAAACAGCCGAGTTCCTCTCTGAAACCACCCAAACCTTAAGGTGAAAACCCATCACCTTTGAGAATCACACCTGTTTGTCAAAAGTTGTGATCTTGAATCCATGATCTTCTTCTTCAACAACCAGCAATCTACCCACAACCAGAGAGAGAGAGTCTTAGGATAAGAGGAATAGTTAGAGTCTGACTGACTCTGGAGCTAGCAGAGTCTTTAGCTCAAGGAAAGTGTAGATAGGGGGTCTGGTCTCTAGTCTAGGTTAATACTTCTAGCTTTGCCCAGAGCTTAGTTAGAAAAAGCTGCCCAGGAAAGTCTAGTCTTGGGGATTAGTCCCAGGACTAGATTATTACTGCTGGGAAACCAGGTGACTCTTCTTTCTGGCAGTACTCTGCAGACAGGAAACACCCAACCAGTGCCAAACAATCTCTAACATAGCTCCCAAGAAAAAACTCACCTTTTCAGAAAGTAACACCAGAGCTACACCAGCTATACTCTCCCAACCAGCTCCCAGTCTGGCTAGCACCCAGTCCAGCTCTCCTACCCCCCAACCAGCTCCCCAGAGTGACTACAAACTAGTAGACTCCTGGATCAAAACTCAACCAGTCCCAGAATCCATTCTGAAAAGCTGGGAAAATATCAAAAAGAACTCCTTCCCTACAGAAGCCCAGTCTAGCTCTACTGGCCTCACCAACAGAATCTTCCAGGAGCTGGAGAATATCAACAAGCGGCTGGACAAACAAGAAGCCAAGCTATCATATGCCCAGGCTGTCCAAAAATCTATTCCAGCACAAATCCCTCTACCTGCAAGAATTCTCAAAGAAGTTCTTGTACATCCTGGTATCCAGCCACCTGACATGGCTAATAGAACTCACATCCAGCTTTTCCAGACTGTTCAAGACAGACTACCCAGCCCCTACAACAAGCAGGTCAGAGCAGTAAGGAAACTTCCTTCAGGGGATATCCTTATTAACACAGAAAGCCAAGAGACTAAAGTCTTCCTAGAGAAAAACTCTGCCTGGGTATCAGCTATCTTCACAAAGGAAGCAACCATCCAGCCCAAGAGATTTCCAGTTCTGATCCATGGAGTCAGAACAGAAGATATCCAACCTGAAGACCTGGAGAAAACCTGCCAGATAATCCAGAACAGCAACCCATCTCTGAGCAAGCAAATCACCATCCTGAGAGTCTACTGGTCTAAGAAGGCTATAGCTCAAAAGAAGCCAGTTACCTCTCTCCACCTGGATCTGGCTACCCCTGAACAAGCCAATCTTTTGATTGAGAGTGGGCTAGTGCTGGGGCACAGGATGCATGAAGCAGAACCTTTTCTGGCAGACACAGTTATTGCACAATGTTTCAAGTACTTTGGCTATAGGCACCAAGCACACTTCTGCAAGAACAAAGCTGTGTGTGGTGCCTGTGGAGGCCAGCATGAAAGGAGAGCCTGCCAAGTTCCTGAACAGTTTCTCAAGCCAAAATACTGCAACTGCAGAGGAGCTCACCCAGCCTGGGCTAGTGTCTGTCCAGTACGCCAGGAAGCAGCCAAGAAGGCAAGAGAAGCATGGAACACACACCCAGGAAAATATGAGATCCCAACAGCTACCTCTGTTCCAGCTCTACAACCCCCCCCAGTTATGTCTTTCCCTCTCTCTCAGTCTCTACCAGGGGGGAAAAAACGTAAAACAGCTGAGCCAAGCAGAAGCTCAGAGAGATTCAGAGGTGCACTCCCAGAAGTGCAAATTCTTTCTTCAAGATCAGCCAACTCTGGAGGAAAGCTACCAGCTAACTCCTTCAAGATCTTTGATACTGAGATGTCTGCATGAAAGACACAAAGCTGACACTTCTCCAGTATAATGTGCAAAAAAGCCAATCAGTCCAAGAGCTACTGCTAGCAACCTCAGCTCTCCAAGAGGTGGACATTATTGCACTTCAAGAGCCCTGGAAAAACCCTCACCTAGAAACAAGCACTTCAACTGTTTTCTCTTCCGTTCTTCCTCTCTACTGTTCAGAGATTGGCAGAACACTTTTTCTTATTAATAAAAATCTGAAACTCTCTTCTCTTCATCCTACCTTCTGGAATAAAGACTTTGTTTCTCTTGAAATCTACTTGGAAAACTCTTCTACTTCTCTTTGGGTACATAATCTCTACTTCACCCTATCAAGTCAAGAAAACTACACAGAGGCATCAGAAGCTCTTCTCTGTTTACTCCAAAATGCTTTACAAGAACAAGGACAACATATTCTTCTCACAGACTCAAATCTTCACTACCCAGACTAGTCAAAGAAAAGAAGACTGTACTCTGAGACTGCAAACAAGTTTCAAGACCTAATGAAAGATTTAAATCTGGATTTAGCTATTGCACCTTTCACCCCTACCAGAGCAAGATCTCTTTCTGAAAAACCATGTTCTTCTATTGATCTGTCTTTTATTTCTTCTTCTCTTTCTAACTCTCTGATTTTCTCTAAAGTGGCTCTTCAGTTCTTTCATGGGTCTGACCACAGACCTGTACTAACCTGCCTGGACCTGGATCCTCCAAGGAAAATCTGGAAACCAGAAAGAAACTGGAGAACACTGGACTCAAACCTTGCAAGAGTAGAGTGTGAGAAGCTACACCTGCCCTTCCACTTCCAAGACAAATATGAAGTGGATGAGTACTTGGAGTATCTTGACAACTTTCTCCAAGAAATAGCAAGCAAATCCACACAGCTCCAGAAGCAATCTGGCCACTCAGTTCCCTGGTGGAATCAAGAGATCCAAAACAAGGTTAAAGAGGAAAGAAGAGTAAGAAGAAAAGTGCAAAAAAGGCAAGCAAGTCAAGAGGAACTTGAGCAAGCAACTAAGCTCAAGAAGAAGGCAGTCAGAGATGGAAAACAGAACACTTTCAGACAGCAAATCCATAAGCTGGCCAGCTCTTCAAAGTTCTGGAAGCTTGCAAAGTGGGGAAAGTCCAAAGCCAACAAGACTCCTGATCTTCCTCTGGTTCCTGACCTGGAAACACAAGAAGGAATAGCCAAAACCTTTGAGGAAAAGACTAAAGCCTTCTCACAACAGTTCTTTCCAAAAGCTCTAGTTCCAGAACCAGGCTCAGAAAGCTCCCAGACTATCTCTGAGATACAGCTCTCCCAGGAGGTAACATGTGAAGAAGTGGAGCAAATTCTGGCCAAGAAGAAACCTTTCACAGCAGGAGAGAGAGATAAGCTGCCAAATGGATTTCTGAGAGCTCTGGGGCCTAGGTTCTGCCAAGCTCTAGCTATTCTGACTTCAACATGCTGGAAACTGGAGTACTTCCCTGAAAGATTTAAGAGTGCAAAAACAGTCTGCTTGAGGAAACCTGGCAAGGGAACCTACAATCAAGCTAAAGCCTGGCGCCCTATAGCTCTGCTAAACACAACAGGCAAGCTGATGGAAGCTATTGCTGCAGCCAGACTAAGCAAGATAGCAGAAGAAGCTGGACTATTGCCAGATATCCAGATGGGCTTTAGGAAAGGAAGATCCACAGAAGCAGCACTTTTCCTTCTAACCTCCCAAGTGGAAAAAGTCTGGAAGGAAGGCATGGTTGCATCCCTACTCTCACTGGATATCTCAGGAGCCTATGACAGAGTTCTCCCCAAGATACTACAGCAAATTCTGAAAAGAAAAAGAATACCTGCCTGGCTAGCTTCCTGGATCTACTCCTTCTGTGATAAGCACTCTACCACTCTTGTCTTTGATGATTCTGAGTCTTGTTCAATTCCTATTCATTGTGGAGTTCCTCAAGGTTCTCCATTATCCCCTATTCTTTTTCTATTCTACATTTCTGAATTGCATGAGACTGTGCATACTCCGTCTTCTGGTGTATCTGCCCTGGGGTTTACAGATGATATAAATCTGCTTGCTTTTGGTCACTCCTTGAAAAGTAACCTTCTGAAGTTAAAGAACACAAACCTCAAATGTCTATCATAGGCTGCAAGACATGGAATAGTCTTCTCTCCTGAGAAATATAAAATACTTCATTTTTCCAGAAGAAGATCAGACAATCTTCAGCTCAAGCTCAGACTGGGGAATGTGATTCTCAAACCAAAAGAAGAAGTGCGAGTACTTGGAGTGTACCTAGATGCAAAGCTCCACTGGCACAAACACCAGAGGATTATTCTTCAAAAAGCACAGAAAGCACTCTCTTCTCTTTCTAGAACTTCCTATTCTACTTGGGGCTTTCCAGTTCACACATCATGTCTGGTGTACACTGCTATACTGAGATCTCTACTGAGCTATGCAGTGGGGATCTGGTTTAACTCTCTAAGAAAATCCTCCAATATCTCTTCTCTTGTTTCATTTCAAAACAGATGCCTAAGACTTATTGGGGGTGCCTTCAAAGCCACTTCTTCTTTTCTATTAGAGAGTGAGCTTTTTCTTCTACCTCTAGACCTATACTTTAAATTTCACACTGCCTGTTTTCTTTCTTCTATTCAAAACTCCCCTCTCAAATACTTTCTTGACAGTATCTTTTCCACTATTTCCAGCTATGTCTCTCTCTTGAAGAAACCTTTAAAGGAATCCTCAACTATCTCTCCTAAGTGGAAATTCACTTGGTTAAGTGAAATAACTACTAACCAGGCTAGTTCAAAGAAAGAACTACAAAAGCTCTTTACTAAAGAGTGGGAAGACCAATAGGAAGAGAAGAAAAGAAGAAGCTATCCAGACTGGCAGACTTTCTGTCAAAAGCCACACAAAAACAATCTGAAGCTCTACAAAGAGTTACAGAAAGCTGAGGCAAGTCTGCTACTGCAAATCAGGACTGGAAGAATTGGTCTGGCAAGTTTTCTTTTCAGAGCTGGAGTTCCTGACTTCCCTACCCCACTATGTGTGTGTGGCCAAGCAGAAGAAACTGCAAAATATATCACCTCTTCATGCTCTCTTTATTCAAGACAAAGACAACAAGTCTCTTTTAATCCCCAAGACTTCACCACTATTATTTCAAACCCAGAGCTACTACAGAAGTTCTTGTACTGGTTTATGTCTTTGAAAAGACTAAACCAGTTTAATCTAGCTTTCAAACTCCACTATTCCCAATCCAATACCTAGATTCTCTTCTCTTACCAGAAACTTCAAGATTTCTTTTGTTACATTCCCTAGTCACACCCTGCCTTCAGTTTTTATCTCTTCAACAGTTTTCTGAAGGAGTTCACTATTAGCTAGAAGATCTGCATGGCTGTAAAGCTACTACCAGTGTAAGAATCAAATAAAAATAAAATAAATAAATAAATAAAGCATCAATGATGTTTTGGGACCTGACATCCTTGATGTCTTTGGCACTGCCTATGTGGATGACATCCTTGTCTACAGTCAGACACTCAAGGAACACTGGAAGCATGTCAAGCTAGTTCTCAGTCGACTACAAGATGCAAGCCTACAAGTTGACATCTCCAAGTGTGACTTTGAAGTGCATCAAGTGAAGTACCTTGGCCTCATCATTCAGTCTGCCACTGAAGATGGCTGACCCAGATCTGTGAGCATGGACCCAGCCAAGACCAATGCCATCAAGGAGTGGAATCCTCCTGCCAGTCTCAAGGAAGTGCAGAGCTTCATTGCCTTTGTAAACTTCTACCGCTGGTTCATCAAAGACTTTGCCAAGCTTGTATCCCCACTCACAGCTCTGACCAAGAAGAATGTTGCCTTCAAGTGGGAAACCCCAGAGCAGCACTTGTTTGAAAGTATCAAGAAGGTGTTCAGTACTGCACCCATCCTGCAGTACTTTGATCTGGAGAAGGAGTGTGTTGTTGAGACTGACACTTCTGACTACGTCTCTGGTGCTGTCCTGTCACAGCCAGACCATGAAGGAGTTCTACACCCTGTTGCCTTCTTGTCACGCTGCCATCTGCCAGCAGAATGCAACTATGAGATCTACGACAAAGAGTTGCTGGTAATTGTCTGTGCCTTTGAAGAATGGTGAGCAGAGCTTGAAGGATCTCCAGAACCTGTCAAGGTGATCTCTGATCACAAGAACTTGGAGTACTTCATGTCATCAAAGTGCCTTTCCCACCGTCAAGCCTGTTGGAGCAAGTTCTTGTCACACTTTAATTTCAAGATCAGCTACTGTCCAGGCAGTCAGTGCAAGGCTGACACCCTCACTTGACATTCCCAAGACCTCCTGTCAGACAGTGATCCCTGTCAAGACTTCATGGAGCAAGTTGTCCTCAAGCCCAAGAATCTTGCACATTCAGAGGTTCAAGTCAAGCCCATCCAGATCCTGAGATGTTCAGAAGCTGCACCAGTTGACACTGAACCTGATGCTGCACCTCTTTCAGACATCATCCAAGCTGCCTATAACAACCTTGCTGAAAGTGATCCAGTGGCAACAGTGTCACAGATACTAAGGGATAGTGTCAGGTGTCACAGTTCTGGCCCAGTTGTATATCTGGCACAAGTCACACACCTTGCCGGGAAGTTCCATCTGCACGCACCTTGCTGGGAAGTTCCATCTGCACTGTTGCCTGTTTGCTCCACTGTTGCCTGATCCCCTGCCTATAAGAACTTCTCCTGCTCCCCCAGCTTCTTCTCTTCTTTTCTCTTTTTCTTCCTTCCTTGTCTTGTGACAAGGCAATGGCAGAGCAGAACTTGAGCCTAACTGATTTGGTAACCTTGACCTGACTTGGCTTGAGACTTGAGACTTGGATTGATGTACAAGATGATTTTGATTTTTGATTTGATTTGATTCTTACACTGATTTGGCTGTTAAGCTATGCAGAACTTCTTGAAGGATTTTTGTCTCTGGTAGACTTGACTCAGGGACCTCACACATTTACTGTACACCCCGTGGTTTGTAGTGTACGTACTGTGGGAAAACCCCAAACCCCGTAGGGGAAATAGGAAAACCACAGTAATGAGGGTTTTGTGGATCTTGACAGATATTGGGTGAGCTATTTCTTGGGGGTTTTCATACATCTTGCGAGGAGTACATCTTAGACAAGTTCTATAAATCTCAGGGGTTTTTGTGGCAGAATGTGGGGTGGGTCAGATTCAAACTGACAACTGGTTTAGTCAGGTTCTCCAGGCCTGACACCACTAGTTCCGGGTCATGGGTGCCACGTAGTGGGAAACTCTCACCAGCTTCCCACTACACCATGCCACCCTATGTACAAGACGAAAGACAAGGAAGAAAGAAAAAGAGAAAAGAAGAGAAGAAGCTGGGGGAGCAGGAGAAGTTCTTATAGGCAGGGGATCAGGCAACAGCAGAGCAAACAGACAACAGTGCAGATGGAACTTCCCGGCAAGGTGCGTGCAGATGGAACTTCCCAGCAAGGTGTGTGACTTGTGCCAGATATGCAACTGGGCCAGAACTGTGACATATCTTTTGTCTTGTACATCAATCCAAGTCTCAAGTCTCAAGCCAAGTCAGGTCAAGGTTACTGAATCAGTTAGGCTTGAGTTCTGCTCTGCTATTGCCTTGTCACATCAGGCACAGTCGAGAAGTGTCTCTCTCAGACTGCAGCTTGGAAAATAACTGTCTCTTCTACAAGAACTGACTCTGGATCCCTGAGAACAATGAGCTACACCTACACCTGTTCCAAGAAGCTCATGACCAAGCAATAGCTGGCCACACTGGGATTGCCAAGACCCACAATCTTCTGTCTTGTTGGTACTATTGGCTAAAGATAGTGAACATTATATAGCAGTACATCAGTAATTGTCATGTCTGCTCTCAAGCAAAGCCTGCCTGTGATCGCCAAGAAGAGCTGCTGTCTCTTCCCGTACCTTAGCAACATTGGTAGGATCTGGCTATAGATTTCATTACTGACTTGCCCAAGTCAAGAGATGCCTGCTTCCCTGGTGCCAAGCACATCTGGGTCATCACTGACTGTCTCACCAAAGAACACCACTTTGTGCCATGTGCTGAGATAACAACCTCACATCTTGTCTGGATGTTCATCCAGTTTGTTATCTGTACCCATGGCTTGCCCAGGAGCATTGTCTCAGACAGAGAAGGTCAGTTTGTCAGCTTATTCTGGAAAGCACTCTGTGCCCATCTTGACGTTGAACTACGACTATCCTCAGAACACCACCCAGAGACAGATAGTCAGATGGAACAAGAGAATCAGGAGCTTGAACACTACCTGAGATCCTATGTCAACTATCTCCAAGATGACTGGGTCCAATGGCTTCCTCTGGCAGAGTTCACGCAGAACAACTCCCAGTCTGATTCCTCTGGCATGTCACTGTTTTTTGCCAACAAAGAGTTCTATCCACAGCTCAGCATCACACCCATGAGTGAAGTCTGCAACCAAGATGCTATGGAAATCTCTGGAGAAATGACGCAGATTCTGGAACAGTTGCAAGCTGAACTCCGACTATCCCAGGAAGCTCAAGCTCACACCACCAATTTGCATCAAGTCCTGTCATTATCCTATCAAACTGGAGATCTTGTTTGGCTGAATACCAAGAACATCAGAACACGCCTGTTATGACCCAGGGGATGGGAGCCACTCATTTATAGGCAATCAGGCCGCGGGCCAGGCAAGAGGACACCATGGAAGTCAAGTGACCAACCAACAAGGGGTCACGTGACTGTCGAGACACACAGGAGTCTCGACACAGGATGCATGAAGCATCGAGACAATCTCACCAGTCTCGACGCAGGATGCATGAAGCATCAAGACAATCTCACCTGTCTTGACGCAGGGTGCATAACATGGTGGGACCATCAAGACAATCTCACCTGTCTTGACATCAAGACTGTCGAGACAATCTCAATCATCTTGACAGGCCAGCACTATATAGTCTGGCGATAGTTCCCTTATGGAACAATCGTCTTCAACTCATGTTGTGATCCAGACAACTAGATCTACTTCAATACAATCCTTTGTACGAAGCTGTTGATCAGGTGTCACCACCACCACATTCCACCAAACCCCTTCGCGCTCCTTGACACTCCTCTCCTGCAAGAACCAACCCGCCTTCCACCTCTCGCCCTAATCCTATACTCGGATAGGACAGTACAGTACAGACCGCAACACTTTGAAGACCCTCAAGGATAAGTACCTTAGGAGCAACCAACCCCAACTTCCCAGATGGAAAGATTAGCGTCGCCAAGCCAGACCTGTTCTACGGCGAAAGAAACAAGGTTGACGACTGGCTCATGCAACTCCAAGTCTACTTTCAATTCCAACCAGAGATGAAGCTGCCTAAGGAAAAGTGGCCCCTCTTTGCAACCACTTACATGAGAGGTAATACTTATTGATGGATCAAGCCCTACGTCAACAAACATCTCTCAGGAAACAGAGACCATGACAGCATAACAGAATGGATGACAAAATGGACACGATTCAAGGACAAGATCAAAAGGATCCTTGGACTATCTAACAAAGACAAAGTGGCTATACAAATGATCCAGCACATTAAATAACAACGCTCAGCCGCAGAGTACACCACGCAGTTCAAACAATACTCAGTACTGACTGACTGGGACGACAACACTCTGATGGTCATGTACTGACATGGACTTAAGGAAAACATGAAGGATGAAATCACCTTTGACAGATAAGCGGTGGACACACTGGACGAACTCATCGCACAAGCAATCAACATCAATGACAAACTATTCAAGCAAGTGATGGAGAAACACCACGACAGAGGATACAGCCACCCTGCATGGCATGTGAGCAACCACTACAAGCTGCCTAACAAGACACTGCCACATGATCCATATGGCTATGCACCCATGGAACTGGATGCAGTCCACCACAAGGGAAGGTTCACAAAGGGAAGGAACAACAAAAAGGGGAAAGCACTGAAGTGCTATACCTGTGGCAAGCTAGGCCACATGGTGAAAGACTGTTGTTCAAAGAACAAGGTGCACCGACAGCAACTTAATACACTTGACAGAGACTGGAATGTCATCAAGCCAGAGGACCCACCAGGAGAGGCTCAGCTATCCCTCAAACAATAGGACAACTACGATCAGACATTGGAAGCAGCCCACCAACTGGTAACATCAGGAGGTAAGGACCTACCAGAACTGACAGGTCAGGATAAGGGACAGGAGCCCTTAACCACCTCTGATAGAGACTGAGACAAACCCACGTCTATCAAAGAAGAAATACCACAAGGAAGCTATGCTTACAGCATGGACTCACGAAATCTACAGCATGGTGAACTACAGTGGAGGTTTTGCACGAAGTACTACTGCACCTACCACAAACAACTACAAAGGTACGGAGGACATTCACCCTACCACACCACCTGCCACAAGCATTGGGTCAATTGCGAGAAGGATGCGTGTGAGATCCATCTTTGGGACAAACGCCAACACACTGCATTCCCCGGGCACACACATGATTGGCACGAACACCTCATGTTCCTACAGCAAGGCAACAACCACAACTGCTACGTCAACAATTGGCAGTACTGCCTCAAGCCTGGATGTGACAAGCATCAGCAAGACAAATTCATGAACAGATTCCTCAGGACTGATGGGAATGGCTGGACCTATTGCCCAGTCAGTGGAAAGACACTTCAATCAGGAAAAGACTGAACTCCCTTGTCAAGGGGTGACATCGGAAGCTTAACAACATGACCCCTAGCAACGCAAAGCACCTGCGATTGCCTGTGTCACTACACACCAACACGCCAGTACAGACATACGCACTTGTTGACTCTGGAGCCAGTGGAAGCTACATTTCAAGACAACTTTACAACACCCTCAGCACTGGAAGGAGACGCAAGCAGCAGCCCTATCAGCTCGTGATGGCAAATGGACAGACAGAGCTAGTCTGCCATGAGACACAGCCAATGGAAATAGTTACCGGACACCATGCTGAAAGGATCCACCTTGATATTGTCGAGTTGGCCACTCAGGATATCTATTTGGGGATGCCTTGGCTAAAGAAGCACAACCCAGTTGTTAACTGGAAGACAGGAGTACTCATGTTTAGGAACTGCACTAACAACGCAGCTCGGACCTGTTACCAGCCGCAGAAGGTGTGGACAGATGAGGGAAGGAGTTCTCAGTGGAACCTCACTGACAGAAAGGACAACTCTCAAGAGAAGAGGTCTGCCTTGACAGGCACACCCCGGAACCAGGTGGCCAAACAGTCAGAGATGAAGAGAGAGGAAGTTGTTAACCCTCTGGAGATCCCTGAAGAGTACTGACCTGGGTATGATAACCTCTTTCAGGAAGAGACAACAACAGCAGTGTTGCCTAAGCACCAACCTTGGGATCATGAGATCAAGTTGCAACCAGGGACAGAGCCAGGATTTGGACTAATTTACCAGTTATCAGAGAAAGAGCTCCAAGTACTTCGCGAGTACCTGGAGGAAAACCTGAAAAAGAGTTTCATTCAAGAATCTCAATCACCAGCAGGATACCTGATACTATTTGCACTAAAGAAAGACAGAAGTCTTCGACTTTGTGTGGATTACAGGAAACTCAACAACATTACCATCAAGAACTGATATCTGTTGCCAAATGTGAACAAATTACAAGACAGGATCAGCCAAGCTACAATCTTTACCAAGCTGGACTTGAAAGGAGCATACAACCTGATACACATGAAAGAAGGAGAAGAATGGAAGACAGCCTTCAGAACCTGATACAGACACTACAAGTATCTGGTTATGCTATTCGGACTCACAAACACACCAGCAACATGTCAAGCATTGATCAACAACATCATCAGAGCACACCTGGACCAAACAGCTATCGTCTACCTGGACGACATTCTTGTCTACTCGAACACACAACAAGAACATACCAAACATGTGAAGGATGTTCTACGATGCCTACAAGAGGTAGGGCTCAAGCTCAACCTGAAGAAATGCGAGTTCAACAAACTGGAAGTTGAATTCCTCAGATACATCATAGGGATTGAAGAGATCAAGATTGACCCTGAGAAAATCAAAGTGATTCAGCAATGGCCAACACTGACATCAGTTAAGGAAGTACAAGCCTTCCTAGGATTTGCCAACTTCAACTGACAGTTCATCAAGAACTACTCACAGATGGCAACACCACTGACAGAACTCACGAAGAAGGACGTGGAGTACTGGTGGACGGAGAGACAACAAAAAGCATTCCAACAGCTCAAGGACGCTTGCGCCAAGGAACCAGTTCTCCTCAACTTCAAGACAGGCCAACCGACATGAATCAAGACAGACACTTCAGATCAGGCAGTGGTAGCATGTCTATGCCAACAGGCAGACAGCAAGTGGCACCCAGTTGCCTACTACTCACGAAAAATGACACAAGCAGAACAAAACTATGATATCCACGATAAAGAGCTACTGGCAGTCATCAACGCACTCGAACACTGGAGAGTGTACACGGAAAGCAGTTCTGAACTCACCATTCTCACAGACCACAAGAATCTGACAACGTTCACAACAACCAAGAAGCTGAACAGATGGCAAGTCAGATGGGCTGAACTCCTAGGGCAACACAAGTTCAAGATCTTGTATACCCCTGGACAAGACAATAGGAGAGCAGACGCACTAAGCCGACAAAAAGACCACATGGAAGATGATGAACGCCAAGGAACAATCTTACAGCAGGACCAGCAAGGAAACCTGGTGCCTCAACCACAGATCAACAAGCTCACGGCAGAAGACACTGAAGAACTAATAAGGAACTACCATGACAATCCAGCACATGGTCACCCAGGAATCTCCAAGACCACAGACCTTATCCAACAGGCAGGGAACAATGTCATTAACCTCTGACAACATATCACAAACTACATCAGCAAGTGTCTACTATGCCAGAAAAACAAACATGGAAGACATAAGCTATACAGAGAAAGACACCCGAACACAATACTGAGAGGCCTGTGGGAAGACATGTCAATGGACTTCATCACAAAGCTACCCAAGTCCAAAGACCCAGTCACAGGAATCACCTACAACTTGATTATGGTGATAGTGGACAGATTCACAAAATATCTAATAGCAGTACTATTCAAGGAGACCCACACAGCAGAACAGTTGGGACACCTCTTACTGGACAGGTTGGTCAGAGACCACGGAGTTCTGATCACAATCATTACAGACAGAGATAAACTCTTCACATCCAACTACTGGAAGACAATCAGTGCAGCCATGGGAACAAAACCCAAAATGTCTACAGCCTATCACCCACGAACTGACAGCCAGACGGAGTGAGTGAACCAAGTCCTGGAGACTTACTTACAGCATTACATCAACAAGACCCACAGCAATTAGGTACAGTTATTACCGGTGGCACAGCTGGCAATCAACCAGCACAGATCAGACTCAACAAAGGAATCACCATTTTTTGCCAATTTTGGACAACATGTGAACATCAGGATGCCAAGCAGAGCTTCACCAAACACGGAGAAAGCACTCCAACACAACAAGCTCCTACGACAAACACACACGATGATGAGGCACTACCTTCAAGAGACCTCAGAAAGAATGCAATGTCAAATAGACAAGAAATCAAAAATAGTACCTCAGCTAAAGAAGGGGGATAAAGTCTACCTCCTCACAAGAAATTGGAGAATGAAGAAACCAAGAACAAAGAAACTGGACTATGTTAAGGTCAGACCATTTCCAGTCGAAGAAAAAACCAGACCAGTCAACGTCGGACTGCGACTACTGAGAGACGCTCAGGTACACCCAAACTTTCACATCTCAATGATCGAATTAGCCAACCAGAGCACACCCTTGCAGGAAATGTTTCATTACCAACCAGAGGAAGAACAGGAATTCAAGGCTGAACAGATCCTGAAGAGAAAAGGTCAGCGATACCTTGTCAAGTGGAAAAACTACCCAGACTCGGAAAATACCTGGGAGCCACTCAGGAACCTCGCGAACTGCCAGCTCCTCCTGTAGCAGTTCTGGCAGAAGCAGGACTGAACAGCTCAGCCTGCAGCGTGGACACGTCAATAACTGTTGCCGACAAGTCTTCACCATCCACCTCCATTTCAGCAACAAGGCACTGGAGCTTCTTCTTTGCTCAACCCTCAGCACCCTCAAGAACCTTTCACTTTCAGGACACACAAGCCTGCAGCTTGGCAAGCTGCTCAACAAGAGCATCCCGCTTGGCCTCATCAACAGCCAAATTCTTGTGAAGGTTATCCTGAGTCATGTTCAGCAACTCCCAAGAAAGTGACACACAGGACTTCCCATGACAAGTGCATTCAGCGCACTTCAACTTATTGTTGTTGTCAGACATTCGGAAGCAGGGCTTGTGGTTCAAAACACAGAAGTCACACAGAGCAAGTGACACAAAGTTATGATCACAGATCTGGGCTGCCAGTTGGTTTCAGTAAGCAGAGGCATGTGATTTTGCAGACATACTCAAGAATTCATCGGGATGATGAATGAAGGAAAGGAGGGTAGTGTTACGACCCAGAGGATGGGAGCCACTCATTTATAGGCAATCAGGCCACGGGCCAGGCAAGAGGACACCATGGAAGTCAAGTGACCAACCAACAAGGGGTCACGTGACTGTCGAGACACACACAGGAGTCTCGACGCAGGATGCATGAAGTATCAAGACAATCTCACCAGTCTTGACGCAGGATGCATGAAGTATCAAGACAATCTCACCAGTCTTGACGCAGGATGCATGAAGCATCAAGACAATCTCACCTGTCTCAACACAGGGTGCATAACATAGTGGGACTGTCAAGACAATCTCACCCGTCTTGACGTCAAGACTGTCAAGACAATCTTGATCGTCTCAACAGGCCAGCACTATATAGTCTGGCGATAGTTCCCTTATGGAACAATCGTCTTCAACTCATGTTGTGATCCAGACAACTAGATCTACTTTAATACAATCCTTTGTACGAAGCTGTTGATCAGGTGTCACCACCACCATGTTCCACCAAACCCCTTCACACTCCTTGACACTCCTCTCCTGCGAGAACCAACCCGCCTTCCACCTCTCGCCCTAATCCTATACTCGGATAGGACAGTACAGTACAGACCGCAACAACGCCACCCATGCAAAAAGTTTGACGACAAGTGGATTAGACTATTCAAGATGTTGAAGACAGTCGGAAGCCATGTCTGCCATCTGGAGCTTCCACATACTCTCAAGATCCACCCTGTCTTTCATGTTTCCCTTCTACATCTGACACCTGCTAATCCTATCCCTGGCCAATCAAATGAACACCCTGGCCCTGTCATTGGTCAAGACACAGATGAAGAGTTCCAGGTTGAAGAAATCCTTGACTCCAAGCCAGCAATGTCTTGACAGAAGTTCAAGTACCTGGTCAAATAGTCTGGATAGCCAATTGAAGATGCCACTGAAGAGCCTATTGAGCATCTTGACAACACCAAAGACACCATCTATGTTACAACCCAGGAGGAACACAGTCTTTATATACTCACAGAAAGCAGCAGACAGGATACTGGACAGAAGTACCAGGCAGTGTGACACAGGAACCAGTCACGTGACCGGCAAGACAAACCGGAGGGTGCTCGCCGCAGTATACATATGCACAAACAAGTGAGCAAAGTGAGCAGAGCTCACCCAGCTCACCACAGCGTGCATGAAAAGTGAGCAAAGTGAGCAGAGCTCACCCAGCTTGCTGCAGCGTGCATGAACAAGTGAGCAAAGTGAGCAGAGCTCACCCAGCTCACCACAGCGTGCATGAACTGTGAGCAAAGTGAGCAGAGCTCACCAATCTCACCAAGTGAGCAAAGTGAGCAGAGCTCACTATACTCACAAACTGGGCACTATATAGTCTGGCGATAGTTCCCTTATGGAATGATTGTCTTCAACTCATGTTGTGATCCAGACAACTAGATCTACTTCAATACAATCCTTTTGTACAAAGCTGTTGATCAGATGTCACCACCACCATGTTCCACCAAACCCCTTCACACTCCTTGACACTCCTCTCCTGCGAGAACCAACCTGCCTTCCACCTCTCACCCTAATCCTATACTCAGATAGGACAGTACAGTACAGACTGCAACACTTTGAAGACCCTCAAGGATGAGTACCTCAGGAGTAACCAACCCCAACTTCCCAGATGGAAAGATTAGTGTCGCCAAGCCAGACCTGTTCTATAGTGAAAGAAACAAGATTGACGACTGGCTCATGCAACTCCAAGTCTACTTTCAATTCTAACCAGAGACAAAGCTGCCTAAGGAAAAGTGGCTCCTCTTCGCAACCACTTACATGAGAGGCAATGCTTATCAATGGATCAAGCCCTACATCAACAAACATCTCTCAGGAAACAGAGACCACAACAGCACAACAGAATGGATGACAAAATAGACACAATTCAAGGATAAGATCAAAAGGATCCTTGGACTATCTAACAAAGTCAAAGTGGCTATACAAATGATCCAGCACATCAAGCAACAACACTCAGCCGCAGAGTACACCACGCAGTTCAAACAATACTCAGAACTGACTGACTGGGACAACAACACCCTGATAGTCATGTACTGACGTGGACTCAAGGAAAACATGAAGGATGAAATCACCTTTGATGGACAAGCGGTCAACACACTGGACAAACTCATCACACAAGCAATCAACATCAATGACAAACTATTTGAGTGAGTGATGGAGAAACACCACGACAGAGGATACAGCCACCCTGTATAGCATGTGAGCAACCACTACAAGCTGCCTAACAAGGCACCACCACATGACCTATATAGCTATGCACCTATGGAACTGGATGCAGTCCACCACAAGGGAAGGTTCACAAAAGGAAGGAACAACAAAAAAAGGAAAGTACTGAAGTGCTATACTTGTGGCAAGCTAGGCCACATAGTGAAAGACTGTTGTTCAAAGAACAAGGTGCACTGACAGCAACTTAATACACTTGACAGAGACTGGAATGTCATCAAGCCAGAGGATCCACCAGGAGAGGCTCAGCTACCCCTTGAACAATAAGACAACTACAATCAGATATTGGAAGTAGCCCACCAACTGGCAACATCAGGAGGCAAGAACCTACCAGAACAGACAGGTCAGGACAAGGGACAGGAGCTCTTAACCACCTCTGATGGGGACCAAGACAAACCTACGTCTATCAAAGAAGAAATACCACAAGGAAGCTATGCTTACAGCATAGACCCACGAAATCTACAGCATGGCAAACTACAGTGGAGGTTTTGCACAAAGCACTACTGCACCTACCACAAACAACTACAAAGGTACAGAGGACATTCACCCTACCACGCCACCTGCCACAAGCATTGGGTCAACTGCGAGAAGGATGTGTGTGAAATCCACCTTTGGGACAAACGCCAACACACCGTATTCCCCGGGCACACACATGATTGGCACAAACACCTAATGTCCCTACAGCAAGGCAACAACCACAACTGCTACATCAACAATTGGCAGTACTGCCTCAAGCCTGGATGTGACAAGCATCAGCAAGACAAATTCATGAACAGATTCCTCAGGACTGATGGGAATGGCTGGACCCATTGCCCAGTCAGTGGAAAGACACTTCAATCAGGAAAAGACTGAACTCCCTTGTCAAGGGGTGACATCAGGAGCTCAACAACATGACTTCTAGCAACACAAAGCACCTGCAATTGCCTGTGTCACTACACGCCAACACGCCAGTACAGACATACACACTTGTTGACTCTGGAGCCAGTGGAAACTACATCTTGAGACAACTCTACGACACCCTCGGCACTGGAAGGAGACGCAAGCAGCAGCCCTATCAGCTCACGATGGCAAATAGACAGACAGAGCTAGTCTGCCATGAGACACAGCCAATAGAAATAGTTACCAGACACTATGCTGAAAGGATCCACCTTGATATTGTCAAGTTGGCCACTCAGGATATCTATTTAGAGATGTCTTGGCTAAAGAAGCACAACCTAGTTGTTAACTGGAGGACAGGAGTACTCACATTTAGGAACTACACTAACAACACAGCTCAGACCTGTTACCAGCCACAGAAGGCATAGACAGATGAGGGAAGGAGTCCTCAGTGGAACCTCACTGACAGAAAGGACAACTCTCAAGAGAAGAGGTCTGCCTTGACAGGCACACCCCAGAACCAGGTGGCCAAACAGTCAGAGATGAAGAGAGGAAGTTGTTAACCCTCTGGAGATCCCTGAAGAGTACTGACCTGGGTATGATAACCTCTTTCAGGAAGAGACAACAACAGCAGTGTTACCTAAGCACCAACCTTGGGATCATGAGATCAAGTTGCAACCAGGGACAGAGCCAGGATTTGGACCAATTTACCAGTTATCAGAGAAAAAGCTCCAAGTACTTCACAAGTACCTAGAGGAAAACCTGAAAAAGGGTTTCATTCAAGAATCTCAATCACCAGCAGGATACCCGATACTATTTACACCAAAGAAAGACAGAAGTCTTCAACTTTGTGTGGATTACAGGAAACTCAACAACATTACCATCAAGAACTGATATCTGTTGCCAAATGCAAACAAATTGTGAGACAGGATCAGCCAAGCTACAATCTTTACCAAGCTGGACTTGAAAGGAGTATACAACCTGATACACATGAAAGAAGGAGAAGAATGGAAGACAGCCTTCAGAACCTGATACAGACACTACAAGTATCTGGTTATGCTATTCAGACTCACAAACACACCAGCAACATGTCAAGCATTGATCAACAACATCATCAGAGCACACCTGGACTAAACAGCTATTGCCTACCTGGACAACATTCTTGTCTACTCAAACACGCAACAGGAACATACCAAACATGTGAAGGATGTTCTATGATACCTACAACAGTCAGGGCTCAAGCTCAACCCAAAGAAATGTGAGTTCAAAAAACCAGAAGTTGAATTCCTCAGATATGTCATAGGGATTGAAGGGATCAAGATTGACCCTGAGAAAATCAAAGTGATTCAGCAATAGCCAACACTGACATCAGTTAAGGAAGTACAAGCCTTCCTAGGATTTGCCAACTTCAACTGACAGTTCATTAAGAACTACTCACAGATAGCAACACCACTGACAGAACTCATGAAGAAGGATGTGGAGTACTGGTGGACGGAGAGATAACAAAAAGTATTCCAACAGCTCAAGGACACTTGCACTAAGGAACCAGTTCTTCTCAACTTCAAGACAGGCCAACCAACACAAATCAAGACAGACACTTCAGATCAGGCAGTGGGAGCATGTCTATGCCAACAGGCAGACAGCAAGTGGCACCCAGTTGCCTACTACTCACGAAAAATAACACAAGTGGAACAAAACTATGATATCCACAACAAAGAGCTACTGGCAGTTGTCAACGCACTTGAACATTGGAGAGTGTACATGGAAAGTAGTTCTGAACTCACTGTTCTTACAGACCACAAGAATCTGACAATGTTCACGACAACCAAGAAGCTGAACAGACAGCAAGTCAGATAGGCTGAACTCCTAGGGCAACACAAGTTCAAGATCTTGTACACCCCTGGACAAGACAATAGGAGAGCAGACATACTAAGCTGATGAAAAGACCACATGGAAGATGATGAACACCAAGGAACAATCTTACAGCAGGACCAGCAAGGAAACCTGGTGCCTCAACCACAGATCAACAAGCTCACGGCAGAAGACACTGAAGAACTAATAAGGAACTACCATGATAATCCAGCACATGGTCACCCAGGAATCTCCAAGTCCAAAGACCCAGTCACAGGAATCACCTACAACTTGATTATGGTGATAGTGGACAGATTCACAAAATATCTAATAGCAGTACTATTCAAGGAGACCCACACAGCAGAACAGTTGGGACACCTCTTACTGGACAGGTTGGTCAGAGACCACGGAGTTCTGATCACAATCATTACAGACAGAGATAAACTCTTCACATCCAACTACTGGAAGACAATCAGTGCAGCCATGGGAACAAAACCCAAAATGTCTACAGCCTATCACCCACGAACTGACAGCCAGACGGAGTGAGTGAACCAAGTCCTGGAGACTTACTTACAGCATTACATCAACAAGACCCACAGCAATTGGGTACAGTTATTACTGGTGGCACAGCTGGCAATCAACCAGCACAGATCAGACTCAACAAAGGAATCACCATTTTTTGCCAATTTTGGACAACATGCGAACATCAGGATGCCAAGCAGAGCTTCACCAAACACAGAGAAAGCACTCCAACATGACAAGCTCCTACAACAAACACACACAATGATGAGGCACTACCTTCAAGAGACCTCAGAAAGAATGCAACATCAAATGGACAAGAAATCAAAAATGGCACCTCAGCTAAAGAAGGGGGATAAAGTCTACCTCCTCACAAGAAATTGGAAAACAAAGAAACCAAAGACAAAGAAACTTGACAACATCAAGGTCAGACTATTTTTAGTCAAAGAAAAAACAGGACCAGTCAATGTCAAGATACAACTACCAAGGGATGCCAGAGTCTATCCAAACTTTCATATATCAATGATTGAACCAGCCAACCAGAGCACACCCTTGCAGGAAACATTCTATTATCAACCTGAAGAAGAACAAGAGTTTGAAGTTGAACAGATCCTGGCTAGGAAAAGTCAGCAATACTTCGTCAAGTGGAAAGGATACCCAGACTTGGAAAATACCTGGGAACCACTCAAGAACCTTGTGAACTGCCAGCTTCTTCTGCGACAGTTTTGGCAGGAGCAGGACTGAACAGCTCAGCCTGCAGGAGAGACATGTCAATGACTGATCAAGTCAAATCCTCACCATCCAACTCCATCTCTTTCACCAAGCACTGAAGCTTCTGCCTTGCACAGACCTCAGCGCTCTCCAACATCTTTCACTTCTGAGATAGACAAGCCTGCACTGTGGCAAGTTGTTCAAAGAGTGTGTCGTGCATTGCCTTGTCAGTGGCCACATCCTCACAGAGGTTGTCCCAGGACATGTTCAGAGATTCCCAGGACACAGAGACACAAGACCTTCCGTGCTGAGTGCACGCAGCACATTTCAACTTATTGTCTTCTCCCAACATCTGGAAGCACAGATGACCACAAAGAACACAAAAGTTGCAGGGCGTACGTGAAACAAAACCCTGATCGCAGATTTGAGCAGCAAGCTGAGTTCGGCTAACAGTCACACATGACTTTGGAGGCATGACTGGATTTCATCAAGATGATGAAAGATAGAGAGGAGGATAGTGTTATGACCCAGGAGGAACACAGTCTTTATATACTCACAGGAAGCAGCAGACAGGATACTGAACAGAAGTACCAGACAGTGTGACACGGGAACCAGTCACGTGACCGGCGAGACAAACTGGAGGGTGCTTGCCGCAGCATGCATGAAAAGTGAGCAAAGTGAGCAGAGCTCACCGATCTCACCAAGTGAGCAAAGTGAGCAGAGCTCACTATGCTCACGAACTGGGCACTATATAGTCCAGTGATAGTTCCCTTATGGAATGATTATCTTCAACTCATGTTGTGATCCAGACAACTAGATCTACTTCAATACAATCCTTTTGTACAAAGCTGTTGATCAGGTGTCACCACCACCACATTCCACCAAACCCCTTCGCACTCCTTGACACTCCTCTCCTGCGAGAACCAACCTGCCTTCCACCTCTCACCCTAATCCTATACTCGGATAGGACGGTACAGTACAGACCGCAACAATCTACAACTTCCATGAGAAATACCCAAGGAAACCACAGGCACAGAACTACACCCACGAGCGGCCTGAGGCTCACAGGAGTTCGCCATGTGAAGGAGGGAGGTAATATCATGGTTCTGGCCCAGTTGCATATCTGGCACAAGTCACGCACCTTGCCGGGAAGTTCCATCTGCACTGTTGCCTGTTTGCTCTGCTATTGCCTTGTTGCATATCTGGTACAAGTCACGCACCTTGCCGGGAAGTTCCATCTGCACTGTTGCCTGTTTGCTCTGCCGTATCCCCTGCCTATAAGAACTTCTCCTACTTCCCCAGCTTCTTCTCTTCTTCTTTTCTCTTTTCCTTCCTTGTCTTTTGTCTTGTACATCAATCCAAGTCTCAAGTCTCAAGCCAAGTCAGGTCAAGGTTACTGAATCAGTTAGGCTTGAGTTCTGCTCTGCTATTGCCTTGTCACATGAAGGTATTCTGTTTTCTATCTCTGACTGCTTTTTTCTTCAGCTTGGTTGCTTGCTCAAGTTTCTCTTGGCTTGCTTGTCTAGCCAAGTGGTAATAGTGATATAGAGAAAGTGACTCCATCAGAACACAAGTAATCTCAACTGCAAGACAACAACAGTGGTGAGAATTCAACTGCTTTGGCATAGTAAGAAGTGAGAAGATTCTGGGACAGAACTCTTGGAGAGAACAGGTGGTGTTACAGTCAAAGTCAGAGTCTTGCCAGAGTGGAATTGTCAGGAGCTAGTTGCCTGACTGGGCACTTAGTCAGTTGGGGTTTCCTGACTAAGCAGGTGGGTGCAGCCACACTTATCTATCGCTAGTACGGAGATGTCGGGCACTAAGTCCAGACATAGTAGTCTTTTGGCTCAGTTCCACTTTAGCCTACTCTGTACAGCAACCACCAAAACCTTAAGGTGAAAACCTATCACTTTGGGTAACCCAGCCTGTTTGTCAAAAGTTGTGATCTCTGAATCTTTGATCTTCAACTTCAACAACCAACAGACTATCTATAACAAGGCAGAGAGTGGCCAGTGGGATTCTGAAAGACTGGGGACAGGCCCCAATTACCTAGGAACACTCAGTCTTGGGGTGTGGTCCCAGGATTGAGCAAGTACTCCCAGTCAGACAGAGATAACAGCTTGAACTTCTCTCAAGAGAAACATCTAGCATCAAGAAGATCAGGGCTCCCAGGATAAGAGGAATAGTTTAGAGCTTGCCTCTAGTGCTGGTAGAGTTGAAAAACTCTAGGAAAGCTCAGGCAGGGGGTGTGGTCTCCAGCTTGAGTTAATACAGCCAGATTTCCCTAGAGTCTAGTTGGAAAAGACTGCCCAGGAAAGTACAGTCTTGGGGAGTGGTCCCAGGATTGTGCAATTACTGCTAGGAACCAGGTGACTCTTTGTGAACAACCCACTGTGCAGGTTACCTACCCTATACCTGTCAAAAAGAAGAAACCGGACTCCTCCCAGAACACTACCAGAAAAACAACACTTTCTCCAACAATACCAGCTCCCAGTTCTGCTGGTACTCGGCCTAGTTCTTCTACCCCCTATCCAGCTCTCCAGAATGACTACAACCTACTGGACTCATGGCTCAAGACTCAAGCTACCCCAGAATCTGTACTGAAAAGCTGGGAGAATATTAAGAAAAACTCTTGTACTAATGAAGCCCAGTCCACCAAAACCCAGTCTCTCCCCACTGGTCTGACCAACAAGATTTTCCAGAAGCTGGAGAATATTAGCAAGCGGCTAGACAAGCAAGAATCTAAGCCATCATATGCCCAGGCTGTTCAGAAACATATCCCAGCTCAAATCCCTCTAGCTCCAAGGATTCTGAAGGAAGTTCTTGTCCACCCTGGTAACCAGACACCTGATATGGCCAACAGGACTCACATCCAGCTTTTTCAAGCTCTCCAAGACAGACTCCCCAGTCCCTATAATAAACAAGTCAGAGCAGTGAGAAAACTTCCCTCAGGGGATATTCTTATTAACACTGAAACCCAAGAGACTAAGAGTTTTCTGGAGAAAGACTCTGCCTGGATATCAGCTATTTTTACCAAGGAAGCAACTATCCAACCCAAGAGATTCCCAGTGTTGATTCATGGAGTCAGAACCACAGACATCCAGCCAGAAAACCTGGAAAAAACTCGCCAGACTATCCAGAACAGCAACCTATCCCTGAGCAAGCAAATCACTATTCTAAGAGCCTACTGGTCAAAGAAGGCTATAGCTCAAAAGAAACCAGTTACTTCACTCCACCTGGATCTGGCCACCCCGGAACAGGCCAATCTTCTAATTGAGAGTGGAGTAGTGCTAGGCCACAGATTGCATGAGGCAGAGCCTTTTCTGGCTAACACAGTGGTGGCACAATACTTCAAGTGCTTTGGGTATGGACACCAAGCTCGCCTGTGCAGGAATCAAGCTGTATGTGGTGCCTGTGGAGGCCAGCATGAAAGAAGAACCTGCCAAATCCCTGAGCAACTGCTAAAGCCAAAATACAGCAACTGCAAAGGAGCTCACCCAGCCTGGGCTAGCACATGCCCAGTACGCCAAGAAACAGTCAAGAAGGCAAGAGATGCATGGATTTCCCGCCCAGGGAAGTATGAGATCTCCACTGCTACCACTGTCCCAGTCACACAGTCTCCAGTTACTTTCCCCTTCATACAGACTCTTCCAGGAGGAAAAAGACAGAAAACCACAGAGCCAACTAGAAGCTCAGAGAGACTCAGAGGAGGGTCTCCAGAAGTGCAAATTCTGTCTACAAGATCAACAAACACAGGGGGAAAGCAGTCAGTCAACCTCTTCAAGATCTTTGAAGATGAAATGTCTACATGAAGAATACAAAGTTCACACTTCTTCAATACAATGTGCAGAAAAGCCAATCAGTCCAAGAGCTACTTCTAGCAACCCCAACTCTTCAAGAAGTAGATATTATTGCACTTCAAGAACCCTGGAAGAATCCTCACCTTCAAACTAGCACCTCAACTGTTTTTTCTTCTTTTCTTCCTTTATATTCTCCAGAGATTGGTAGAACTCTTTTTCTTATTAACAAAAACCTGAAACTGTCATCTCTCCACCCTACTTTCTGGAGTAAAGACTTTGTTTCTCTTGAAATTCATCTGGAAAACATCTCTACTTCTCTGTGGGTGCATAATCTATACTTCACTCCCTCAAGTCAAGAGAACTACCTACAAGCATCAGAAGCTCTTCTCTGTCTACTCCAAAATGCTTTACAAGCAAAAGGGCAGCATATTCTTCTTACAGACTCAAATCTTCACCACCCTGACTGGTCAAAGAAAAGAAGACTATATTCTGACACTGCACACAAGTTCCAAACTCTAATAAAAAACTCAAATCTGGAGTTAGCTATTGCACCTTTTACACCCACAAGAGCTAGATCTCTTTCCCACAAACCCTGGTCACCTATTGATCTTTCCTTTATATTTTCTTCTCTTTCTAACTCTCTAATCTTTTCTAAAATTGCTTTGCAGTTCTTTCATGGGTCTGACCACAGACCTGTACTAACTAGCCTGGACCTGGACTCACCAAGAAAAACCTGGAAGCCAGAAAGGAACTGGAAAACACTGGACACAAACCTGGCAAAACAAGAGTGTAATAATTTGCAGCTGCCCTTCCACTTTCAAGATAAACATGAAGTGGATGAGTACTTGGAATATCTTAACCACTTTCTCCAAGAAATAGCAGACAGATGCACAGAACTCCAGAAGCAATCTAGCCACTCAGTCCTCTGGTGGAACCAAGAGATCCAAACTAAAGTTAAGCAGGAAAGAAGAATAAGAAGACAAGTGGTCAGAGGACAGGCAAGCCAAGAAGAGCTAGAAGAAGCAACTAAGCTCAAGAAGAAAGCTGTCAGAGAAGGCAAACAGAACACCTTCAGAAAACAAGTTCATGAGCTAGCCAGTTCCTCAAAATTCTGGAAGCTTGCAAAGTGGGGAAAATCAAAAGCTAACAAGACCCCTGATCTTTCTCTGGTCCCTGATCTGGAGACTCAAGAAGGACTAGCCAAAAGCTTTGAGGAGAAGACAAAATCTTTCTCAGCTTAATTCTTTCCAGAAGCATGTGTTCCAGAACCAAGTACAGAAAGTCACCAGAGTACTCCAGAGATCCAGCTTTCTCAGGAGGTTACCACTGAAGAAGTGGAGCAAATTCTGAACAAGAAGAAACCTTTTACAGCAGGAGGAAAAGACAAGCTGCCAAATGGATTTCTGAAAGTGCTGGGTCCCAAGTTCTGCCAAGCTATAGCTGTTCTCACATCAACATGCTGGAGACTGGAATACTTTCCAGAGAAATTCAAGAATGCAAAAATAGTCTGTCTAAGAAAACCTGGCAAGGGAATCTATAACCAAGCTAAAGCCTGGCGCCCAATAGCTCTGCTAAACACAACTGGCAAGCTGATGGAAGCTATTACAGCAGCCAGACTAAGCAAGGTAGCAGAAGAGGCTAAACTCTTGCCAGAAATCCAGATGGGGTTCAGGAAAGGCAGATCAACTGAATCAGCACTTTTCCTTCTAACTTCCCAAGTGGAAAAAGTCTGGAAAGAAGGCATGGTTGCATCTCTACTTTCTCTGGACATCTCAGGAGTATATGACAGAGTTCTCCCAGAGATTCTTCAAAAGATTCTGGAGAGAAAAGGAATCCCTCTCTGGCTAACTTCTTGGATCTTCTCTTTCTGTACCAGACGTACCACCACCCTAGTTTTTGATGACTCTGAGTCCTCTTCTATTCCTATTCACTGTAGAGTTCCCCAAGACTCCCCTTTGTCTCCTATTCTTTTTCTATTCTATATTTCTGAACTTCATGAGACTGTACATTCTCCTACTACTGGTGTTTCTGCTCTGGGAGTTGCAGATGATACAAATCTGCTTGCATTTGAACACTCTCTGAAAAGCAACCTTCTGAAGTTGAAGAATACACATCTTAAATGTCTATCTTGGGCTGCAAGACATGGAATAGTCTTCTCTCCTGAGAAATATAAAATACTTCATTTTTCCAGAAGAAGATCAGACAATCTGCAGCTCAAGCTTAGACTTGGGAATGTGATTCTAAAACCAAAAGAAGAAGTGCAAGTATTGGGAGTGTACCTGGATGCCAAACTCCACTGGCACAAACACCAGAGAATTATTCTTCAAAAAGCACAAAAAGCACTATCTTCTCTTTCTAGAACCTCTTACTCCACCTGGGGCTTTCCAGTTCTCACAGTGTCACAGTTCTGGCCCAGTTGTATATCTGGCACAAGTCACGCACCTTGCTGGGAAGTTTCATCTGCACTGTTGCCTGTTTGCTCTGCTGTATCCCCTGCCTATAAGAACTTCTCCTGCTCCCCCAGCTTCTTCTCTTCTTCTTTTCTCTTTTCCTTCCTGGTCTTTCATCTTGTACATCAATCCAAGTCTCAAGTCTCAAGCCAAGTCAGGTCAAGGTTACCAAATCAGTTAGGCTTGAGTTCTGCTCTGCTATTGCCTTGTCACACTATGAAAGACCTACCCAACCATAACACACTTCACCAAGCCATGTTCACATCCTTGTCATGTCTCAACAACCAGACCAAGCCATGCCAGTTGCTGGAAATGATAAGTTCCTTCACAACATGTTTGCAGAATTCATGCAAATTCAAGCTACTAACACTACTCCCAAGTCCAAGTCTGAACACACTGCTGACCCAGAGATCTTCAGTGGCGATGGTGGAAACACGGAAATCATGTATGAGAAGCTTGAGAGCTTCATCATGTCACTGTCACTCAAGATGATACTCAACACTGACTGGTACCCCACGGAAACATCACAGATTGCGTACGTCTTTTCACGCACAACTGGCACTGCACAGTCCTACATCTCAGCTAAGATCACGGCTGGCCAGTACATTGACTGGCACAATATCATCCAAGATCTCCGGAACACCTTCTCTGACCCAGACCCAGAGTTCCTAGCTCAGAGAAAGCTCATCACCTTGCGTCAGGCCAACTGTTCCTTTGCCGAGTTCTTCACAGAGTTTAATCAGTATACTCCACGCACAGGCTTCAACGACAAGGCCTTGAAGTGCCATCTTTGATGTGCTGTCTCTGAAGAGCTTGCCAAGCAGCTTGTCAGCATCAACCTCAAGGACATCAGCTATCAGAAGCTTGTTGAGGAATGCCAGCTGCAGGACAACCAGTTGTGTGCCACTTCTGCCAACTCTCACTGTCTACGTCAAGCACCTCCCACTCAAGCCTCAGTTCCACAGTCAGGAGCTTCAGTTCTGTGTCCAGGGTTCATCAAGCCAGTCTTCACGCCACAGCCACCACGTCCTACTATAGATCTCAGCTATTCTAAGCTGACACCAGAAGAGTGAGAACATTGCTGAAGCAAAGGCCTCTGCTTCTACTGTGGGAACCAAGGTCATGTCTCAACCTTCTGTCCAGTGAAAAGCATGCCTGTTGTTGCCACCACCACAACCACCACCAAGTCTACCACTGTTGAGACTACTCCAGAGTCAGAAAACAAGTAGTCCTTGGTCATCGTCACACCCAAGAACATGAAAAGAATCTCCATGTTGGCTATCTGTCTCCAGACCAGCAATTGGACAGCAAGTGCTTGTTTCTTCCTTGTATCCTAGATGGGAAATTCAAGTGCAATACTCTTATTGACTCTGGCTGTTCAGTATTTGGCTGTATTGGTGCTTCCTTTGCACTATCTCTTCACCAAGAACCTCTCCCCTACCCACGCACATTGCGATCGTTTGATGGCAAGACATCACAAACCACACATCTCACCAAGACAATCATGACCACAGCACATGGTGTGCACCAGGAAGAAGTCTCTCTCTTTGTGTCTCCTGGTCTTCACTATGATGTGATTCTGGGGATGCCATGGCTCCAGAAGCACAGGCCACACATTGATTAGATAAACACCTCAATCATGTTCAAGTCAGATCACTGCTGATCCACATGCCTCAAGTCAAACAATAGCTATCCAATCTCTTTGGATCTTGAAGCCAAGATATCTGCTGGAAAGTCTCAGAATCTCAAGCCCCTTTCTGCCACGCCAATCCCCATCAATACTGCTGTATTTTCTCTCCTTGCTGCCAAGCCAGATCACCAGATGTTCAGTGTTTCTCTGAGAGACATTGAGCAGGTGTTGAAGCCAAAGAAGTGTGTGGATCCTGCCACACTTCTCCCTGCTCAGTACCACAAGTTCCTGGATGTCTTCAGCAAGGATGACGCTGACAAGCTTCCTCCTCTACGCCCAGGAGTTGACCACAAGATCAAGATAGAACCAGAAACCCAGGCACCCTCTGGACCTCTGTATGGCATGAGCAGAGAAGAACTTGAAGTTCTCAAGAAGTACCTGACAGAGAACCTGAACAAGAGCTTTATTCAAGCATCTTCATCACCTGCTACTGCACCAGTCCTCTTTGTCAAGAAGCCAGGAGGTGGATTGTGTTTCTGTGTAGACTACAGAGCACTCAACACTATCACCATCAAGAACTGTTACCCCCTACCACTGATCTGGGAGATGTTGGACCAGCTTTGCAAAGCTGTGTGGTACACCAAGCTTGATATTGTTGGTGCCTTCAACTGTATCTAGATGAAGGAAGGTGAAGAATAGAAGACTGTGTTCCGCACACGCTCAGACCTCTACGAATACCTTGTTATGCCCTTTGGTCTTGCCAATGCTCCAAGCACATTCCAGAACTACATCAATGATGTTTTGGGACCTGACATCCTTGATGTCTTTGGCACTGCCTATGTGGATGACATCCTTGTCTACAGTCAGACACTCAAGGAACACTGGAAGTATGTCAAGCTTGTTCTCAGTTGACTACAAGATACAAGCCTGCAAGTTGACATCTCCAAGTACGACTTTGAAGTGCATCAAGTCAAGTACCTTGGCCTCATCATTCAGTCTGCCACTGAAGATAGCTGACCCAGATCTGTGAGCATGGACCCAGCCAAGACCAATGCCATCAAGGAGTGGAATCCTCCTGCCAGTCTCAAGGAAGTGCAGAGCTTCATTGCCTTTGTAAACTTCTACCGCTGGTTCATCAAAGACTTTGCCAAGCTTGCATCCCCGCTCACAGCTCTGACCAAGAAGAATGTTGCCTTCAAGTGGGAAACCCCAGAGCAGTGCTTGTTTGAAAGCATCAAGAAGGTGTTCAGCACTGCACCCATCCTGCAGCACTTTGATCTGGAGAAGGAGTGTGTTGTTGAGACTGACACTTCTGACTATGTCTCTGGTGCTGTCCTGTCACAGCCAGATCATGAAGAAGTTCTACACCCTGTTACCTTCTTGTCACACCACCACCTGCCGGCAGAATGCAACTACAAGATCTACAACAAAGAGTTGCTGGCAATTGTCTGTATCTTTGAAGAATAGTGAGCAGAGCTTGAAGGATCTCCAGAACCTGTCAAAGTGATCTCTGATCACAAGAACTTGGAGTACTTCATGTTGTCAAAGTGCCTTTCCCACTGTCAAGCCTGTTGGAGTGAGTTCTTGTCACACTTCAATTTCAAGATCAGCTACTGTCCAGACAGTCAGTGCAAGGCTGATGCCCTCACTCAACATTCCCAAGACCTCCTGTCAGACAGTGATCCCTGTCAAGACTTCATAGAGCAAGTTGTCCTCAAGCCCAAGAATCTTGCACATTCAGAGGTTCAAGTCAAGCCCATCCAGATCCTGAGATGTTCAGAAGCTGCACCAGTTGACACTGAACCTGATACTACACCTCTTTCAGACATCATCCAAGCTGCTTATAACAATCTTGCTGAAGATGATCCAGTGACAACAGTGTCACAGATGCTAAGGGATAGTGTCAGGCACAGTCAAGAAGTGTCTCTCTCAGACTGCAGCTTGGAAAATAACTGTCTCTTCTACAAGAACTGACTCTGGATCCCTGAGAACAATAAGCTACACCTACACCTGTTCCAAGAAGCCCATGACCAAGCAATAGCTGGCTACACTGGGATTGCCAAGACCCACAATCTCCTGTCTTGTTAGTACTATTGGCCAAAGATGGTGAACATCATATAGCAGTACATCAGTAATTGTCATGTCTGCTCTCAAGCAAAGCCTGCCTGTGATCACCAAGGAGAGCTGCTGTCTCTTCCTGTACTTTAGCAACATTGGCAGGATCTGGCTATGGATTTCATTACTGACTTGCCCAAGTCAAGAGATACCTGCTTCCCTGGTGCCAAGCACATCTGGGTCATCACTGACTGTCTCACCAAAGAATACCACTTTGTGCTATGTGCTGAGATAACAACCTTGCATCTTGTCTGGATGTTCATCCAGTTTGTTGTCTGTACTCATGGCTTACCCAGGAGCATTGTCTTAGACAGAGGAGGTCAGTTTGTCAGCTTATTCTGGAAAGCACTCTGTACCCATCTTGACGTCATGCTACGACTATCCTCAGGACACCACCCAGAGACAGATGGTCAGACAGAACAAGAGAATCAGGAGCTTGAACACTACCTGAGATTCTATGTCAACTATCTCCAAGATGACTGGGTCCAATAGCTTCCTCTGGCAGAGTTCACGCAGAACAACTCCCAGTCTGATTCCTCTGGCATGTCACTGTTCTTTGCTAACAAAAGGTTCCATCCACAGCTCAGCATCACACCCACAAGTGAAGCCTGCAACCAAGATGCTATGGAAATCTCTGGAGAAATGACGCAGATTCTGGAACAGTTGCAAGCTGAACTCCGACTATCCCAGGAAGCTCAAGCTCACACTGCCAATTTGCATTGAGTCCTGTCACTGTCCTATCAAACTGGAGATCTTGTTTGGCTGAATACCAAGAACATCAGAACACACCACCCATGCAAAAAGCTTGACAACAAGTGGATTAGACTATTCAAGGTGTTAAAGACAGTCGGAAGCTGTGCCTGCCATCTGGAGCTTCCACACACTCTCAAGATCCACCCTGTCTTTCATGTTTCCCTTCTATGTCTGACACCTGCTAATCCTATCCCTGGCCAATCAAATAAACACTCTGGCCCTGTCATTGGTCAAGACACAGATGAAGAGTTCCAGGTTGAAGAAATCCTTGACTCCAAGCCAGCAACATCTTGACAGAAGTTCAAGTACCTGGTCAAATAGTCCAGATAGCTAATTGAAGATGCCACTGAAGAGTCTATTGACCATCTTGACAACACCAAAGACACTATCTACAACTTCCATGAGAAATACCCAAGGAAACCACAGCCACAGAACTACGCCTACAAGTGGCCTGAGACTCACAGGAGTTTGCCATGTGAAGAAGGGGGGTAATGTCACAGTTCTGGCCCAGTTGCATATCTGGCACAAGTCACACACCTTGCCGGGAAGTTCCATCTGCACTGTTGCCTGTTTGCTCTGCTGTATCCCCTGTCTATAAGAACTTCTCCTGCTCCCCCAGCTTCTTCTCTTCTTCTTTTCTCTTTTCTTTCCTGGTCTTTCATCTTGTACATCAATCCAAGTCTCAAGTCTCAAGCCAAGTCAGGTCAAGGTTACTGAATCAGTTAGGCTCAAGTTCTGCTCTGCTATTGCCTTGTCACACACAGCATGCCTTGTGTACACTGCAATACTCAGATCTGTACTGAGCTATGCAGTGGGAATTTGGTTCAACCCACTCAGAAAATCCTCTAATATTTCCTCTCTTATCATATTCCAAAACAAATGTCTGAGACTTATTGGGGGTGCTTTGAAAGCCACTCCTTCTTTTCTATTAGAGAGTGAGCTTTTTCTTTTACCTCTAGATCTCTATTTTAAATTTCGCACAGCTTGTTTTCTATCTTCTATCCAAGCCTCCTCTCTGAAAGAGTTTCTTGACAGTACCTTTTCTACTATTTCTTCCTATGCTTCTTCACTGAGGAAACCTTTAAAGAAATCCTCAACTATCTCTCCTAATTGGAAGTTCACTTGGTTAAGTCAAATAACTACTAACCAGGCTAGTTCAAAGAAAGAACTACAAATACTCTTTACTAAAGAGTGGGAAAACCAATGGGAGGAGAAGAAAAGAAAAAGCTATGCTGGATGGCAGGTGTTTTGCCAGAAACCTCACTACAACAACCTAAAGCTCTACAAAGAGCTACAGAAAGCTGAGGCAAGTCTACTACTGCAAACCAGAACTGGGAGAATTGGTCTAGCAAGTTTTCTTTTCAGAGCTGGAGTCCCTGACTTTCCTACCCCCCTATGCATGTGTGGTCAAGCAGAAGAGACAGTAAAGTATATTACCTCTTCATGCTCTCTCTACTCAAGTCAAAGACAACATGGTCTTTTTAACCCCCAAGATTTCACTACTATTATTTCAAACCCAGAGCTTCTACAGAAGTTTCTGTACTGGTTTATGTCTTTGAAAAGACTAAACCAGTTTAATCTGGCTTCCAAACTTCACTATTCACACTCCAACATCTAGAAGCTTTTCCTACCAGACACTACAAGATTTCCTTTTGCTACACTTTCCAGTCACCTCCCTGTCTTCAGTTTTTATTCCTTTAAAGGTTTTCTGAAGAAGTTCACTATTAGCTGGAAGATCTGCATGGCTGTAAAGCTACAAACAGTGTAAGAATCAAATCAAAAATCAAAATCTGTACAGCACTGTGTAACAGGAACAACTATAGTCTGAACAGAAGAACTATTGGACTGGTTGCTCTGCTTGACCTGTTAGACCTGCTTGACCTGTTCAGACAGGGCAGGCAGAGCAAGCAGAGCAGGCAGAGCAAGCAGAGCAGGCAGAGCAAGCAGAGCAGGCAGAGCATGATACTTCTTGAGTGGAACATCTTCCCAGAAATCTCTGTATATAAGAGCACCAGGGAGAATAGCTCTCCAGACTGAATGTACTATAGCAACAACAATAGCAAGAGAGTTACCCATCTTGCTATTCATCTATTGAGTCCCTGTTCTTCTTACCCAGACACACAGACCAGCCATCTTCTGTGTGAACTTGGCCTGGTCCTTAACACTGGATAGAGTTGGACTATTGCCAGATATCCAGATGGGCTTTAGGAAAGGAAGATCCACAGAAGCAGCACTTTTCCTTCTAACCTCCCAAGTGGAAAAAGTCTGGAAGGAAGGCATAGTTGCATCCCTACTCTCACTGGATATCTCAGGAGCCTATGACAGAGTTCTCCCCAAGATACTACAGCAAATTCTGAAAAGAAAAGCAATACCTGCCTGGCTAGCTTCCTGGATCTACTCCTTCTGTGATAAGCGCTCTACCACTCTTGTCTTTGATGATTCTGAGTCTTATTCTATTCCTATTCATTGTGGAGTTTCTCAAGGTTCTCCATTATCCTCTATTCTTTTTCTATTCTACATTTCTGAATTGCATGAGACTGTGCATACTCCCTCTTCTGGTGTATCTGCCCTGGGGTTTGCAGATGATACAAATCTGCTTGCTTTTGGTCACTCCTTGAAAAGTAACCTTCTGAAGTTAAAGAACACACACCACAAATGTCTATCCTGGGCTGCAAGACATGGAATAGTCTTCTCACCTGAGAAATATAAAATACTTCATTTTTCCAGAAGAAGATCAGACAATCTTCAGCTCAAGCTCAGACTGGGGAATGTGATTCTCAAACCAAAAGAAGAAGTGTGAGTACTTGGAGTGTACCTAGATGCAAAGCTCCACTGGCACAAACACCAGAGGATTATTCTTCAAAAAGCACAGAAAGCACTCTCTTCTCTTTCTAGAACTTCCTATTCTACTTGGGGCTTTCCAGTTCACACATCACGTCTGGTGTACACTGCTATACTGAGATCTCTACTGAGCTATGCAGTGGGGATCTGGTTTAACCCTCTAAGAAAATCCTCCAATATCTCTTCTCTTGTTTCATTTCAAAACAGATGCCTAAGACTTATTGGAGGTGCTTTCAAAGCCACTCCTTCTTTTCTATTAGAGAGTGAGCTTTTTCTTCTACCTCTAGACCTCTACTTTAAATTTTGCACTGCCTGTTTTCTTTCTTCTATTCAAAACTCCCCTCTCAAATACTTTCTTGACAGTATCTTTTCCACTATTTCCAGCTATGCCTCTCTCTTGGAGAAACCTTTAAAGGAATCCTCAACTATCTCTCCTAAGTGGAAATTCACTTGGTTAAGTCAAATAACTACTAACCAGGCTAGTTCAAAGAAAGAACTACAAAAGCTCTTTACTAAAGAGTGGGAAGACCAATGGGAAGAGAAGAAAAGAAGAAGCTATCCAGGCTGGCAGACTTTCTGTCAAAAGCCACACAAAAACAATCTGAATCTCTACAAAGAGTTACAGAAAGCTGAGGCAAGTCTGCTACTGCAAATCAGGACTGGAAGAATTGGTCTGGCAAGTTTTCTTTTCAGAGCTGGAGTTCCTGACTTCCCTACCCCACTATGTGTGTGTGGCCAAGCAGAAGAAACTGCAAAACATATCACCTCTTCATGCTCTCTTTATTCAAGACAAAGACAACAAGTCTCTTTTAATCCCCAAGACTTCACCACTATTATTTCAAACTCAGATCTACTACAGAAGTTCTTGTACTGGTTTATGTCTTTGAAAAGACTAAACCAGTTTAATCTAGCTTTCAAACTCCACTATTCCCAATCCAATACCTAGATTCTCTTCTCTTACCAGAAACTTCAAGATTTCTTTTGTTACATTCTCTAGTCACACCCTGCCTTCAGTTTTTATCCCTTCAAAGGTTTTCTGAAGGAGTTCACTATTAGCTAGAAGATCTGCATGGCTGTAAAGCTACTACCAGTGTAAGAATCAAATAAAAATAAAAATAAACACTGGATAGAGAGCTATATTTTTTTTAATTTTATTTGATTCTTACACTGATAGTAGCTTTACAGCCATGCAGATCTTCTAGCTAGTAGTGAACTCCTTCAGAAAACCTTTAAAGGAATAAAAACTGAAGGCAGGGTGTGACTAGGGGATGTAACAAAAGAAATCTTGAAGTCTCTGGTAGGAGAAAAAAGATCTAGGTATTAGATTGGGAATAGTGGAGTTTGAAAGCCAGGTTAAACTGGTTTAGTCTTTTCAAAAACATAAACCAGTACAGAAACTTCTGTAGAAGCTCTGGGTTTGAAATAATAGTGGTGAAGTCTTGGGGATTAAAAGAAGCTTGTTGTCTTTGTCTTGAATAGAGAGAACATGAAGAAGTGATGTGTTTTGCAGTTTCCTCTGCTTGACCACACATGCATAAAGGGGTAGCAAAATCAGGAACTCCAGCTCTGAATAGAAAACTTGCCAGACCAATTCTCCCAGTTCTGATTTGTAGTAGCAGACTTGCCTCAGCTTTCTGTAGCTTTTCGTAGAGCTCCAGATTATCTTTGTGTAGCTTTGGGCAGAAAGTCTGCCAACCTGGGTAGCTTCTTCTTTTCTTCTCTTCCCATTGGTTTTCCCACTCTTTAGTAAAAAGCTTTTGTAGTTCTTTCTTTGAACTAGTCTGGTTAGTGGTTATTTGACTTAACCAAGTGAATTTCCAATTTGGAGAGATAGTTGATGATTCCTTTAAAGGTTTCCTCAGTGAAGAAGTATAAGAAGAAATAGTAGAAGAGGTACTGTCAAGAAGAGTTTTCAGAGAGAAGGTTTGGATGGAAGAGAGAAAACAGGCTGTGCAGAATTTGAAATAAAGATCTAGAGGTAAAAGAAAAAGCTCACTCTCTAATAGAAAAGAGGGAGTGGCTTTGAAAGCACCTCCAATAAGTCTTAGACATCTGTTTTGGAATGAAACAAGAGAAGAGGTATTAGAAGATTTTCTTAGAGGGTTGAACCAGATCCCCACTGCATAGCTCAGAAGAGATCTGAGCATAGCAGTGTACACAAGACATGATGTGAGAACTGGGAAGCTCCAAGTTGAGTAGGAAGATAGAGAGCTATATAGCTCTCAGGTCTGAGAGAGTATCAATCATCATCTTCTCTCTGCTCAGAGCAGGCTATTGTCTTTTAGCTCCAGTATAGATGAAGTGTTTACTTCTTACTCAGAGCTACAGCAACTTATAGATATAGCCAGCCCCACTGCTAGTAAGACCCAGGTAGACTGGAGACTGTTGAGAAAGATAGCCAACTATCTGAGAGCTGGCAACTCTCTGACAGTCTAACACTAAGACACAACATGCAACAATAAGCCACTGGCTGAATCTGAATCAGAATCAGAATAAAAAATGAAAATTCATCTTTGATAGGCTTTGGGAGAGTATTTCTTGTAATAAGTACAAGTTATTGTTGTTGTTGTTGTTGTTGTTGTTGCTGTTGGGGGTTTGGGTTTGGGCTTGGGGGTGAGGGATGAGGGGCTGGGGAGAGGAGAGGTTGGGAGAGAGAAGAGAGAGGGTTGGGGGTATCAGCAAGGCTATTAAAGTACAAAGGTCGCGAGAGGTCCAGGGGACCCCCATAGCATCAGGCGATCAAAGAGATCGTGAGATCAAGAGATCGTGACGCGAAGAGATGACAAAAGAGACTATGGGCATCAAAAGACGTCGTCTGGCCATTCAAATCCATCGTCACCAGCACCGGCCCCGACACTGGCACCAACACTGGCACCAACACCAGCTCCCGTATCAAAAGTAGCAGCAGGACCGACACCAATACCGGAACCAATGCCGACGCCAGAGCCAACGCCAACGGCATCGAGCGCACCGTCGAGCTTAGCACGAGCATCAATCAATCGATCGTGCAGGTCGCCCGTGTCGCCGTGTCCAGCTCCAGCTGCGCCGTCTCGCGCGGTTGCGTTCGCGACGGCGGGCCCGGCTGCGTTCCCGGTCTCGGTCTCGACGGCGGATGCGGTTGCGTTCCCGTTGCCATTTGTTCCGTAGCCGTTGACGGCGACACCGAGGCCCCTCCTGCTCCGGCCCAGCGACGAGGCGGTGCCGAGGACGACGACGCCTTCTCTGCCGCGTACGCCGGGGGGGCCGACGGTCATGTGGAGAGCGGGCGAGCGAGGGAGGACCTTCTTCGTCGGGCGCGCGGGCGCGGCCAGGCTTCCCGCTTCGGCCCTGACACCGACCGACGAGCTGGAAGAAGGAGGACTGCCAACCGACGCCGAGATGGAGGACGACGTCGAGGCCGCGACGGAAGACTCCAGGCCGGACATCGACGCTCTGCTCCGCAGCTGTCGAGTGGCGGCAGGAGAAATTGGGGGAAGAGGAGGAGGTGGTGGCGAGATTGATCGACGCGGAATCTTACTCCCCTTGGGTCTCGTCGACGCGGAGAGGGACTGGTCCGACTTCGCCGTGGCGGCTCCCGTCGTGTGACGCGGCGTGAAAAGACCTGTGGCCGGGCTCGTCGAAGGGGCCGGCTGCGGGAGACGACGCATGGACGACGAGGGCGCCGACGACGGCGCGTCGACGGCCATGCTCTCCTCCGCGATCGACTGGATCACGGCCGGACGCGGCTCGAGCGCGCTCTCGAACTGCGCGACTTCGTTGGTGAGGGCCAGCGTCGACGAGATCGAGTCCGCGCGCGGAAGACTGCGCTCGACGGTGTCCTGCGCGTGCTCGTCCGTGGGCAGGGGGCAAGGCGCCGCCTCGACCCGGCGTTTCTTGGACGGGGACGAGACGGGGTGAGCCGGCGACTGCTCGCGTCCTTCGTCCGTCTCGTATCGCGCCATGTGGTCCCCCGCGCTCTTCCTCTTTCCGGGCGTCGTGTTGCTCCCGCGTGGCGAGGACCGGTCCGTACCTTCTCCTAGGTTCATAATCCTCAACGGAGACGTGGCCGTCTTGGCCGCAGCGTCGACCCCGGCTATCCTCTCATCAAAACTGCCCCGGGACCCACCCCCCTTGTCGTGCTCGGCCGGCTTGTCCGCCAGCAGGAGCCGCTCAGACGGCAGAGACGGCAATGTGCCCCCGACAAAGGCCTTCATGGTCAGCGTGTTCGCAGGCAGCGGTCGCAGCCCGGGCCGTTGCGCCTGGCCCATGGCCTCGTCGAGCTCGCGGCGCGCGCTCAGCAGCTTGCCCTCGAGATTGCTGACCCGCTTGCTCAACCTCTGCTGTCGATGCAGATCCTTCCTCGACTTCTGCGTCCGCAGCTGGTGGTGGTCCGGCTCCGCGCTGTCGGTGTCGTCTCCGGGCACTGCGGGAACGGCCGGGGCCGTGCCCAGCGAGACCAGGCTCTCGGATGTGAGCCGGTGGATGCCGGACTTGACTTTCTTGAGGTTCGGCACCGACGGCTTGCGGAAGTGGAACGGGTTGCGATGGCTCGCCGTCGACTCGGCTCCCGGGCTCGCGATCGGCTCGCCCTCGGTCGCCGGCTGCCCTGGAAGGTCCTTGTCGTCATCCTTGCCGGTCTGGTGCCGGCCTGCTTGCTCCCGAGGCTCCCACCGCGAGGCCGTTTCTGTCCGGACGGCCGGCTGGACCGCCGAATCCTTGTGCTGCGTCACGCTTGCACCGGTCTCGGTCCGGCGCGCGCGTGTCGTCACCGTCGGCGCGGGCAGACGTCCGTCCTTCTTCATCTCGGCGTAGATCCTCTCGACTCGGTGACGATGGTCCTCGAAGCTGTATACTTTGGCGCCTCGCAATCCCTCGCCGTCGTGTTTCTTCTTGGTGCTCGCGGTGCTGAGAGCAGATGCGATCGATTTCCCAAAGCGGAAGATGCCCGATCGCCGTTGTCCGTCCTTGTCTGCCTTGGCGCTCGGGTCAGGATGTTTGAGCTCGTCTGTCGGGGCGCCACGAGGAGGGTCGGGCAGGGGCTTCATGAGCGGCGCCGCTTGGACAGCTTCAGCGGGCTGTCCGTCCTGGATGTACCGATCCAGCAAGGCTTCATCTGCCGTGAAGCGAGTCGGCGGCACGGCGCTGGCGCGGTCATGCATGCTCCCTTCGAGGAACGCCGACGGTCGACCGACAGCAGACGTTTGGGCATCTTCGTTCGGTGTCGTGGTGGTCTTCGCCGCGGCATCCTTGCCGTCTGCTAGCTGTCCATGGCGCTCGTCCAGAATAGTATCTCTGCTCGTGCCAAAGCGACGTCGGTCCCTGTTTCCTTGTCGATGCTCCATCATGTTGCTTCGTGATTCCGTAAGACTTCGTCAACCATGAAGCGGTAGGGCTATGAAAGACGACCGAGAGTCATTCTGCGCCGAGAGTCAAACACCTGAAGACTGGTCGAGTGAGCGCGATACTCCTGCGGCCCTCGAAAGGGGGTACACAGGATATCTTGAATTTCAAGAGTCGGCGAGTGCGCGAAGGTTAGCGCCACCTCACACCACAAGCCCCCGACCTCCTCTTTCTCGGTGCCACAGAGTCGACCCAGCAGTAGGCGACGTAGGCCAAAGACTCTTCAAACCACCCTCAACTCTTCGTCTCTCGCACAGAACGTCCACTCTTCCTCGTCGAAACGCACAAGCAGGCGATGTCTTTTCCCTCCGCGCCCTCTCGGCCCCACCAAACCTCCAATTACTTTCCGCAGCAAACCCCCAAAGGAAGACCCTAAAGGCTGCCAGTAGAAAAGCTACCGCTGGCAGTAGAAACAAAGTCGAAGAGAGAGATACAGACCAGGCAGAGTGGAAAAAGAAAGGAGAGAGAAGTGGGGTCGGGATGATCAAACAATCAACAATGCTCGTTGTTCTGTCGTCCTGTGGGCTAAGAAAACATCGGACGGTCTCGCCAAGCGCCGTTGACGTTTTGCCTATTCGGGAGTGATCAAAACAATGTTGTTGCTGGCGGCATCGTAAGGCGCGGTGTATGACGTAAGAATTGCTTTGCCGGGTGTGCGCGAATTGAGTTTCTGTTTGAGTACGTACTGTACGTACGTACCGTCGTACCGTCGTACCGCCGTACCCTCTTACGGCGTTCCGTACTCGCGTAGTTGCGTACGGTACGGGAAGCTGCAGGCGTATGGAGCGTACTCTATACTTCTATACTTACTCGTACGAGTACTCCGTAGTCGTGGAGAGGCGACAATTCTCATTGAGAGCTAGCTGAGCAGACTACGGTTCCGTACTAGTATATCGACATTGGCAAGCACGGCAAGGAACCCCCTGAGAACACAAGTGAAAACATTCCTGATATTTCTGACACGTCTGAGAGTACAGGACAAGATTGATCTTCTCCTAATAAGTAAGGAGCACGTACGGAGTACACAGCCAGCGAAGCACCTAGGCTGACAGTACTTGGTACTTCTGTTGAAACGTGCAGAACTACGTTACGTACCGGACATACGGAAGTAGAGGAGCCATGAATACTTATCGTTGCTGGACATCTCGGCAAATACATTGAGGCTAGAGTATTGACGCAAAAGTACTGAGAGAGTCTAGGTTTCTACAGCTCCAGTTTCCTAGTGACTTTTGCATCCTACAGTGACCTGTACGAGTATACCCGGGAATTTCTGAACACCAGCCTACTCGTACGTTACGATACTCGTCGCACACCGGTACTTGGATCATGGTGAGGTTGCGCGCGTGTGGCTGACTCTAACCATCCATGAACTGCAAGCCTGCGATACGAATTCACATGTTGCTGCAATCCACTTGAACCGCGACCGTGGTGAAGCCATCCCCAAAACTCCACGATGGAGTCATTGTCGAGTTCCAAGGTGACCGGTCCGTGAGTCGATACCTACCACGAAAGAGTGACCGGGTATCGTTGCTAAACCCGTTCGTTGGCTGCAGTCGAGTACTTCGATCCTTCGGGGGTCTTCCCCTTGATCTCCTCCGGCTTGCTGGCGCGGCTGCCGTTGCGGAACCTGCACTGGAAGTCCGCCACCAGGCCTCTGAGGTCGATCGCCTCTCTCCACGTAGACTTGATACCGCATCATGCGCATGAACGTCCGGTATCACAAGCACCGGCCCCGTTAGTATCGACCTCGGATGTAGCTGGTCTGGGCAAGGATCGCACCTCGACGGGAAGTCGTGAGGAGCAGGCCTCGCGACCATGGATGCACCCTCGATCGTCGACGGAGCCGAAGATAAAGCCGGAAGCCAACGCTGGTACCATCAAGAGCCCTCTGAAGGAGAGACGACATCAGATCCCGGGCTTACGACAGACACCGTACCTGAAGATCTACTTGCTCCGTTGTGATGACAACGAGACGTACAAATCCTCGTCGAGGAAGCTGTTACGGGAATGGATCAAGACGGCGACACCACCGTCAACTTCTGCTTCGTCGAACGCGCAGGAGAACCACGACGCGTCTGAGTGGATGATCGTCCACGTCGCCGTACCGAGCTCGATTGCGGCCTCGACCGGCTCCGGCGCTCAGGGCGGTCCGTATGGAACGGCGACGGAGAGGCAGGGAGGCGGACCGAGATGGCCAGGAAAGGGACCGACTACTGTCTACGAGAAGACCCGGGCCGATTTCAACAGCTCCGCCAAGCTCAGTCTCGACCGCGTTGCCCAGATTCGACTGCACGAGACGGATGTTCCGCCTCATCTCCTTCCAAGCGCCGCCCGAAAGAAGGAGACTCTGTCGGACGACGGTCAGCAGGATCGAGAGACGGCCTGGTCGGATCTCATCGCAAAACTCCGGTCGCTCATCCTGGCGTCCTTTGACCGCAGGGTCGCTCAGTACGAGGAAGATATCCGCCAGCGCGATGCGCAGCGCCACCTGCCCGGCTGGAACTTCTGCACCTTTTTCATCCTCAAGGAAGGCTTGGCCCGTGGCTTCGAGAGCGTTGGGCTGCTGGAGGACGCCTTGGTCGGGTACGACGAGCTGGCTGCAGGTCTCGACGCCGTCGCCCGAGAAGCGGTCTCCGAGGATGGCGAGATCCGTGGATCCATCTTTCTGCACTACACCGAGGACCTTCGACATCGAGCCGAGTCCGGCCGAGCCTCGATGCAGCGAAAAGTGCAGCGGGCCGACGCGGCTGACAGTGACGACGCGGCCGATGAGGAAGACGTCAACGAGGAATTGGCGGTTGTGGTGGTGCCTCTCGACGACGCAATGAAGAGATATCGAGACTTGATTCTCTCGAACCAGATCTCCCTCTTCGACTTCCGATGCTACCTCTTTGCGCGGCAAATGTCCTTGCTCCTTCGTCAGGCCAACGCCACATCGTCCCCCTCCCGACTCAGAGCCAAGCTCCTGGCCGAGACGGAGCTTTTGTCGTCCGGAAGCTATGCTGTCGACGACAAGAGCGACCCTGCGGCTGGGAAGGCATCCACCGCCGATCCGGAAGACCTGATCGTGCTTGCGGAGCTGTGCCGAAGGGCGGTCGAGTTCCTCCCGTCCGCTGCTCGAGTCTTGCGGGCCGACCTCGAGAATGGATTCAAGCAGTCCGAGCAGTCCGAGCAGTCCGAGAGCGACTCGACCGCTCGTGTCATCGAGAACATGCTGTATTCTTGGATGTTCTCCGCCAGCCGCCAGATCCTAGCAGAGACCTCGACAAGAACCCTCCCGTTGCCGCCTTCATTTCTCGACCAGGCTCAAGCCTCGAACTCGAAGACGCTCCCACATGGGGGGATCGGCGCTGAGCCGAAAACATCGATCCAAGAGCCCAAGACGATGTTGCACCCAGCACGACAGAGCATGTTGCCGCCGCACCAAGACCGCTCCGGTGCGGCATCGAGCGCGCGCCGTCCCTCCGCGGCCCTGCAAGCTGCCTTGTACCCTCATCGAAACGAACACCTCCGCTCAGGAATCGAGCAGCTCGCGAACTGCCGCGCAGAGCTGCACCTCATAGTCAGAAATGCGTTGAAGCGACTGGGCTCCGTCCACGGCTGGTCAGCCGACCTGGCGACCGTCTACGAATCGGAATTTCACGATGCCTCTGCGCTGCAGGAGGTCAGCCTTCAAGATGAAAGCCCGCAGGCGGACAGCGTGTCCAAGACGAGAAAGGCCACGAGTGGCCAAGTAGCCGCAAGTACGGCAGGCATCGAGGACAAGCTGCTTCGGGCTGGCTTGGGAGATCAGGATGCGTTCTACCGCCTGTACGAGGTCCGTTCAGCTTTCCACTCCGTCTTCGGAAACCCGTCCGACTGACAGGATCTGGCTAGATCCTCTGTGATCGGATCTTGAGACACTTCAGTCTCGCTCGCAAGATCGAGTCCATGGAGACGACCTTGGCAGATCTGGCCGTTCTCAAGTAGTATGTGCACCTCATCAGTCCCCATCTGCGGACTCAACAGTCTGATGCGTCGAGCAAGCCGGCAACGCGACTTTGCGACGGCGGCTGGGTACTTTGGCCGCCTGGAACCGTTCTACACCGAACGAGGCTGGAGCCTGGTCGGGACCTCCATGCTACAGATGCACGCTCGGTGTCTGAAGAACCTCGACCGCCATCGTGACTCGATCCGCGTCCTCTTGGAGCTCATCGCGAGGGCCGTTGCAACGGAGAGGCTGGCTGCCGCTCGCCGTAGAGGGAGGCGCGGGCCTTCTCTCGATTTTCGAGACGACGAGAAGCTCACGAAGAATCAATTGCTTCACGACGGGCCAATCCCTACCCATCGCTACTTTGCTGTCCTCTTGGCCTACTCGAAGGACTTGCCAAAGGAGCTGACGGCCCCTCTGAGCAAGTATTTTGGCGACGTGCACGTCGAACCCTTCAATCGTCATTTCGCAGACAAAGATGGCTTCCAATTGCGGCTACGCATCATGCATCTGCTCCCCATCGAGCTTACTGTCGACAAGGCCAGGATTAAGATGGTGGCGGCGTCGGGTGGCCAGGGTAGCGATCTCTGGCTCGAGAGCGACGGTGCAGTCGCTCTAAAGCGAGGCACGACAACCATCCTCGTCGGTACACATGTGAGGGAGGGACCAGCGCCCTAGGCCTCTCCATGATTGACTGACCTCCGTCCAGAATACAATGCCGGGCTC
Organism: Lichina pygmaea; assembly: GCA_963422465.1. Lineage (NCBI taxonomy): Eukaryota > Fungi > Ascomycota > Lichinomycetes > Lichinales > Lichinaceae > Lichina > Lichina pygmaea. The sequence goes on from OY730172.1 coordinate 3,275,423, forward strand.
GTGGATCGTCAGCCACGTTATCATCCACATCCAAAAGCTCGTCTTTGTCCACGATGCCCTTCCCGGCGTGGTAGGCCCGGCGACCCCAATCACCTCCGTCGCCTCTCGCGCGAAAGCCTCGGCGGCGACCAAAGGCTCGATCGTAAACTTCTATCCGCGACCCAGTGCGCTGTCGGCCAAGGTCGAGCTGCCCCAGCACATCTTCCTCGACGAGCCCAGATCGGTCGAGGTGGTTGTCTCCTCCGGCTGGAATCGCGTCGACCGAGCCGAACTTCGCATCCGCGCCGCCTCGGCCGGCCTGAGGCTACAGACGGCCAACGCCCAGACCTTCGACCAGGGCTTGACGATCACGGGTCGGCCATCCGCGGGAGTGCTCGAGCTCGGATCAGTCTCCGCAGGCGTCGTGGCGCGGGTCAAGTGTCCATTTGCGCTGGAGAGACCCTTTCCGGACATTTCGGTACGTTTGCGAGCGTGCGCTATGCGGGCCGTGGAACTGCAAGCTGACCTTCGGCTCCGTCTCAGGTCAAAGTCGAGGTCGACTACTGGACCGAGCAGGGGCGGTTCTCCTTCTCAACAACATCGAGCATCGGGCTCACGTTGCCTCTCGGGGTGCACGTGCACGACGTCTTCACCAGCAAGGCAGCATTCTCGAAGTTCAGCGTGTCCACGGCATCTTCGGTTCCGCTGCGACTACTGAGCGCCGAGTTGAACAGTCACGGGTCGCTTTCGGTCACGTCGCCGCCCACTTCAACGGGGCCCTCACTGATCTTTCCCAAGCAGCCGGCGTCGTTGGTGTGGAAGATCGCATCTCCTTCAAGACGCACCGCCGCCGGACATCGTGAGCAGCAACGGCTGGCACTGACGGTCGCGTATCGATGTCTCGACGAGGAGATATGTCGTCTCGCCGAGTCGGCTTTGATCCACGCGCTCGAGGCCAGCAGCTACGCAGAGATGTCGTGCCTCCTGGGCCCGGCCTTACGCGGACATGTGCGAAGGGCGCTGTCGGCGTCGATGCTGGAGAAGGTATGCCTGCTGGGCGAGCTCGACATCGGAGCATTCGATGACATCCGATGGGACGACGCTCTCAAAGCCGTTCCGCCTGAACGGGCCGCGGCGGTGCGGCAATGGCTCATGCAATGGCACGAGGTAGGCTCACCTATTCGGCCAGGCCATGCCGACGAAAGCAGCTGATCCGGGCGGCTCAGACACACAAAAGCGTGGAGCTCTCGACAGTGATCGACTCCCCTTGCAACCGGACGGTCACATTGCCCTTCGAGCTGCCATCGGTCCAGGTGGTGCACACGATCGACCTCGTCCTCGTCAACGGTGACGGGACACCGCTCAAGGCTGCTTCTCCCTTTAGCGTCGGACACATGCTCATGGCCGAGCTGCGCGTCGTACACTCACGGGCCTGGGATGCCACGCGCAAGGCGGCGTCGGCGGATCCGACGACGCACGCGGTCGGCGCTCGAGGCGGCCGAGAAGAGGCGATCGACTTCGTCTACGAGATCCACGTCGACCTGGAGTCGTGGTTGGTGGGAGGACGCCGGCGGGCACGTTTCAGCGCCAAGGTACGCATCCCGCCTCTCCTCTCCACGTGAAACTTTGACCGCCGAGGGAAGGACCGTCTCACGTGGCATCTGCGCGGGTTCGATCAGGAGAACGAAGTGCATCGATTTCCGGTCATGCTGCTGCCATTGCGCCCAGGCCATCTACTCCTCCCGGCCGTCAGCATCACCCCGATCGCCACCGAGGCTGGCTCGACGGCCGCGAGCCGGTCCGACGCTCCAACGACGTCAGCCGGTCCCTCGAGCCGCTTCCGATGCGAGACGCACAACCGCAGCCAGGCCCAGACGGTGCTGGTACTGCCGGACGTCACGAGCACGACCATGTCGCTCGAATCCGGTGCGACGGGCTCGAGAGCCAATCTCGCCGGAACGAAGTCGGCCAAGGACGGCGCCACCACCGAAACCGACCTCGTCGGTTCTCTGTGGTCACGGTCAGCCGGTGGCGCCGGCGGCATCGACAGCCGCGCATAAGGGAATGCCGTCATCAGAAGGGTTGCAGGGATTGACAGCACAACCCTAGCAGACTTTTACATGTGAGACTACCGCTATCGACGATACAGTACGTAGCTCGAGCTTCTCACATGTGAATGAAGCGGATAGTACGGAAGTATGTCCGTATCTACAGTCTTATGTACAGCATCGCTACGTAACTTGCTGGGTACCCTCTACATTACCCTGTCATGGCCTGACTCGGTCCTGCTAGGGCCCTCTTTTATCCTGAAGGAAGTTCCTTGTACTCCGTACCTCGCTTCCCCACCAGCATAACGTGCTCCAGCAGTCTCGTACCCGTGACATGGGGGGGTAATACCCCCCTATGGCACGGGTATCCACAATCTAGTTTCTGTACTCCGTACATACGTACTACCAGTACTGTAGTTGCAAGCCATCATCATCATCGTCATCATCATCATCATCATCATCATTCACCAGCGATATGCCAGCCAGTCAGCCTAAGCCATTCACAGTAGACTACGGAGGGATACCGTAGCTGATGCCAATGGTCCCGTACATTACATACGTAACTTACGTACCTCTGTCCATAGGTGATACCGGTACATCATCACATGCGACAAGAAAACAGAGCAGTCGGGGGTTCGATTTGTTAAGAATTCTTGTCGTACGTACTGTACTTCCGTACCTACAGCGTCGGTACAGTAGATACAAGTGCTGGCAGATACGAAAAGTACCTGCACGTATGCAGTACTTGACTCAGCAGGAAAAAGCTCAACGCTACGTATGGATGGGGTGGGGTGGAGGGGATGTCTAAATTGCGCGACCTCTGTCGTTGGATAATTCTGTGAAAAGAACAGATCACTTTTGAAAAAACCGAAGCAATCACCAATAAACAAGAGCCCGTGGTTTTTGTCCAACACCGGTAATTCTACGGACGCGTTGACAAGACGATTCAATTTGCTCTGGCAGTGCCTAGGCAACTTCTGCTATACTTCCTACTCACTCGTAGATACGCAGATGCGTAGATTGCCGTTACGATCCACTCAGATTCATCTTCCTAAGATCAAAGGCGGATTCCTCGCAGGTTGTGGCTCAAGGGCGTGGCTCCAGGGTGCTGAGAAAGTCATGAGATGCCTGTCTAGGGCTCAGATCTCACGGGGGTCCCTAATCGTAGCTTGTCGAGATGGGCTTCAAGGGCTATTGATGGTAAGTGGGAGTATTGCTACTTCTGGCAGGATGAACGTCCGATGACCCTAGTTGTTATTCTGTTTCGGCGGTCAAGGATATGCGCTCCTCGATCTTTAAGGTTGATGTACCCTTCCACGCCTCCCTGCTTTCGACCTGTGCAGATACTACGTACAGCGCATGCCCTTATATGTTCTGATACGTATGTATGTACACAGGTACTCCGAGGTCTTTCAACAGAAAGATCTTCAGTACAGACTACCTCGGTAGCACAGTGCCAATCTTTCTGATAAGCTGAAACAAGGCAAGCCCTGCGGTCCAGATCCCTCTTATGGTAGTAAGTTTAATAGACGGTGAGGTATTTTGAACTGCAGATTCTTCTGATATTTCGCTCGTAGACTTCCAACGCATGTATTCGTAGGAAAGACTATGGAGCAATGAGAGCCAAGGAGCGTGCACGGGTCCAAGGGTTTCGTGGCTGGTCAGTGCCGGCGTGCGTTGTGCCTGCATCATGCATGACAAACGAAGTTGTTTTTTGGGGGGGAAGAAATCTTTAATCTTGCCCTAATTCATGAAGGGCCCCTTTTTTATTTTTGCTTAAAGACGTACAAGTATTTTTCCAGGATCGAGATTGTATCAAGGTACATGAGCCAACGTACGGAGGTACGGAGTACAGCGCGTATACACGTAACACGTACTAGTGTATCGGTACAACGTACATACGTACTTCCGGCGGTGAGGAGGAAGAGGTGCTTACTGCGAGTGACTGGAAATAACGAGTTTAAACGTTTTTCTGTTGGGCCCACGGGGTGTCAAAAGACCAGAAGAAACGTGTTTTGAGGCTGCGAGTGGCTGTTTGCCCCCAGCCGATCGAAATCTTGATTTTTTTTCCCCGAGACTGGGCAGCAGATTGGGGATCGCGAACGACCGGGGTTTGAGTGAGCGTCACCTGCTCCATCGTCATCCTCAACCACATCGTCATCCTCCCCCGTCACTCACACAGGAGTCGACGACACAAGAGTAGAGACGAGATCCTGTTAGGTTACCGTCCTGCCGCCTTGCTCTCTCTCAATTGACCCGATCCGCCGGTTGATGGTCCTACAAGGTGAACGACCATTTCTCCTCGAATATCTCACTATCGTTTCATATTCTTCTGTCCCGACGCTTGTATGAAATCTGTCAGCTCACCGTCTGTTCAGTACCGGATCGAAGCATCTTTGACAGAAGAAGACGGTCGACCGCCCTTCGCGAAGCTCAGTCGCATCTCTGTCCGCCCGCAAAAGCATAAACCCCCGCACGACACGATGGCGGACCTGGAGCTGCCTCGCAAGAGGCTACTGTCGCAGCCGGTGCTTGCGGACACCTCGGCGCTGGCCGAATCGTCCGCCAGCTCCATCGTGCCCTCCACCGTCAACACCCCGGTCGGCTCGGGCTCGTCCACGTCGTTGTCGTCGCTGGCCTCGGCGGAAGAACCGACCAACGGCAAGCTTGTGGATACGCACGGCAATGCCTTCGCCATCCCCGACTATACGATGAGAGACATCCACAATGCGATCCCGGCCCGCTGCTTCGAACGCTCGGCGTTGCGGGGCCTGTGGTACGTCGCCAGGGACATGGCCAGCCTCGCGGTCACGTTCTACCTCTTCCACCGCTTCGTGACGCCCGAGCAGGTCCCCTCGATCTTGTTCCGCGGCGTCCTCTGGACGCTGTACACCTTCGTGCAGGGTCTCTTCGGCACCGGGCTCTGGGTCCTGGCGCACGAGTGCGGCCACCAGTCGTTCTCGCCTTCCAAGGTCTTGAACGACACCGTCGGCTGGATCTGCCACTCGGCCCTGCTGGTGCCGTACTTCTCCTGGAAGATCTCGCACGGCAAGCACCACAAGGCCACGGCCCACCTCGAGCGTGACATGGTCTTCGTGCCCAAGCGGCGGGAGGAGTTTGCCTCGGCCACGGGCCGTCTGGCGTACGAGCTGTCGGAGCTCGTCGAGGAGGCCCCGATCGCGACGCTCGTCCACATGGTGCGCCAGCAGCTCGGCGGCTGGCCCGTCTACCTGACGGCCAACGTCACCGGCCACAACTACCACGAGCGTCAGCGCGAGGGCCGCGGCCGTGGCAAGCGCAACGGCTTCTTCGGAGGCGTCAACCACTTCAACCCGTCGAGCCCGCTGTACGAGGCGAAGGATCAACACCTGATCTGGCTCAGCGACCTCGGTCTGGCCATCGTCGGGGCCGTGCTCGTGCTTGTCGGCCGCACCTATGGCTGGTCGAACCTTGCCCTGTGGTACGGTGCTCCGTATCTCTGGGTCAACCACTGGCTGGGTGAGTCGTCTCTCTTGGGCCTTTTCGCATCGACGCTTGCTCTTGTGGTGCTGACCTGAGTCCCCTTCCTCGACAGTCGCCATCACCTATCTCCAGCACACCGATCCGCGCTTGCCGCATTACGAGGCCAAGTCGTGGAACTTCCTTCGAGGAGCTGCGTCGACCATCGACCGCGAATTCGGCTTCATCGGACGACATCTCTTCCACGGCATCATCGAGACGCACGTGCTGCACCATCACATCTCGGTCATCCCGTTCTACCACGCCGACGAGGCGACCGCCGCGATCAAGCCGGTCATGGGCCAACACTACCAGGCCGACACGCGCGGTGGCTCGTTGGGCTTCCTGCGCAGCCTCTGGACCAACTCGCGAGTGTGCCAGTGGGTCGAGCCGCTCGAATCGGCGCGCGACGAGGGCAGCGGTGTCCTCTTCTACCGAAACCACAACGGCATCGGGCTGGCGCCTCAGAAGCTGGCGCCGACGGAGACCGAGGTAGTCATGGCCGACGACGTGGAAACCGTCAAGTGAGGCGGGGGACCTGTCTAACGAGAACGATACAGCCGGGGCTCCTTTCGGGGAGGTACTCACGAATCTTTGAACGCATTCGTCATCGAACATCTCTTTTGGCTACAGCGACGACTTGGGAGAGGGAAAGAGAGAGAGATCGGGTCAGTGAGTCAGGTGAGGGGTAATCGTTTTAGACTGATGAGCGAGAGACATCCTCCAACTTGGATGGGCGCACTAGACGATACGACCATAGACCTTCAGGAGCGTGACAACGAGAACAGACGCGAAAGAGTCAAATGTCCATGTTTTGCGAAGATGCAATCTGTGGTCCATGTGCACCATCACTAATCATCGTCCATGGGAATTGGGTATCAATGGCGTTCCTACGAGTACGTAACGCACAGTAGATTGATAATCATGTTCCTTCTCCAGGATCCAATCTTGGTCACGAGGGCATCCACGTAATCAGTGCGTCAGTCCGATTGAATCAACAGAGCAATCCTGCGACCCTGGCAGCGCCTGAGTGAATCACGTGATATGTCATTCATCCTACTACTCGTACTGGTGTGATAGGTATTGTCCATACTTCCGTACATGCCCCTTAAAGTACCATGCCACTATGCTGCCAGGCTGCTATACTGCTATACTGCCACGACAACCTGTACCGGTATGGTTGATTACACACACGCACACATAGCTTTGCATCCTTGAATCCAACTACTGCAGCTCTAGGGGTATTATCTGATTGCAATCCTACTCAAAGTACTCCGTATGGAAGTATTTGTATGCACAGTACGGAAGTACGGTACTCCCGTGCTCTGTACAGTACCGTACTGCACGGTACTGTGGAAGACCCGAAGCCACGATACAGTACTTCGTACGTTACGTACATACGTACGGAAGTACAGTATGATGTATGGCTACAGACCGTACAGTATGATGTGGCGTGACATGGGACCTGTGTTCAAGTCGAGATCTGGATATATTGATCAACACTCCGTACGGTACCGTACGGTATAGTATATATAAGAAGGCAGGCACTGGCAGGCAACTGGTGAGTACCGTATGGACAGCAAGTAATCCTGGTAATCGGGAAAAACAAGAATGGCACATACAGCAAGCCTCTGCTGCTTGTTTGAAAGTTATGGCTGTCACACGAGAGAGAGAGAGAGAAAGAGAGAGAGAGAGAGAGAGAGAGAGAGAGAGAGAGAGAGAGAGAGAGAGAGAGAGAGAGAGAGAGAGAGAGAGAGAGAGAGAGAGAGAGAGAGAGAGAGGAAAGAAGAGGGCAAGTCATGGAGTCACTCGAGAATCGCAGAGTACACGGACAGCCAGCGGCTTGTTCAAATGAAGAAACAACCCGCGCAGATGCTTTCATCTCGTCTTGTCCAGTTCGCCGAGCGCCCTCTCGAGCAACGTCAACAGGTCCCTGCCGCCGACGGGAGTGTACGTGACGACGCCCTGCCGCGGATCCGTGGGCTCGCGAAAGCTTTCGATGCCCGGGCTGACCCGGGCCCAGGCGCGCGCCTGGCGCGAGATGCGGTGCCGGTGCAGGCCGAAGTGGCGCCGCGCAACGTCCTGCCAGATGCTGTTCCGCCAGGACGGGTCGAGCAGCCACGGCAGGAGCGCGTAGCGGACGGTCAAGGCCATGCGGTCGAGGCTGTACTGGCGACAGACGGCCTGGGCGTAGGCGCCCGTGGCCTCGCCGTTGCCGGGCTCGTTGCGCCAGGGCTCGCTCGTGAGAACCATGCCCTGGATGCTGACCAGCACCGACAGGATCGTCGACCTGCGCGCCTGCCACTTCGCCTCGGCCGGTCCGTCGAACGTCCCGAGAAGCGAGAGGGACACCTTGCCGTTCGGATGCAGGTTGGGGTTCATGTCGGCGATTCCACCGTTGGTGCCCCTGAGGACGACAAAGGGGGGCACGTCGGGATATCGTGGCCCCGCCGCCAAGTCAAATCTAATGGAAGGCGTCGTCCCCCTCAGTCCTTCCGGCAGAAAAGGTGGGCTCGGATCGAGACAGACCCAGGACTTACGCGAAGAGGCCGTTCTCGTACGGAGTATCCGATGGCCCCACCACGAGACACTTCATCACGCCCGGTGTCTCTGAGGATGTCTTAACGAAGATGCCTTCGGGAAGGGATGTCGCCATGCCGGCTATCTCCTTCATGAGGTACGGAATTCGACCCTTTCGAGAGTGGGACGTGGAAACGCAGCCAAGGAGCTGATTTCGTTCAATGACGGCGTCCGTCAACTCGAAGCAGGCTTCCTGGTGAAAGGCCGTCCAAGCCTTGGCGGTCTCGCTGTCGGATTTGGTTTCCACGGTCGACAGCCCGACATCCTCCTTTGGGTTCTCGACCCCGGGCCCAACTCGAGAATGCACCTTGACGACCGTCTCGTAGAGCTGCAGACTGACTCTGTCAGCATCCGAGCGCATCTCTCGACGGTCCTCAGCACCCTTTCCGAGCTCCAGCATGATACGGCTCTGCTTCACTAGGTTGTCTAGCCTGGACACCAACGAAGCTGCGTTGCCGTCCTCGGCACCCCCGAGCTCCAGCATCTGCCCGGCCGACGCCGCCTTTCCCTTTCCCTTGCGATCAGGCACCACCGCTCGACAGCACCTGGAGCCCGCTTGTGCCACGCTTATAGTAGCGTTCGCCTGTAACGAGGTCATGCGTTGAACTGTGGCTACCCAAGACGTTGACAAAGTCTAGGGCGGGAAAGTACACTGAAGCCCTCTTGCTGATGTCGGCGATGGAGTCGTTGCGGAGCAACTGCCCCATCTTGTCGATGAGAAGCCCCAATCGAAGAGCGGCCTTGAGGCATGACGGCGGCAATTCGTAAAAAGCGGAGCTTGGCCTGTGATGACGTGACGGCAGAAGATGCGTTATCAGGGTCAGAAGCTGGCCGAGGACGCTGTCCGTCAGGGCATCCGCACTCTGGAAGTTGATTGTCCGAACTGCCAGTGCCCCGTACATGTTCGCTTCGTTGATCATGGCAGCAACGTTTTCGAAGCCGCGGTTGGACACGTATCCTACTCCCTTGTTCTGCTTCCGATGTTTACCGTACATATCATTCGGGAGGGCCGCGTCATGTTTCGTCTTCTTGCCGCTCTCCATTTCCTGCATCTTTAGCTCGACCTGGTCATACCTGGCCAGGAAAACCCAGATGGCGAAGAGCCGGCCGCGGTCGCAACACCAATCAAGATGCCCAGTATCCGTGCGCGCCGTATTGACGCCCACCGTCGGTTCCTGCTCGCACCCAAGACAGGTGACTGTACGACAGCCCATCCTCGGGCAAGGGACCGCGCAGATGGAGACGGGGGGCCCGAGGAGTGTCCAGCGGCCAGGGCATTTGACCAATCTGCGAGGTGTCTCTTGGGATCGAGATCGCGAGTGACGGAAGCATGGCATTTGTGACAGCGTACGGCCGTGATCTTAACATAAAAATCCTGAACATTTGCCAGATCCCTATGCGCAGCTTCATTCAGGCTGATGCGCTCATGCGTGTGCCTTGCGAGAGAGCCGCCATAGTGCCTGGGCGTATCCGCAATTCTAACTTGAAAGAAAGTCAGAGGAGCTGACTTTATGTATCGACCTTGAAGTTGCAAGTACAGCTTGATATTGTATCCAGCTGGCCACTTTAGAAGGGAACGAAGACAGACTGTGGAAGGTGTGTGTGAAGTAGGGGATGAAAGAAAAGTCTTCGAGCGCAGCGAAGAGCAGTACGTAAGGGTGTGGTCGACATGAAAGCAGGACGGTGAATGCGCCGCATTCACGACCTTCAATGTTGATCGCCATGATATTCGAGTGTGGCAACTTCGCCAGATGTAGTGAAGCCATCTCGTGAGCCGGCATCATATCAAGAACCACTTGGTCGCGGTTAACGTGACAATCGTGATGGAGTCTCATCATCAGCGAAAGGGGCCTAAGTTATGCCAACGTTGTAAGAAACCTGTAGGGCTAGATTGTTTTCCAAAGTGACTCAATCCCATTATCATACATACCTTCTGGCTGTTACTCTTCTGTTCCTGAATTTCCTAGTTCTTGTGCTCCCTTGTTGTTGTCATTACTCGACTATAGATTTCCGAACACAAAATCAAAATGTTGATATCACTCGATGTCACGGAAAAGTTCTGGAGCCCTTTGCTGGTCTGCACAGACTTTGAACAGGTGTGTAGGTGATGAGGACAGAAGAGCAGCTTGAACAGTGTGTTGTATGCTGTGTACAATCACATTCCCTGTCCTTTGCCTATATGTGGACGAGCCTTTGCGTAAGCCAAAAACAATTTGATCATCAGCTTGGGTAAGATGTCAGATAAATCACGCCGTATACATACCCAGCCCTGGTTTTCAGATCGCCAGGACTTGCACTCTAGGTATGGCATCAGCATTCATACCGTAAGCCACTGCATTTGCCTTGCCTTGGTCTTTTCTTGCGTAGTGTACCATGGCTAGATCTGAGCCACAGTCAGCGGACATCAAACAAGTCCTATGGAAGGTCCCAGTCACAATAATCAATGTCTACTCACCAGAATACAGGCCTAGCTGACAGTCCGCGGCGCAGCGGTGTATCTTGTCTTTGCTTCAACCAATACCGAGATCGTCGCTATTGGGTCATCCATACGATACGTGTTATATCAGAGCGTAGGTAATTGTCTGCTTCGCCTCGCACAGCTCGTGGGATTTTGGGGTGCCTCCCTGTACATCAGACGATACTACCATACAGTACGTACGTACCGGACATAGATCAGAACTGGCTTGAGCAATAGGGTCGAGGTGAGAGCAGACCCAGTGACATCCAGCCACGAAAATGTTCGCAGATGTTGATCATTCTTGAGTGTTTGTGGTTCCTCATCAAGACAGATCAGAATGATATTGTTAGTATCTTGTGCCACAGTGCAGGATAAACGTGAGCGTACCTCCAGAAAAAGCGCTACAACCCCGTCAGCTCTTGTGAGGCATCTCGAACCTTGAAGACAAACTTACCCAGCAGAGCTAAAGATTGAACAAGAGTCAAGTTCAAAAGTTGTCATATGATGAAACGCCATGGTTATCAAGTGCAAACATCTTGACACTTTTTCAACTCTGAAATCTCTAGCCTCAAGCCGTAATGTACGATAGGACTCTAATTGTCATCAACTCATGTTTTCAGACCCTTTCTGTTCATCACAAAAGGAAATTTCTGTAAGTACCTCGACTCCCTTAGATCCCTTCTCTATCCACTCTCCAACTTCCCTCTTCTTCTCTCTCACCATCACTTTCTCATACTGATTCTCTCTCCCTGATACCAAGTATACACAGCGAGAAACATGCGAGATTATGGAAACTGGAGAAACAGGGAGAACGGGGACATTGAGATTTTCTGAAATTCTGCATCGTATGCCACCAGTTGTAAGCCCCTTCTTCTGGGCCAGCATGTTCGACCACTTGGTTAAGCAGCCAGTGAATCTTCAGTCCTTTTTTTAGGGGCAGGATTGCTGTAGGTATCTTGCTTCAAGTCAGACCAGATATTTTCTTCTGTTGCCTCCTCAAGCACACTTCCTCACGTCAACACCCTCTTCTTGCGCCCCCCCCCCCCCAACTTCTTCCCCTCCTCCATCGCCCTGTCCGTCCCTATTGTTCTCCCTCTCCATACTCAGGAGAAATAGAAACAGAGTGTCGTCGTTCATGGATGTCACCCATTGAATGTACGTCGTTCAAGAGAAGACCGGTGTTCCACAAAATTTCTGCCTTGCATTTGCGCCACACATCCGAAACTCCACTAGGGTGATGTGAGATATGTTCCACGAGTGGCGATGATGGTATTCTGGCTTGCAGATGCCACGGGAGTAGCACTTGTCGGTGTGTTGTTGAGAAGGAGGAGCAGGATGAGGGGTAGGGAGGGAAAGAGTGGTGAGGACTGGAAAGATGGCATGCGATCCGAGAACTGGTAACATTCTCGCCAGCAATTCTCATGATGCATAGGAGATATCCTTCGAACGATTACCGGCCTCCATCAATGTAGACCTAGCACATCTTAGTAGACGACTCGTGATCTGAAAGTGGTGGCACGGGTGGATACTTGGATATCGACATGAGCATGTCTTGTGTTGTGAGTAAGAGTATGAAGTCACTGGATGCGTCCATGTGACGTACGTACGTTACGTACGTAACTACTCGTACTTTTCCCCACCACGCCCGCCAGTAGAGTACCGTACGGAAGAGCCTTCGTACCTCCCGACGTAAGTTTTTTTTACCTGGCACTTGCCTTCGTGGTTACGTATGTATGTATGTACTCCGTACTCCGTATCTGGTAGTCGTAGCTACTGATGTACAAAGCACCTCCGTACTTCCGCACAGCAGTGCCCCTTACCGTACTGGTAGGCCCGCACGGCCCGGTACGGAAGTACATGCTTCCATAAGTAGCACTTGTGAACACTTGTCGCAACCTGCAATTGTAACTTACAAACATGGAAACAAGTTCAGACATAGTGTTGAAGCACTGCTACTAAATTTGCGTCATGATCTGGCTATGTGAGGAAAGTAAAGTACAGCATGTTCAGTTCAGGTCGGAAGAGAGTAGTTGCAGCTACCGTTGTATAGTAAATTCTCCTAGTACCGCTAGTGTTGTGTGCAGATAAACTGGCAGGCTCTATGCGTACAGTGTCCTCCAATTCCCGTCCCAAATCGCCGTCGTACCCCTCGTACATCTCAAAGATGAAAGCAAGTAGTGTAGAAGCATCACCACCCCATTCGTGTTGTGATATAGCTATGTCAGTACGTACATCCACGGAAAGGGAAGTTGTATCCTTCTGATACTCCTTGTACAGTAAACCACAATATAGCGGTACCTCGGACCGCGATCACTAAAAGCGGGTAGATTAGTGTTTATGATAGGAGGAAAGTAACCCACAGTATAGGGGACGGGGGAAGCGGGAGAGGGAAGGGGGCTGAGGTCGAGAAACATAAAGTGAGGGAGAGTACGCCTCGTACATTGTAGTCAGTTTGACAAGAGTAGAAACAGCTATCGGTGCAGTCCCCTTCTACTACCGCAGCATGCGCAAGCAAATGGCCAAGTTCCGCGCAGCACTCACCAACCTCCATTCCAAGTCGCAGTCGCACATTGCGAACATGGGAGCAGACAGCGTAGAATCGCTACTGCCGTATTCGCACGATGATCCGACTATGTAAGTATTTGAATGACTGTGTTCCCTCGATCATTGTTGTGCTTCCAGTCTCTCAAACACACGAACCTGGTCCTCGTCGGCCAAAAAAAATGCCACCGACCGCTACCACCACAGCAGGGGCGGCATGGTGTAGTGGGAAGCTGGTGAGAGTTTCCCACTACGTGGCACCCATGACCCGGAACTAGTGGTGTCAGGCCTGGAGAACCTGACTAAACTAGTCGTCAGTTCGAATCTGACCCACCCCACATTCTGCCACAAAAAACCCCCGAGATTCATAGAACTTGTCTAAGATGTACTCCTCGCAAGATGTATGAAAGCCCTCAAGAAATAGCTCACCCAATATCCGTCAAGATCCACAAACCCTCATTACTGTGGTTTTCCTATTTCCCCTACGGGGTTTGGGATTTTCCCACAGTACGTACACTACAAACCACGGGGTGTACGGTAAATACGTGAGGCTCCTGAGTCAAGTCTACCAGAGACAAAAATTCCTTCAACAAGTTCTGCATGGCTTAACAGCCGAATCAGTGTAAGAATCAAATCAAATCAAAAAACCACCACAGCAGCCACTTGGCCCACGTCATGGTCGCTATACAACGACGCGCAGTACGCCTTTGTGACAGGCTTGTTCACAGTCTTTGGCTTGTTTGTGAGCATTGCTGGATACATGCTACCGCAATGGATCCGGACGAAGTTCAAATAGTACGCATCGTACTGTACTAGCTAGTGCACGCTTCTGCTTGGGGACTGGGGCTAATGAGCTTGCCTTTGAGATAGTGGGCCACCGGGGTACACCTGGATGACCGCCAAGTTCGACGCGGTCATGGCGGCCGTTGCGAAAACACACTCCCGGGTCGAAACCATCGGGGTGTCCTTGGGGGTTCCTGAAATCCGGGCCGATGCCGGTGCGGCCAATACCAGCGCCACCGACGCCGGCGTCGCCGCGGCGGCGGCAGTGGCCAGCGCGGCGGCGGCAGCAGCCGCAACAAATGCACTCGAGGTGCAGCGAAACGATCTCGCTGGCCAGCTGGCGCAGAAGACCGCGCACGAGCTTGAGACGGAGCTGGAGATGAACTACCTCCGAGCCCGACTGGCGGCCAGCCAAACTCTGCTCCAGGCCGGGCAGGAAAGGCTGGCTACCGAGGCCGAGCGCAGCGCCTCAGCGGAAAGGCGTGCCAATACCGCCGAGCGGGAGCGGGACGAGGCTCGCGCGGAGCTGCGGCGACTGCGTGGCTAGGCCTGCCAAGTTAGCAAGCCGGCAACGAAACGAAAGGTCGGGGGGAGGAATGAAGGGAGGGCGAGGAGGAGGAGAAGGGGATGGGGGGCAGGCAAACTGAGCCGCCAGTTGTCGAAAACATAACTTACCTGTACTTTTTTCTGTCGAAGACATCAAACTATACGGTATTAGATCCAATACCAATTTTAAAAAACTGTTCTTGACCGAAGAAGAGAGAAGACTGCAAAAGTGAATGGTAAGTAGTCGCAGAGAGAAAAAATTTACGTACTCGGTAGCTAAGATGAGATGAAGATAGATATAGATGGTTGCGAGAGTCTGAACGATTGGTACTGCCGCTGCTGTTGTTGTTGTTGTTGTTGGTGGTGGTGGTGTTGATGTTGATGATGATACTGCTGTTGATGATATTGATCATATTGCTGGGGCGGTGACGTGGGTGGAATCGACTTCGGCGGCGGCGGCGGAGGCGGCGGCGTGGCGGACACTACGTCTCGCATCGTCGGAACCTTGTTGCTGCTGCTTCCAATGGTCAGCGCGTGGCCCATGGGGGGACAGGGAATGAACGAGAGTTGCAAGTAGACATAGGGGATGAGAATCGGCTACCTCGTCCTGGTCGGGACGTGTATGACTCGACCGTGAAGGTTCGGCCTGCGCGGCGACTCGTCGAGCCCGTCGGGCCCATCGAGCCTGAGCGTTGGCTCGCGTCGCATCGACGCTGTCGACATGTCCATTGCCCTCGATCGGTTCTCCTGCAGTTGCCGCTCCCACTCGTGGATGTCGGACCTCGCCACGGTCATCGCCGCCGCCTTGGGCTCACCGTCGAGACTAAAGCAGTCTACGAGCCCGTCGTCCCGGTGGTCAAGCCCAGCTGGACCGGTGCGTATGCTCTGCAGTATCGGATACGGATCCCGACGACATCGACGCTTCGAAGTTCATGCTGGGCGTCTTGGAAGAAACAATGACGGAGTGATGACAACGGAAACCGAGATGAATCTGGCGGGGAGGGACGGCTAGGAGAGATGTGAAAGCTCCTAGGAGAAGTAATCTGGGATACAAATCCTAGGAGAATATTCCTAGGAGAAAGACAAGTTCTATGAGAGAGTCGAAAAGCTCAACGTAGATATTGAGGTCAGACCAGCTAATCCCGTCGCCCGGGAGCCCACCGGCCTCCATTGCCCGCTCGATATGGTTTTGATAGCGCTCTCTGGCCTTTCCAACCTCGCCCAGGTCGATGTAGGTCTCCGCAAGCTGTCTCAAGATAGTGGTGTCTTCCGGGATCATATCCAGCATCTGTTCGAATTCACGCGCAGCTCTGACTTTGTGCTTGAGCTCGCGAAGCAATAAGGCTCTTTGATACCCTGTTCGAGGATCAGCTTCACGCAGGTCAGCCACACGCTGGCCTCTCTGGGCCGATCCCTTTCTCCAGGCAGGCTCGTCCATCAGCCGCCAAAATCTTCCGAGCTGAGCCGCCAGTAGTTTCTTCTAAAACCTGGCAACGTCGGACTGGAGCGTGAAGAACTCGTTATCCTGATAAGAACCTTCATCACTACTTCTGCATGGACATCTGCTTTCAGCATAGGTAGGGAGCGGAGGGCCACTATGTCTGCTTACGTCTCGGAGCTTTCATCCAGCTCCACATCGTCACCATCGTCATCTTGCGGTTCCGATTCCGATCCTTCTGACATTTCCTCCGGCAGTTGATCGGCTGTAACGTCACCAGCAGGGCCGGCCTGACCGGCCTGGCCGAGCCACACATAGCTTAGGCGTTCTTCACAACTCGGATGTCTATGGTAGCTAGGGCAGGTGCAGCAACTACCACAGCGACTCAATTACACCACAAAAATTAGGAGAAGTCTACAGGCTCAGTAATGATATTGCAGATGTAAGGGAATCAGATAGGCCGTTAAATTTTTCTATTTGGTGGTGGTGTTGTAAAGTTATACGTATGGGTTGAAGTGCAAAGTTGATTTGGATGAAAGAGGCCGGGGACTGTTGCGGTGTCCCGACCCTAGCTTGCGAGGGAAGTGGGAGGTACAAAGTACCTCCAAGGCACGGGTACTTCCAGACGCTTCGTAAGTGGGGCTCAACTGTCCTATCAACGGCGCCAACGGACGACTAACGTCGAGATCAGTGGCCCTGTCGGACAGTCTCGAAAACCTCAACAATCACCATGTTCAAAAAGAAGCCAACTGTATGCTCTCTCTTGCGATCCAACGAGTAGCTCACTGATAAAAGTTAGATCAAACCACTCGCACCATTGCGGTCCTCGGATCGCCGCAAGATCGCGGACCAAATAATCGCCGACTTCCAAATCGATATAACGTCGAGCCCCCAGAACATCGAAGGACAACAACCCAATTCTCAAACCCATGCCCAGGATGGCCACAGCGGCGACCTTACAGCCATTCGAAACTCCATCCTGCCAGAAAACTGTCTCTATGGCAAGTTTACGACTACTGCCGGCCCAGACCTAAAGCCAGTCCACGGCGTAGTATATGTGGGGAGCTACCATGCAGATGACCAGAGAATTTTGTGGGCCCGGGTCGACGACAGGCTGTTTCCAACAGGTGTGCACCGCCGTGGTCTCGGTGGTTCAGTTACTGAGCTGCTGCTGCATCAGTCTATACCCTCTGGCGCAATCCCAGGCTGGTCCCGCTGCTGCATACCCCTTCCACGGTGGTGGCAAAGCTGCGCGGGGGTGCCGATCTCATGATTCCTGGTCTTGCGCGCGGACCGCCCTTCCCGAAAGCCGCCACTAGGGACGCGCTTGTTGCTGTTGCGAGTGATGAACGACCCAGTGTGTCCCTGGTTGTTGGTGTATGCGAGATCGACGTTGCCAAGCTACAGAATGTCCGCGGCGAGAAAGGAAAGGCTGTCAGATCCGTCCATTGGGTCGGAGACGAGCTCTGGGACTGGAGCACTGGCGGCAAGCCAGGAGTCACCGTACCTGAAGCCATTGATGGCTGGGATCTCAAGGGCGACGATGAAGTCGAGCATGCCAGGAGTGCAGTTGAAGATCTGAATGTTGAGCATTCACATGACGAGGGCGGAGTATCATTGAAGACCGAGCAAGAGCCCAAGCCGGTAGATGCACCAAATTCTGGTCCAGGACAAGCTCAAGCAGATACTGCAGACGAAGCGGGCGATAGGCAGATCGAGACCCAAGGCATGTGGCCGCTCACGTAAGAAGAAAATCCACTGACTTGCGAAGCAGAGATTGACAGAGTATTCCGACAAGCCTTCATATATGGCCTATGGCATTACAAGGGAACAAACCCCAGTCAGCCAGGTCACGGTCTCCACTTTCCTCTCTCGTCGTCCTTTGTCATTTCAGATCTGGTGCTTCCTTTCCTCCCATCCTTTTCTCCAGCGGAGACTGCAGCGTACCAGCTGAAGAAGACCAGCTGGAAGAACGCCAAGAAGTTTATCAAGCACCTCGACAAAGAGGTCCTAGTCAAGTGCAAGGAGCGGAGTGGAGGCGAGATGGTCATCCTCGACATTGACTTTGACGACCGTGAAGTCACCCATTTCCAGCCGTATGACTTGCCAAAGAAAAGCTCGGCCAACGCGGCCGACCGAGGAGGCTCGAAGAGTGTCTCGGATAAGCCAGCCACAGATGCAGCAATTGGACAGAAGCTCAGAAGGGTCTCACTATACCGGCCAAAGGACAAACTGACTCCAATATTCAGCGCCGGGGGATCAAAGTCAGTGTTGATCCAGCGACCCAGTCGCTACTAGCGCGCTTACTGTGACAGGCTTAAATCTACATATGTAGCCACCGAGATCCGGGAACTTGTCACGGGCTACATCGAGGCCGAGTCCCTGGTCATTTCCACCAACAAGCGCATGGTGAAGCTTGACCCCGTACTAGCGAACGCTGTGTTCGACTCATCGAAGGACCAAGCAGTGATCGCCAAAGGCGAAGTCACACGCGAAGCCCTCGTGGAGCGTGTTGCGCAGGCGTGTTCGACGTCCTGGGTCATTCTTCGGGCCGATCAGACGATCAGCAGTGTGAAACCTAAAGCCGGCACGGCACCTCAGATCCAGATCCTGATGGAGACGCGCTCGGGCAATAAGACAGTCACGAAGACGTCTGGTCTCGAGGTCTACCACATCAACCCCCAGCTTCTGGCGGATGAGCTGCAGAAGACGTGCGCCAGCTCGACGAGCGTGAATCAGCTGGTCGGCAGCAGTCCAAAGTCTCCGTTGATGGAGGTCATGGCCCAAGGCCCCCAATCGCAGGCAGTCATCAAGGCGTTGGAGAAGCGCGGAGTGAACCGTCAATGGATGGACGTCGTGGACAAGACAAAGGGGAAGAAGAAGGGGTAGAGCACCGTACCACCCGTGCCGCGGTGATGGAGCCCTGCTCCGTCATCTTGTCAATCTCCCTTGATGTTGTCCGCCTGAAATGTTTGATCACGACTCGGCAGCCGACAGCTGGAGCCAATTTCTGTCATTTGCTCTGGATAGTTTGTACGCCTCGTATGTAGGTGCATGTTGCATGCTGTTGCATACCATGGCTCTTGCGCACGGACATTCAAGAATGAATTCGTTGGCCTTTCAACAGAAACAGCATTTGGTGTAGGATGGCTGTTTCCTGGAAAAACATGGCTGATACTGTGAAACGAAGTGTAATACCTATACTGCTATTGAGTAGCACGGGTACGTATAGGGATAACAACTCCCTTCCTCCCATCCTACAGTATCACGACACAAGTCTGCGTACGCCCCTACATGCTGTTGGTCGCAATGGTCACAAATGACGTGACGATAGCAACATCTCTTTCGCGATACCGAAGTCGCATTACTGACAATCAGATGGACGTTCCCAAGGTTGATTTTGTATGGGGCCGTCCACATACTAGTGTCGTGCCAATTCATAGCCAAGCTTGCGCCGTGATAATTCGTGCAATGACAGGATAGGAATCTGAGATAATTGTGGTGTATCCAGGCAGCCCTCATCAAAGTCTACAGTGGAACTGTACTCCTGCTTGATCCACTACGTACAATACGTGCAAGCCGCTCGGCTATCTCGGCTATCTCGGCTATCCCAGCTACGGTACCATATCCCAGCTGATTATATCGACATCCTAGAGTTCTCTTGAGCCCATGAGGCTGTAGACGTACCTCGATAGGTACTGTACGAGGTGCTGAACGTTGCGTCAGGAACAGCACCCTCCCCTCAACTCCCCTTCCCCTCAACCCCCCTCCCTCTTCCACTCCTAGCCTCTCCAATCCCCTCCTCTTCCTTCCTTCAACGCACATTTCCGAACCCCCAGCAGAGCTCACTCTGTACAAACATAGGTAAAGGGGTTACCAGCACGGAGGCATTCTTTCTGAGCTCACCGTCGGACGAAGGCGGTCCTTAAGCTTACGGTACATGACCCAAAGAGCGTCCTGCTGTATGGTACGGTCTGGTGCAGTACCGTGATGTACTACGTAGTACGCGTGAGTTGGAAACTTGCTGTAGGTGATGCCAAAGAAGATCATCTCAAGAACTTGTAGCAAAACGGCTTGGGTGGACGGCCTGAGGCCGTACGGTACGTACGGTATCGTACAGTATGGAGCTCCGATGAGGTAGGGAGGCGGCGTTCTGAGATGGACAGGTACCGTACGGCAGAAACTCATCTCGAATCCCTTGATTTTTCCAAGATGTGTTCGGGGGACTTTTGTGCGGTTACGTATGTACGACGTGATTGGACCCTCGCTCTCCTCTCTCTCCATCTCCCTCTTAGTACTGGATACGGAGGCACTGGGAAGGTACGGTAGGAGAGCTACAACTGCGACAAATATCAGAATACTTCCCACCGACCCTCATTCCAAATGCCAGAACCCATGGACGAGGCTCTCCAAGAGGTACGTACGTTTTCGTACGTACCTTAAATTATATGCTGTTAGGCCGCTGTGGTCCCCCCCCCCCTCTCTCCTCTCCACCAAAAGTACACCTCCTCTTCGAACCGTGCTGACCGCCGTACGGTAAATATTTTTATTGTGCTCTGAGCGTGGACAGCGTCTGAAATCAGCGTTGTGGTTCTCCATCGGCAAGATCGTCGACGAGGAATGTTTACGTCGCGGCGTCAACGCGACGCCACAGTTCATCGGTGCGCTGACAGAGATGGTTTGGGCGCAGATAGGTATCGATGCTCTTGTGTTTCGGGTTTTGTCATCTTGTTGAGGTCTACCGTACCCGGGGCCGGAGGATGGGGGAGAGGGGGAAGAGTGGGTGGAGACGGGGTTGATGTTTTCGTGATATGCATTTCATGGCACTGATACAGATGACATGGTGAATATGTGGGAGCTAACGTGAAAAACTCTCGTGCTCCTAGAGAACGTGAGTAAAGACTTGGAAAGCTTTGCCAGGTGAGCCTCCGTTCTTCCCAGACCTAATCGAGCCTCCTTCATTTCACATCTCTCTCTGACAGCTATCTCTCCCATCCCCCCCCATCCCTCTTATTCCTCCCCTGTCAATTCTCAAAAGATTCCAACACCTGCAACTGATATGAGACCACCAGACATGCTGGACGATCAACGGTATCAACCGCCGACGTGTTGTTGCTGGCGAGGCGCAACGACGGACTAGAAGCCGTACTGCGCGGCTTTGCCGAGGAGCGCAAGAGAGAGAAGAACGCTGCCAGTGACGGATGAAGTACGGAGGTATGGAGGTACACCGTTAGGTATGGGTAGACGTGAGAAAGCGACGAAGAAGAAATCAATGGGAGATGGAGCTGGAAGAGCATCGGGCTACGGAGATATGCCATAATTTGCGGGAGGGGAGATGAAAGTGCCGATTCATGGCTACCGAAAGCTTGTTGACTTTTCTTACGACGAGCGCACGAACGGTCTGATGGCTGGTTTGCAACAGTATCCTGGCACGACTGGTACAGACGATGAGCCACAAGACGAGGAACGCATTAGATGTAAAGACACTCAACTCAGTCAGCAACGCTTGGCTATCCCAATTCACGAATCCGAAGACAGTTTGACAATCTGTAGGGTGAAAAGCATTAAAAGTACACTAAATCCACCATGCCGAATCAAGCGCCGGACGAAACGACCAAAACATAACGCTGCGATAGGGTATCAAACACCGATTGCTGATGATACATCTCCCGTCTCAGGTCTAGTACCGCACTCCGCCAGAGGCTTCGGGGTACTGCGCAGGCTGATACGACGGGCTCGTGTGAGCGTAACCCGGCGCAACGGGCTGATGCGGATCGTGGATCGTGTTGACACCGTTGGAGTATCCAGCGCCAGGAGCGGCGGTCGAGCCGGTGTAGCCAGTATCTTGAGACGGCTGGACGCCCTGGTGATGATGCTTCTCGTGGTGGTGAGAGTCCGTCGCGGGTGCCACAGTGCCAGACGTTGCGAGCTCGGCGTCGCTCGTCGCCGTGTTCTGCTTCCGCCGTCGGAACAAGCCTCGAGCGCCCGATCCCTTCGTGTAGTTGTTCGCCGGCGATGGGCCGAAGCGCTTCTCCTTCTTGTGATGACGGACGAGCAAGATCTGCAGGACGGCAGAGACCAGGAACAGGAGGCTAGAGCGTAAAGTCGCTCGGTCAGACCAGTCGAGAGCAAATGAGCCATTCTCGCCGAGTACTCACAAGAGAATGATGGCGACGGCAAAGACGACCTTCTGCAGAAGGCACGACCTGGTCAGGTTCGGCCGGTAGTCGGTCGGCGGCGACGTCGTCGACTCGCCAGTCTCGGTGTTTCCGCTGCCAAGGGGCGTCGAGACGTCTCCGCTGCAGCTGTGGCGGCCGGATCTGGTCATGATCGTGACGGCGATGAAGCCGCCGACGAAGAGAGCATCCAGGATCAGAGCCAAGATGCCGAAGCCCTTGAGCCCGCCAATGAAGCAGGTCAAGAGCAAGGCGAAGGCGGCCCAGATGATGGCCCCGCCTGCGATGCCCGCGACCGCCTTGACACGGTTGGGCTGGGAGAGATCATTCTTCGCCTGCACCGCGAGGAAGTACGAGTAGATGGCGAGGATCAGGATGGCGCCCAGAAGCTGGATCAGCCGCAGCAGGGTCTGGGCCGCCTTGAGGAGCTTGCCACCTATCGCCATCGTGAAATGGGATACTGGCTGACGAAAAGGAGAGTCGCGAGAGCCACTAAGTATGTATGATATGGTGAGATGGTGACTGCCGGGCTAAGCAGACGAGGGCGATGATGAGGAAGCGAAGGATGATTTATGTTAGGGATGGGGCTCAAGGGGACTTTATCCCACGCACGAATCTATTCACGTCATATTGGCTCTCGCCAAGGTCTTGCTCGCGCTACTGTACGTAATTGCTCCGCTCCGTACGGAGATGACCAAGGCCACGGTCATCCGTAGGAGCCTAGTACGCAGAATTGACTGCGTACGTACTACAGTAGTAGTCAGGCGCACACCATGGAGCTTCCACCAGAACTGTGCCTAAAGATATCTAATTATCAAAAGTAGCAGGCACGAGCGAAAACTCTGTCATTCTTGCGTGTAGCACTGCAGGAAGCAAGGTTCATCAGAAATTGTGAACTCCGCTTCGTGCTCCTCAAACAGAAGTCGAGGTTGACAACTTTAGACACTGCTTCTTGAGAAGCTTGTATGAGGTCGGTCAGCGGAAATCTCCGGAGGTACGGAGTACGGAGTACGAGCGAACAGGAATGGCAGATACAGTAAGAGTTCTCTGACTTCTGCGAGATACGCTCGATTTACAAAAGATTTGACAAAACATAACGTCGCCACTCCAACTGGTCGGGATATTTCTGTTGACGGACCTCGTACATATATCATTCCTTGCTCCGCCTTGTCTTCTCCTCGGGCGCAAAAACTTGGTTTGTGGTCGACGTGGAAAGTCAATTATGACGTCTCCTCCCTTCGCCCCACAAGACCGTTGGCCATGCGTGCCAAGTTCGCCTCCTTACCACATTAAGTAACTCCGACGCGGCGGGAAACCATCGTGGCTTGAGCATTGAGCCTTCCTTCGCCACATATGGCGTGGACTGTGGTGGCTTGTACGAGTACCAGCACCACTGAGGTGTGTGGCTGCAGCTCTGATGAGTAATCCCGACCCTCATGTCGCCTGATCTGCCTTACTCAGCGGGTTAGGTCAGCCGCCCCAGGCAACCTGCAGTGCTCCCCCGACCCTGTCCGTCCCCCCCTAAAAAAATAGTCTCCGTACACTGCCATGTCGACTCTCTGAGGGTGCAGTCTACGCATCGCCTAAACGGCGATTCCTGGGGCTACAGCGCTCTCACAATCAATGCATGTACATATCTTAGCCACAGAACTTTAGCTACCGGTGAGGTGAACAACATGCCGACCATGCTGTCGTTCACAGCCTCTTGGAATAGATGCCAGTTGCTAGACATATGTAATACGGTGACCTGCATACCGGTACCATGGCGTAGCGCCTGCAACGGTCCAGACTAGTCAAGCAAGGAGCAACGCTCTGTTATCAGTAGGGAACGCAGTGCCAAAGAAGGGGCCTGTCTCCCGGGGAACGCTACTGCACTGCAGTTCTGCTTTTCATGTATCTCAATCTATATACGAGTATCTGTACTCGTAAGGAGCGTAGTAGAAGAGAGACAGGATGCTTCTTGTTCCTGGCATTTGGGTTTGAGGATGGATTCGGGTTCATGTTTCATCAAGACAGGGCTAAGTAGGATGTCTCTATTCCCGCTGAAGAGGGCGACAACCATGGCAATACCTGCATAGCGAGACTCCATGGCTCGGAGATGTAGCTTTACTCGTTTGGATTCGGTTCGATTGAGACTTCTACAGCAAGAGGTAGTGGCACAGCGAGAGGCTTCTCGGAGCAAAGGTTGAGGACTCTGTCATGATGGTGGACGAGAGTGAGTTGTGTGATAGCAACGACGAGGGCTAGGCAAGGGGAGGTGAAGGAGATTCAGGGAGCTAAGCAGCTGCGACAATCTCTCCGTCCCGACAGACCGTCCCTGGCGCAAGCGCACCCATGTAGACCCACACGCCCTGATCGCAGATCTCGAACCCTAGTCCGTCACGTCCTTCGTCACCGGCGGTATCCTCCACGTAGTCGACGCAGCGAAGATCCACTTCTCCGGTACAGGAACCGTCGCCACCGCCCCGAGTCGACGGCTCCCATGTGATTCGACCGTCGATGCAGATTGTCCCTGGAGCGACGAGACCCATCGGAGTGTAGTCCGTTCCGAGATCGTTGCACAGGGCCCACGTCGTGCGTGAGGGACAGGAGACCTGGCCCTCGTCACAGACCGAGACCGAGACGGGCGAGTTCGCGAGATCCGACGTCGTAGAAGAGGACGGGACCGTCGGCAGGGGGGTCGGCGACTCGGAGCTCGGCGACGGCGTTTTCGTGGTCGAGCCATCGAACGGTCCGGACGCGTCGGCCAACGTGTTGCTATGATACACGGAGCCGAATCCAGAAGCCGTGACCGTAGAGGTTGTCAGGCTTGTGGACACGATCGTCGTGTTCTCGTCGTACACATCAGCTTCGTTGAACGGAGATCCGGTGCCATCGGGCAGAGCCTCCGAGGTCGAGCTCTCCTCGGGGAAGAGGCTGCTAATCGTATTGGTCGGGTTCGAAGTCGTCTCCGGTGCTGGGAGTTCCCCGCTGCTGATATCCACGGTCGCTGCTACGTGGAGAACGGGTGCAAAAGTGGTCGGGGGCGGTTCGTCAACCGTCTCCTCCACCCGTGGGGCTGGGGCGTGCTCCCGGACAGGTGAGACGGCTCCGTCAGCGCACGGGCCTGGATATGGTGGGGTGTCCTCTGTGACGCCGCTGCCGTAGACCACATCAATCCCGCGATTGGGAAAGACGAGCGCCCGATTCTCTTCCGTCGTGCACTGCCCTCTGGGTCCGATGTTGGCGAGAAAGATGTCCGGGAGAGCGGCGATCCAGTTCATCAGGTCCGCATCACTCGAGCCGGCACCCTCGATCTCGACTTGAGCGCAGTTCATGTACATCTCACGGTTGCCGACCAGGTTGAACCACGTCCAAGCGAAGAGAGCCCTTCCGGACGGTGCGAACGACGGAATTGTAAACTCGTAGTCGGATGTTGGTGAGGGGCAGCCGCCGATAATGGACTTGATCACCTGAAACGTGATACCACCGTTATAGGACATCGACAGCTGGCATGACCCACCATGGTGGGAGGCGCCTCCAACGATGGACATTCTGTAGCTTGAGCCGGCCAGGTAAGTCTCGACCGGACGCCACGGGTCCTGCACGTTGTAGTTTTTGCAAGGGTAGTCCACCCCATCGTCGCGCAACGGAGCCACAAGATCGTAGTCAATGGATCCGTCAGTATTCAAGGGATCGTATTTGCTGCGCAGGGGAAACGGCCTGTTCATCTCCATGTGGCCAAGAGTCAGAAGGGCAGAGCCCAGAAGAATTGACAGCCGCGAGGCCATGGTGGTGAGTCTCATTTTGCTGAGCAGCAGATGATAGAACCTGATATGGGTTGTAGTTGGGTGAAGTTGTGATGGCCTTTTATTCCCGCACATATCAATATCACACCGGACGTCACAGGGCGGGGGTAGCCATTTCCCTGACAACGGCGCACGTGAGCTGGAGGGATCCTAAAAAGAGAAAACCTAGCATCTGGATGTGATCCAGACGCGTCCAAAAAGTGCAAGGAAACCATGAGGCTAAGGTAACTCCGGGCACCGGCAAGACCCTCATTCTTATCTTCGGTACCACATGTACGGTAAGGAGTTGAGTCCTACGGACCGGCCAATTCATCAGCAAGAAATCGCAAGAGACATCTTCAAGCTTCAACTATCAAGCTAGTTGAAGCAATTCTGACAGTCCCATTGTACATTCCTGAGCAAGGGCACAGGTGCAATATCGATGAAGCCGTACTAGGCCACATGGGTGGACATCCACCGGGTCTAGAGTTCTGGGAGCCACGGCCAGACAGAAGATATTGAGACACAGCAGCATCTGACAGCGGCTGACCAGGCATCATACTGTCGAGATACGAAGCCGGCCCCTGCTTCAAGATTCAAAGACAGGATAGCTACATACTGTACGTAGTCCGTAACATCGTCGGTCAGCAACAGCTACACACGTGACCGCAGAGCCTCTTCTAATCTCACGTGATGTAGGCGATACTTTGAGTACTGTGCGTATGTACCTGTCACGTGTCAAGTTGCAATGTTACGACTACTGTAAGTACTTCGTACAATACAGTAGGCAGGTGATGACGTCGTGACTCCGACCTAGCGGCGATGGGTCCAGATTAGCTTTCGTCGCGTACCTGGTTTCTGTTCGTCTGCGCGTCATGGAGCTGAGCTCCAAGGATGTCGATGTTGATCACGGTTTACTGCAGTCGTCGAGCGCAAGCATTGCATATACTCTTTTGATAGCGGATGACTTTTGTTTCTCGTTCCTCGTCTTGTGGTGCTCCATTGACCATCTGCTGTATCAGACCTATTCCACTTTGTCGACCTCGATTGCCTTTGCGGCCGTCTCCATCCGCCCCGGCAGTTCTCAGAGTCTTCTCGCCAGCTCCTAGGGTCCTAACAATGGCAAAGAGAAAGCGCGCGGCCACGGCCCAGGCAAAAATGTTGCAGGAAACCCCAGTCGCTCTGCCACAAGGGGTCGATCTTCCTACGGTCGGGGCAGCCACCGAGAAAGCCTCCAATGTCGTCCAATCTAAAGTAGAGAACGGCGCTTCGGATTCATCTCTGACAGATCTTTCTGGCGTCGAATTGCCGAAGCCAAGTACTGCAACCAAAGGAGAGAAAAGGCGCACGGCCAAATCTAGGAAGATTGCAGAAGGGTCTCTCGTCGCGACTCCCAAACCGAAGGTCAACGTCAAGCCAGAAGATGAAAATCCGGACGACGCGGAGCTCCGCGATCCTGAGATGGATGAGGACGGAGGAGAAGCTCCGGACGAAGAGGAGCTCAAGGTCGCCTTGTCACGTCCGCCGCCAGTCAACAGCGGCTACCTTCCGCTGCCCTGGAAAGGTCGATTGGGATTCGTACGTGATGTCCAGAGCGCCGTGACACTCATTAGATTGAGATTCCTTTTCATCTGCGACGTAGGGCTTACGATTCACAGGCGTGTCTGAACACGTACCTTCGTACAGCAAACCCTCCCGTGTTCTCGTCACGTACCTGTCGCATCGCGTCCATCCTGGAGAGACGGTATCCGCTCAAAGACCCCGCGGCGGCGTACCATCCGACTAAAAACCGGCCGGATCGGAACCAAACTCCCAACGCTCCTCGTGGCATGGCCTATGTGCAGGAACTAGGTCTTACCAACGCGAGGGACATTGTGAAGATGGTTCGATGGAACGATAAGTTCGGCATCAAGTTCATGCGTCTGAGCAGTGAGATGTTTCCGTTTGCCAGCCATGACGAGCACGGCTACAAGCTGGCGCCATTCGCTTCCGAGGTTCTGGCCGAAGCTGGTAAAGTAGCTGGCAAGCTCGGCCACCGATTAACGACCCATCCCGGCCAAGTATGCTTCCTCCCGCAGTCGATACTCCGAGAGCTATTGCTAACACGGTTATTTTAGTTCACGCAGCTCGGCTCACCGAGGAAAGAAGTTATTCAGGCCTCGATACGTGACCTCGATTACCACGCCGAGTTGTTGAGTCTCCTAAAGCTCCCTCCTCAACTGGATCGAGATGCGGTGATGATCATTCACATGGGTGGCGTCTTTGGCGATAAGGAAGCCACTTTGGATCGATTTCGAGAGAACTACAAGCGCTTGTCTCAGGGAGTCAAGAAGCGCCTGGTCCTCGAGAACGACGACGTGAGCTGGTCTGTTCACGAACTCTTGCCAGTATGTCAAGAGCTCGATATTCCGCTGGTGCTCGATTACCATCACCATAATATCCTCCACTCGGACCAAGTGAGAGAGGGCACCCTGGACATCATGAACCTATACGATGACATCAAGAAGACCTGGACGAGAAAAGGCATCACCCAGAAGATGCACTGCTCGGAACCGGTACCCGGCGCCATCACTCCACGCCAGCGAAGAAAGCATAGTCCTCGGGTCATGGTGCTCCCGCCATGCGATCCAACTATGGATCTGATGATCGAGGCCAAGGACAAGGAGCAAGCCGTGTTCGAGTTAATGCGGACATACAAGCTGCCCGGCTGGGATACGATTCACGACATGGTTCCACACGCTCGTGTAGATGAAAACGCTCCTAAGAAGACAGGGAAAAAACCGACTTCAGAGAAGAAGGCGAAGAAAGGACCGCTCGAGAACGGGCAAGAACCGGATGCAGCGGCTGACGTCGTCGATGCTCCAGAGGAGGTCCTTCCACGATCGGTCCCCGACGAGGAAATAGGAATGGGAGGCCCAGATGGAAGGGTTTACTGGCCTCCAGGCATGGAGAGTTGGTTGCGCCCGGCTAAACGCATCGTAAAGAAGAAGGATCCGGCAGAAGTGGATACCAAAGTGTCGGTCAAGAAGAGACAGAAGTCGACTGTCAAGGAAACGGCCGAGGTCCTCTCGACCACCTCCGTCCAGAACAAGAAATCCACCGTTCTCAGAGGTGGTGGCTCAAAGAAAACAACAGCGAGAAGCATCCTGTTGAAGGATGAACTCGACGAGGAGTCGGATGGTCTGCCAGATCTCTCCGAGCCTGAGCCTGAGCTTCCTGTAGCAACTGATACGCCGTCCGCGCCTCAACGACAGAGCACCAGGGCCAAGAGGATCAACTACGCTGAGCAGGAGTGATATTTTTTACATGTTCGCATAGCGATTGCGGGAGGCACGTTCTCAGGGTGTCCATCCAACGCACAATCATGTATGGTATACTAAATCTAGGCGTCTTTGAAACGAGAGCGAAGCTTTTCTCAGTTTACACTTCTGACATGTACACCTTGTTGTCCCCAAGAGGTCTTGAAATTCTCGGCCTGGATTGCATTCATTAGCTGAAGTTAACAATATCTCCAAAGGCTGTTTCGGCGGAGTGGATGTAGGAGGGCGTGGAGGGTAAGTGCAGTACGCTACGTAGCACATGTCGTAAGTTTTACTTTTCCCAAACAACTACTCCGTACGTACGTAACGTACGTAGCGGCCGGCTCTAAGCTGTCGCCTGTAGATTGGGGTCAACCTTAGCTAATCAATAGGGCCCCGTGAGCCCATTCGGCCGGGGTGGACGTCACACTAGGCTGTCATCTACCCTCAACCAGGTGTCCCCTGTGCCAAGGACATACGTTCAAGGTACGTTGACAGATGAGATATACAGGAGCAGCGTATAGCTGACGTAAAGACAGCACCAAGGAACGCCCTTTAAGCTGGCTCCCTTTCCCCGGCCTCGTCTTCGTCCTTCCCCCTCTGCCCGGGGAGTTTTGTCACTGCTGCGTTACCTCGTGCCAAATGCGCGGCAGCGTGCCCGTGCTCGCTATTTTGATTTCCGGCACGAGACGTTACCGTACTACCGTCAGAGGGCGCAGTCACGGATCTACGGCTATCTGGTTGCGCGCGGACGTCGGCGGAAGCAACGTCGGACCTTCGGTAATCGAGTGCTCGCTCTCCTGTTTGGGAAATCCAGGAGGTCGGCCGATGCTGGCAGAAGAAAGAATGCTTGTCTCGGCAGAAGAGAGAACATGAATGTCCAAGACGCTGCTGGGTCGTCTATTGGGTCCCTCGCCATGGAAGGGGGACAGTCAGAGGGAAGGGAACGGGGGTCGAGGCGGCGGAAGCTAGCCGGCTACCTCAAGGTCGCGAATGAGCTACGCCAGTCGTACCAGCAGGTCTATGCTCCAACATGGTCGTCGAAAGTGTCCTTTCAAGAGGGTCAAGATGGGCCTGGCGGGTTCGCAGATGCCAGTATCGTCAACACCGGAGACGAGGAGATGCTGTTGTTCCCAAGTTACGCCCGGAGGCACATCAAAGCACAAGTCCCTCGAACGGAGGAGGAAAACCAAGCGGTACAAGCCACCGAAGGTGCAGATGGTACTAACGACGGCGCAGGAACGCAGGACGCAAAGTATTGGCGCCAGGAGTGGGAAAGATGGGAAGACGACAAGGCGATAGTGGATGTAGACGTCCGCGGCTGGATTTATTCATCTCACAGTGGACCTCTGGGCAGGAAGAACCGCCTTATGATTGGGCTTGCCCGGCATCTGAGCGGAGTACCAGCGCCGGCTTCTAATCCCGAGGTCGACGGCTATCAGTCGGACGATGCGCTCAGCCGTCGGTCTTTTGACATCGCAGCGGCACCTTCTAAGGGTGAAGAGGAGCTCGTCACGAAGGAGGCCGAGTCGATCGTGCGGAGGGGGCACGATGAGGCTGCCAATGCCGGCCGAGGCGCATATAGCGAAGGACCCGATCGCAGTGCCCATAACGCAGCTATCCTCAGCCCAGACGAACGCAACCAATCAGCGAGTCGCCTGTCGTCGACGGGACGCCAAGCCGAGTCACTGCATCCTACGACGACGAACAGGTCTACAGGGTCTGGGCGAGAGAGTTCCCCTGATCAGGCAGCTCCGGCGAAGCGGTCATCGTGGAATCAGCCGACGGATATGAGTCCAGCAGAATTGACATCCGCCAACACAAACCTCGTGGCCCGTCTGAAGCCGTTCTTGAGTACGCCGCTGAGCCACGTCCCGATCACGGTGTTCTTCTTCAATGAGAAGACTTCTCAGTCGCGGACCATTGAGACCAATGAATCCGGCCACTTTTGGATCAGAGCCGCCCTAGCTTTTGTGCCTACGACGGTCCGAGTGTTGGCCTCCGAGAGTCTGTCGGCGACGGAGGATGTTATCATCACCGAGCCCCGTGGAGTCAGCCTGATCAGCGATATCGACGACACCATCAAGCACTCCGCGGTCGGTAGCGGTGCCAAGGAGATTTTCAGGAACACCTTCGTCCGAGAACTGGGCGACCTGAACGTCGAAGGCGTGCGAGACTGGTACGGACAACTGGCGGAGATTGGCGTCAAGCTGCACTACGTCTCGAACTCGCCCTGGCAGCTGTATCCGCTGCTCGTCAGCTTCTTTTCCATGGCTGGCCTGCCTCCAGGCTCTTTTCATCTCAAGCATTACAGCGGTATGCTGCAGGGGATATTCGAACCTGTCGCCGAACGGAAAAAAGGGTCGCTGGAGAGGATCATGGGGGACTTTCCCGAGCGGAAGTTTATCCTCGTAGGCGACAGCGGGGAGGCTGATCTCGAGGTATATACCGACGTTGTCCTTGCCAATCCGGGACGAGTTGCTGCTGTCTACATCCGCGACGTAACAACACCGCCGTCGCGCGGCTTCTTCGATCCATCCGTTGGGCCCGCCGGTGAGAGTCGGGCGGTTGACGCTGAAGATCAACAGAGCGTATCTCAACCACATACATTAGTGGTCGACGAGAAATCGGCTCTGGATCAAGCAGCAGGTGGCCCGAAGAAGAAGGCTGTCGCGCCGAAGCAGGAAAGTGACCCGGCGGGAGGCGCTTCGTACAGAGTACGACCGGAGGCCTCTCGGTCGACGGTCTCAAGAATCGGGGACCAGCAGAGGCTGGCCCCGGCCCCTCCAGCCAAGCCTAGCTCACTGAGACAGAGCATCAACCAGGAGCCTGCACATCAGGCTGCCGGGAATCGGCGAACCGGTGAAGCGGACTCGTCCTCTTCGCGGAAAACGCCCCCGCCCTTGCCTCCTAAGCCGCCAGCATATGCACAAGGACAAAGCTCATCAACCCACTCCAAGACGGCTCCTGCTTCAGAGACACCGGTGGGCCCGCCTGCGATCAGAACACCCGAGCAGGAGCCGCCCGATGAAACACAACGAGACGATTCAAATCTGCTCCGTCGAACGGTGGCAACCGCATACAACAAACTCCCCTCCGCGTCAGCCATCCTGCGAGGGGTGACTGGTACCGCTGATCATTCAGCAGCGTCGGAGTCGTCTTTGCAAGAATCCTCCAATTCATCCTCGTCCCAACCACCGTCCCAGCCAAGATCTGCGGCGTATGATGCGCTGCAAAGGACGATGACCGCACCAACCGGATCGAACTCTTTCACTCATCGTGCCGGAGGCGAGCAAGGCTCGAGGACCGACAGTCCTGTTCAACCATCGAACACGTCCTCTTCACGGCCGTCCGAGCCTCCTCCCCCACCGCGTCCCCGCCGTCGCCAACAGCAGGCACCCCCGCCACCACCGCCTCCGTCACGACGAGCCTTGACCTCGTATCCCGATACGCCAGCGCCCACCACCGCCACAGCGTCACCCAGCGTTACGGCGTCGCTAGCTTCTCGGGCCATCAATCGGCTCAGCGAGTCTCATCTCACCTCGGCTCAAGCAAGTGATACAGTCGAAGATAGCGGCACCGTGTCCACTAGTCATCACAACATGCATCCTTCAAACAGCGATGGCGCCTCTGGCCAGCGCAGCAACGCCTCGTCCGTCACAAACAACAACAACAACAACAACAACCTCACCGCCACAGCCACGACCGCTGCCGCAGCCACAGCCACCTCCGCCGCAAATTACAAGAGAGAAGAGCTCTGGCGGCGACGCTGGTCTCGCGCCCAGGAGACATTCGAGAAACAAGGCGTCGCCCTCATCAGTTGGCGTGTCGGCACGGACGTGATCGAGCAGTCTGTGAAGCTGGTCAAGAAGATTCTGCACCAAGACCGAAAAGAGGTCTAGTAGCTTGCTTGGCGTTCTGGATTCTTGGTGCAGGGCTTTGGTGCAGGGCTTCCGGCGCTTATCGGGTTTCAAAAGAGTGACTTTTGCGGAAGTACGTATGACATGTGTATGTATGTATCTATATCTCCTCGAGGTCGGTTGTTCTGGGTCTACGCGTACATACATACATACATGCCTGTGGAGTCTCTTCCTCGCTATCGTAATTCAGCTTCTTTTGGAGTCTTTTTGTATCCTGCCCATGGGTCTTTCGATCACTTGCTGACAGGTCTCCATATTCTTCCCCCATGGATCTTCATCCAATACTCTCCCCCATCACTCTCCAAACATTCTCCTCTGTGGATCTTCATCGCATTCTTCTCTCCACAGACTTGTATATTCTTTCCCCCCGAGGCACAGACTTCCATGTTCTTCCCCCCAACAGACCTCTATATTCTTCCCCAATGAATCTCATCACATCATCCCCCTCCCATGGAGTTCTTCTAGTCTTACTTCTTCGGGTCATCTCTTACCACACTTACGTACAGCATACGGTGCTGTACCAACTTCCCACGGTAAGAAAACCCCTGGGGCAGGGAAAAGTCAAAAGACTTTGTCATTTCGCAGTTACGTTCTTAGACCACAGGCATGATCTCTTTTTTACTTTAGTACACTGCTTTTGTTGTGGTTGGTGGTTGGTAGTTGTGCTTAGACCGGTGGCACCGCCGCTTTTGCTGTTGGTAGCACAGTGGTGGAGTGCCGGTGGGACACCGATTACCGTACGCACGGTGAGTGCAGAAGAGTACTGTACGGTATACACACGGATGTGCGGGATGTTTTATTTTATTTTATTTTATTTTATTCTTACACTGATTTAGCTGTAGAGCCATGCAGAACTTCTAGGTACATGTTTGTTTCTCCAGAAAACCTTTGGAGGAATAAAAACTGGAGCTTGGGAGAGACTAGGGAAAATCTTGTGGAATATGCAGTAGCTAAGGAAATTTGTACATGTAGCTATTTGTTAAAACAAACAGTTGACTTGGTAGAGCTTAGAAAGAGAGTTGGTGGGCTAGGTTGAACTGATGTGCGGGATGTACGGACGTGCGCAAGAGCTTCAAGCAAAGAAGGAAAAGGGCAGATAGGGGAAAGGGAAAAGAAAAGGTTCTTGATTGAACAACTGAATTTGATCGGTCGGTTGGTAGTTCAAGTGTATGGTCACATTGCATGTATTCATGCTATTTTCTTTGTATTGTTCCCTCCTCATTGGCCCCCCCCCCCCCCCCCCCCCCCAACATATACGCACACACATCTTCGCCTGGGGGCTTGTTAAGGGCTTGCCTGTCGACGGTTTGCCTAAAGATAGTACAAGTACTTCCGTACTATAGGATACAGGTGGCCTGCGACGACTCAAACCTCCACGCGGTGCAGGCTGGGAACCTCGGGGCAGCGATGGCAGGCAGTCTCCCAAGCTGCTTGTAGTCGCTGCACCGAGAGCTAATTGAGTCACCGGTCGAGCTGCTGGTGCCCGTGGAGCGACGGTCCACCGGAGGTGTCGCGCAGGCACCCTGGACGCCCCCGTGAAGCGACATCAGCGGAACGGAGGACTGCGACCAAACTGGTTATGAAAACCACCCGACGGATGTCTACCGTGTACGCTACGGCCCGAAGCCGGCCCTGCAGCTGGTGGATGTGAAGTCTAGGCATCCGACAGGGCACCTCTGGAGTAGGAGTCCCATCGTGCACCCCCCCCCCCCCCCCCCCTAGCAGAGTCTCCAGCAGCTGATGCGTCAAGGATCTTGTTCTAGGAGGGGAGTGATATCTGCACCGCGGCATTATTAATCGAACGGGGACTGCGTGTTCAAGAAGGCGAGCAGGTAGCCTGAAGGAAGCCCGCCACTCCAGTGCCTAAGGGCCGTGTGATAGCCGAAGTGCTGGCTTGATGGTTTTGCCTAAGGTCTTGCCACGGGTTCCCTTCAGACTGCCTGTAGACCAGGGCCGGGGCACTGGAGATTCTCTGTTCTCTGTTCAGAGAGTCTCCAGTGGGCCACCACGTACAACCGGGGCCCCACAGGCAACAGCGGGCAGATGGAGACTCCTCCCTACTTGGTTAGTGGGCTGGAAAGGCAGTCCTGCAGGTGCTGGCATGGCCTGCAGGGTCCGTAGAGCCTTTGAGGCATGGTCGGCCTCTGTACAAGAGATCTACAGAGGTAACGCGAAACAGCGAGAGCTGCGGGGCGTGGCATATAATGGCAGTGAGGGCAGTAGGGTCTGGGCCTACTACGAGACTGTCTATATGGCCTGAGAGGACGGAAGCGCATGCCGGTCCGTACAGAGTGCAGGCTCAGGCTGCAAATGACAGGCTCAAGGAGCAAACTGCAGTTGGAGCGTGGGCTCCGGGCTGGCAACCCAGCGCTCCGAAGCAGGACCTAGAGGTGAGCATACACGGCGGAGCGCAAAAGGCCTCGGGACTGCGGGGAAGTGTGGCAGAGACCCTGCACAGGATGTCGACTCTGCGCTATGCCTCGGCATAGCTCAACTGTGGCCTGACAAGATGCCATACCGGTCGGCCCTTTGGCTCGACGCCAGCTTGTTGAAGGCCCAGAGCAGCATCCTGACACAAGTCCGGACAGGTAAGATTGGGCTGGCAGCCTTCCTCTGCAAGCAACAGGTCCCCGACTTCCCAACACCGGCCTGCAGCTGCGGGGCGCAGTGGGAGACTGCCAGGCATGTAGTGATGGACTGCCCACGGCTGCAACGTGCACGCTGCAGTCTTTTTGCTGCGGCCTCCACTACTGACTACCAGGTGCTGATCTCACGCCCGAGGCCCGCCACCGCCCTTACAGCGTGGATCCTTCACCACGGTGTCCTTTCCCAGTTCTCCTGGGCGCAGGAGCAGCTGGCAGCTGGCTACTAGCCCAGCCACCCCCGATGTTCCACAGCGACTCGATAGGATAGCGCTAGCAAGGCGCTGCAGGGAGGAGGGGTTTCACCCCTAGGGGTTTTCCTAGCCTGTTTTCATAGCGGACCCAGCATAGCCTAGATACAACTAGTGCTAGAATGGTGTAGGCATACAAACAAACAAACAAAATACGATACAGGTACCACAGGATTCCAAGAAAAAAAAAAAAAAATTTGTTACCAACTCAACCAATCAATACTGGCGAGACGCAAGCCCTCCGCCAACGAGTGGTAGCACACGTAAAAATTAGATGCAGCCGGGCAGGGAACAGAAGCTTCCCAATCCGGATGACAACAACCTGAAGAGTCCTGCTCAGGGTGCTGGAATGGTTCCTACGGCTTGATCTTCTCGCTCAGTTTACCTGGGCCCGGCACCAGCTTCCCCCCCCCCCTGCCTGAGTGCTCTGCACAGCACCTCGATAGGAGAGTTCCCGACTAGAGGCCGCAGGGGAGGGTTTTTCGCCCTAGGGCCACATGACTTGGTCCGATGACCTGGACGTTTTCCCTACCACTTTCATTTATCCCCGGCATAATCTAGCCTAGCTGGCTTTAGAATGGAGTAGGAATTCATACATACGAGTACATACGTATGTAGATGCCACAGGATACAAGTACCGCAAGATCCAAGCACCCCCCCCCCCCCCCCCCAATCTCGTTCCCTTGCTTCTAGCCAGCCAGCCAGCAGCAGTACTGGCTTCCTCATAAATCATCATCTCTGTCCCGATCCAAGGTCCATCTGTCTGGCATCACGACGTGTCTGTTCACTGTCGATTTCTTCGTTGTTACTTTGCTTTGATGTCAACCTGTTTCCCATGTCGAGGCCAGTCTTAGCGTCGACGAGCCCTAGTATTAGCAAGCCGCTGCGCACGTCAGACCGCCGCCCTACGGTGGACCGACCCAACGCAGACTATCTATGACAGACCGACCCGTGACAGACTGGCCGAAGGCAGACTGTTCATGACAGACCGACCCATGACAGACTGGCCCAAGGCAGACCGGCCCATTGCGGCCTTGGCTCAGCAGCGATGCGGAATAGCAGGTCTTACTGTGCGAATGTCGGAAGCGCCGGGCTGGAGGGTGAGGTGTCCGGGGCCGCGGGCGGACGGACGAGCAAAGGCGGCGACGACCTTGTCCGCTGGGACGATTGCTGTACTCCGTACTTTACGAAGTACTTGGGTTTCTTCTTCCTCTTCTTCTTCTTCTTCTTCTTCTTCTGTTGTCACGGCGCACGGAGTTGAGTTGCCCTCGGTTTGCATCCAGCCGTTCGGTTGGCTCAAACTCGAGGGCACGCGTGACCTTGGAGAGGTGATGGCGATGGTGGCGGTGACGATGGCGGTGGAACGCTCTCGTGTGACTCAAAAGACGTGACTCCAGGACCCTACCGCACAGAAGGCTGTTCCATAGATCGCTGCGCTAGGCTAGAAGCAGACAAGCCGGACGACAAAGTGCGCCGGGCCGGCACAGAAGGTATAAGAACCGAAAACGCCTTGTTCATGATGAGGCCGGAGCGCCCGGGGCGGGAGGCTCGGGATCGGCGTGGGCGATGCCACGCTCGGCCTGGGCGTCGGGATCCATGCGCGAAAGCGCCTTGCGAACCTCGGCATCCCAGTCGCTCCAGGCGACCAAGGCCCACTCGAGGAAGCCGACCAGGTACAGTGCGATGCACTGACCGACCCACAGGCCCTTCAACCCCCACCCGTGGAAGGCGAGATAGATGCCCAGGGGCAGGGCGCCGGCATAGTAGCTCACGATGTTGACGGCAGCGCCGACGTGTTGGCGGCCCATGCCCCGTAGACTCCCGCCGCAGCTACCGTTCAGACCGTCTGCGATCTGGAAGAGCGCGACGTACGGCATGACCTCGGCCGTCAGTCGGACCACCCTCACGTCGTCGTTGAAGATCTTGGCGTAGAAGTCTTTGACGCCCATGAGCAGCGCCAGCACGAGCAGGCCGATCATCATGCTCAACCAGGCCGCCACGTTGGCGGCCCGCGCCGCGGCCCGAGCGTCCTGCGCACCGAGAAGGTTGCCCACGCGCGAGCTGGCAGCGACGCCGATGCCGAAGGGGATCGTGTTCACGACCTGATCCGTCGTCATGATGACGCTCTGCGCAGCCAGCGGGATCGTGCCAAGCCGGCCAGCTGCCAGCGCGACGATCTCGAAGGCCCACCATTCGGTGCCGACGTGAACGACGCCGAGAAAAGCGAGCCGGGCGAAAGTGCGCAGGTTCTGCAGGCATCGACGCGACCAGCCACCCCAGGCCTGCCATCCGTCGACGAGGCAGGCGTAGCCGACCAGGAGGAGAAAGGACAGCCAGTACGAGATGCCGGTGGCGACAGGCGCCCCTTTCAGTCCCATCTTGAAGGTGTAGACGAAGAGGTAGTTGAGACCGACGTTGACTGGCGAGGTTACCAAGAGGGCATAGGTGCCAGGTCGCATGATCTCTGTACTCGCCATCAGTACGAAGACGCAAGACCGGCGGATCGGTAGCGTACCCTGCGCCTGGAGATACTTCTTCATGCACTCGAAGTAGATGTGGCCCAGCCCTCCGGGGATCAACCAGCCGAGGAAGACGGCGCTGCGCCGACACAGCTCGGGTTCTTGACCCAGGAGCCCGAAGACCGGCTCGGAGAAGAACCATAGTACGGCAACGGGAAGGTAGAAGATCGTCAAGACGAAGAAGGCGCGCTGCAGCAGGATGCCAAGATCATGTGGGTTCTTGCTGCCGGTGAAGGTGGCGGAGCAGAGCGTGTCCAGCGCGGTACTACCGCCGAGGGCGATCAGCCAGGCTGTGCACATGGCGAACATGTACGAGAAGGCGGACGTCGCCAACGCCTCCGGGGACAGGCGGCCGACGACGAGGACCGAGAAGGTCTGCAGCGAGTTCTGGAGGGCGTAGGCCAAGATGACGGGAGTCGAGTTCTTGAGGAGCAGGAGAAACTCGTCCAGGACGATCCTGGATCTGGGCCTTCCATCGTCACCGTCCAGCTCGTGGGTCTCGCCGCGAGTGTGGCTGATGCGGCTGCGCCGATCGGGTGGCGGTTTGGCCAGCAGGGCCGTACGCTCGTGCGGTCCGCTCTGGATCCACCATCTGCCTTTCCGGAAGACGTTGGAGAACCAGGACGATCTGCCCATCGAGCCGGTCATGCCGGAAACGACCGAAGAAGAACAAGAACGAGTCCGACGGAGAGAATTCTCCGTCGATCAGATGTTGACATGTACGTACGTACGTACGTACGTACGAGTACACAAGCTTTGCTCTGTCGAGCAATGCATGACGTCGCCTGCACTCCGCGGCCGGAGAAGAGAATCCGTACGTAGACTGATCTGGTTGGCTACCACACCGAGCTACTGTACAGCAATTATCGGCTTGACTACGAGTGCTGTTGATCGACCGATCGACCGATCGAGCAAAGTCTCGTGGAAGAAGCGCGGAGGCCCGAGTTGAGGGGTTGATGACTAACCAGCCCTCGGACCGGAGAAATGTTGCTCTGGTGCTCGCACGAAAGCCTTTTCGATTCTACGAGGCATAGCTGGAACGTCGCGGGGTTCCTACCGAACTAGGAGACTGGGAGCTGTATGCAGTGCTATGCGGTATTGGGCCTGTTCATGCAGTTGTCCGATGTCTTCCTTGTACTAAACCCCGTCACAGTTGAGTGTAGTCGTGAGGTCGTATGCGTATATTCCTGGCCATTGTGGTAAGCGTCCTCCTTCCAGCGGATGGACTAAACGCCTCTAAGCCTACCGTAGTTGGCATGTAATGTAGAGTGGCGCGAGTGGGTCGGCAGATGGTCAAGCCAGCCGAAAGCAGCCCACGCAGTCACACGGATCACGTCCCCTTGTCCGAACGTACTCGCAGAAGGTGTTTATAGGACGTGCAGCGGTGGTGTTCAAGGCTTCAGCAGTAGACATCTGGACAATCGGCCACGTGTGACTTCTCGATCGTCAAATGCGGCGTCGAGTATGCGACGATGAAACAGCACAGGGGCAAGGCTGAATCGGCGCTGTAACGATACGGTAGGGCTGGGGGGTCGCAACCGCAGCCACGTGATATTTCCGATCTGATCTACGCAGTGGGTGACGGATATATTGTTGCGGTAGTACTATTAGTAAGCTGAGCAATCAGCGATCCTGTCAAAATACCGAGCCCCTGACCCACACTGGAGTCTTTAGATGCCTCGAGAGTTCTGACGATGCGGCTCTGCAACCGACTTTCGCCTGTGCTCCTGTAACATTATATCCGTCATCCACCTCGTAGTCCAACTCTAATTACGTACATACGTAGCTACCGTCCCGAGAACGGAGCCTCCGGGAAAGCCTAAGCCTGAGCCTTGTCGGCAGTGTCTCCATGATCCTGGACGTGCAGCGCCGCCTTGAGCGATGATCTAATCCGGGGTTCCACATCTTGGGTAGCTGTCGGTGAGACGAGCTGGGCAATGTCTCGGATAGGTAGCGTACGGTATCGGTACCGGGATCGGATAAAAAACCCTACCGTAGATGAGCCGAGAGACAAGGGTCTTGCGCGTGCACTGAGTGATGTTTGCGAATCGAGTGTTGGAGAGATGGAAATGATTCGAGTCTGGACATCGGTGCTACACTGCTGTACGTACACTGTACGCGAGAATACTGTACGGTATATACATAAGTACGTGGGGGAGGGTCGAAGGCGACCGCCGTTGAGCTGGTGTGTGTATGTGTGTGTGCGGCTGTGTGGTTGCTGTGGAGCTGGGTGGTGAGACGCAAGGAGAATGAAGCGAGGCGTAGTCGAGCCGGCTGGAGCGCCGTGCACTGCAGCTATATCAGAGAGCCCGACACACACGGCGGGGACGAGACCGAGCTTTCGCTGCTGCTGCTGCTGCTGCTGCTGCTGCTGCTGCTGCTGCTGCTGCTGCTGCTGCTGCTGCTGCGATCTCGGCTGCTCCGGCTCATCGTGTGCTTTCCCTGCTGCATCTCCTGGGCCGA
Source organism: Lichina pygmaea (assembly GCA_963422465.1). Taxonomy (NCBI): domain Eukaryota; kingdom Fungi; phylum Ascomycota; class Lichinomycetes; order Lichinales; family Lichinaceae; genus Lichina; species Lichina pygmaea. The sequence goes on from OY730172.1 coordinate 3,316,331, forward strand.
CGCTCGACCATCTCGGTGCTCCAGTGAGGTTGCGGAGCCGTCGCGATGGACGACACGACCTTGGCCACTCCAACCGTCCCGGGAGCCGCGGCCCAGACCACGTCGGACAGGCAGGAGCCGGAAACGACCCAGAGCCCTGAGCCGATCGTCACGACGATCGTGACCAAGGATGGCGTTCGGCTGTTTCCTCAGCCGACGAACGATCCGCTGGATCCGCTCAGCTGGGACCCAGGGAGGAGAAATCGCGTCTTCTGCATCGTGTGGTGGATGTAAGTGGCTGCGTCGGTGCTCTCGCCGAACCCCCTTCCTCGAACAGCGGGGCCAACGTGCAGGAAGGTGCTTCCTCTCCGCCTACATTACCACCACCACCACGATGCCATCGTTTTTCGAGCTCCGGTGGCTCTATGGCATCGGTCACTCCCAGGTCACCTGGACCATCGCCATTCCCGCTCTCGGCCTCGCCGTCGGGTCCTTGCTCTGGTCCTCGTTGGCTGATACATTCGGACGGCGCATCGTCTTCCTCGTCGGCACTGTCGTCGCGCTCGCCGCGACGATAGGTGCCGCGGAAGCCAAGAGCTATGATGGCTATATGGCGGCTCGCTTCTTCCAAGGCTTCGGCGTCAGCCCAGCGGCAACGGTGGGCTTGGCCATCATCAACGAGTATGTCCGTTCCGACAAGTCGACTCGTCCTCTCCGTCGCCGCCTAGCGCCGTGCCCCGGTCCCGCATCCGCAAGCGCTGCTGACGTCTTCTCGCCGGACAGTCTTTCCTTCGAACACGAAAGAGGCCGGAGAGTGTGTCAGTGGGTGGTCGCCCTCCACATGGGGCTCCTGTTTGGCCCACTGAGTATGTCCACAGCATGCCCGCGACGTACGTGGAGTGTTTGAAACTGTACTCACGACGATGTAGTTGGTGGCTTGATCGGCCTCGTCGGCCCCGCCTGGGTCCAACGGCTCCCGGTGATCTTATTCGGACTCCTCCTGCTCGTCGAGTTGGCGTTCCTGACGGAGACGCTGTATCCGCGTTCTCGAATGCTGACGAGCATGCCTCGGGTCGCGAACGGATCGGTCACCATCGAGATGGAGGAGGCCGGCCCGGCAACGGGGAAGCCGGCGGAGGTGGCCGACAGACGGACCGCCAACCTGCCGTTCTTGCAGCTGAGGCCGGTACCGGGAGTGCGACACCCGAAGCCGTGGGACTCTCTCGTCCGCTTCGTTTGGACGTTCAGGTTCCTTGTCGAGTCCCTGCCTGTCTTCATGTACTGCTATGCCTGGCACTGGTGGATGTTGTCCGTCATCGCCGTCATCCCTGCGGCGTACGTCAAAGACTCCCCACAGGTCCCAAGTGTCCGCTTCGTGGGTCTGATCGTGGGCACGCTCTTTGGCCACGTTGTCTTTTCCGGCTGGCCGGGTGACTTTATCGTGGCTCCGACCCATGGCGGCGTCCGTGTCCCCGAAAGGCGACTGTGGTTGGCATACCTAGGAGCTCTGCCGAGCGCCGGTGCGTGCCGATCGTTCCCGTCATCGGCCGCTGCTGCTGACACCGCCGCCCGGTCGGCCTGATCGTGTGGAGCGTTAGCATCGACCGATCCTACGACTCAACGGTCGGGCAAGCTGCACTCTTCTTCTGTAGGTATTCTCCGCGTCTGAGCCTTTTCGGAGATGCTGATCGTGAGTGATTAGTCGCCGGCGGCGTTAAAATCGGGAACGCGGTCATCGCAGCTTACGTCGTGGATTGCTATCCGCTGCAAAGCACGAGTGTGATCACCTTCTATTCGGTGCTCTTGAACTCCACCACCTTTGCCAACCCAGTAGGTCGCATGGTCTTCCGCCGACACGTGCCGTACTAACTCGGCATCCTGCGGTTCTATGTCAACCATTGGCTCGGGGACGTGAGCTTCATCCGGACATTTGCCATCCAAGGAACAGTCACGTTCTTCGTCACCGTGGCTGGGCTAGCTCTGCTCCAACGGTTCGGCCCGACACTCCGAGCAAAGACGGGCCAGCCGCGTTGGGTCAACCCTGAGCACGACCCATCTTGAGTTTGGCCGTGATGCCCTTGGAAGGCTGTACAATCATCGGCACCAGGCTTGTCTTCATTCGGAGAGAACCCTTGGCATTCTTTGAACCGTCGACGCTCGGTTTCGCACCGAATCTTTGCCGCAGGCAGGGGCACAATCTTTTGCGACCGTATCGACATGTCCATACGTCGACTACGGTCCTGCCGATTGCTACCCACCGCTCCATGCTGTTCAACGTGCCCTTGAGCTTGACATTGTCACCCCGGCGTTTCTCAGCCGCCGCTAGCTGTTTGATCAGGATGGGTGTGATCGATATGAATCTGATCTTCTGTGCTCGATGTTCAAGAGATTGGAAGAGACTCAAGAAATGCCAGTCGACATCTGAACGGATGTCCATAGGTGAATGACCGAGGCAGGTAGGGGGGGGGGGGGGGGGGCGCGCCAGAGCTAGGAAATTCCAAGATCATGGTCTCGAGCGAAGCAGAATGCAATAGGGTAACCATAGCCAGCCCCGCGAAGAAACAAGGCCGAGAGCCCAGACCCATATGAAGCCTGCCTCGCAAGGAACCTATCGACACGGCCGACGGTTTTCCCTACCATTTTTCCACGTAGGGCCGGATGTCCATCTCGTACGTCCAAGCCGTACGGGGCTGGGTGTGTAGATGCCAATACGCATCTGCAATCTGAAATCGGACGTCAGTCCTCGCCCAAGGAGGCAAATGGCCAAGGGACAGTCGAGACGGCCTTTGGCACGAGAACGAGGCGATCTCTTACAGCGACGGGGTCGATCTTCGAGTCGGTCGACTCGCCGACGCTCAGCCCCTTCGTAGCCGGGACATCGATCACGCCGTCAATGATCGCATGGCCGACGTGAACGCCTTTGGGGCCAAATTCCTTGGCAAGGGACTGCGACAAGGCTCGCAGCGCATGCTTGCCAACGGCGAAAGACGCCACGTTGGCGTTCGCCTTGACAGATGCAGTTGCGCCGGTGAAGATCAACGAAGGCGGGTGCTGCAGGTGCGTTGACTTCAACAGCAGCGGCAAGGCCGCCTGACTAAAGTTGAAGGCACCAACGCTGCAGTCACACCAGCGACATACGGCCACGGTCAGCCAGCTCACAACACGAAAGCCGCCGCTTTGCGTCGTTGCCCCACAACGAGTGGTGTACGTACGCATTGCTGCCGAAGCCTCGCGTGAACTCATCGAGGGTCAGGTCTAGAAAGGGCTTCGTCGAGAAGCCCTGGCGGAAGCTCGGTCAGCAGCGGCTCAAGCCGGGTCTGGATCTACCGGCTTACGCCGCCAACGTTGTATATCGATGCTGCGAGGCTACTCTCCCCGAACTCGGTCGCTATCTGGCCGAAGGCGCTCTGGACGCTCGATGGATCTGTCACATCGGCACCGATGCCGACTGCCTTGCCGCCAGATGAGTTGATATCGTCGACGACATCTTGGTAGTTGTGGGGATTGCGAGCCAAGACGACGATGGCATAAGACTTTGCAAAGCGGCGGGCCAGGGCAGAGCCGGTGCCGCTGCCTACCCCAGCGATGATCGTAAACGGTCTTGAAGCGGCCATCTCTGCCGGTGTTACAGAACTAGGGTCTTCGTCGGGAGTGCCTACGAGAAGATGTCAGGCAGGCCTGCGGATGGTCGGTACCTTGGTACTTGACCATCGATGACTAAAGCAAGGATGTCCTCGCGACGGAAATAAGTTTACCCGAGCCGCTGGAGGGGGGCACCAATACGTACCGTACCGTACTCCCGGCCGCGGAGCCGCATGATCTGAAACCACACAGCCGCAGACAGCAAGTCAGAGAGACTCGATAGGTAACGGTACGTAGGTGCGGTATGTACAGAGGTAAGTACTAGCTGCGAAGTACGGAGTACGTACGTACGGATTACATACGTACGATATGTACTACGTGGATACAGACTCAGTGTCTATCAAAAGTACTTTGTCAAAGTCCTCCACAGCGCGAGGTGCATACGTACCGGAAACACGAGTACGGTACGAGTATGCAGAGGCACCTCGTACGTGACGTTCTCTTTATAGCTGCACTTCAGTTCCGCTAGGCCCGATCGGGACGGCGTTACGAGGTCAACTCTAATTGGTCAGTCTATCGAGTCAGGTCGGGGGTTAGTCAAAATAGATTGCAGAAGTACAAGGTACATAGGGAACGTACAGTACTTACTATCCCAGAGAATTCCATCGATTCCAAGGTCATGCCTCAGTGAGTACCACTCATTGTACGGAAGTACGAGGTAGGTAGCATGTCCCTCCGGCTTCTCCGTTCCTGAAGACATTGAGACAGATATGTTATTGCTGGGAGGGAAGTGCTACACACAATAACATCGTCGCCACTCTGGTGACAGATGACGTCATGGGAAGGTGGAAAGCAGGGTTTGGCGACGTAGATCACGACATGACAATCAACGGTGATTTCTGGCCACCGACCCTCAAACTCGTACATGACAGGAGACACCTGATCGTTGTTTGCATATCGCATCCTGGCTCTTATCAGAGTCGATCCGGTAGGAACATCAAGCTGTTAGTTTATCGTCCCGAACATAGTATGACTACGTACTGTACCGAAGTATATCACGTAAGAGTATTCCGTACGGTGCCTCCTCCTCCTCCTCGGGACCAACCCGCTAGAAGTTCCGTATCACCTTCTAGTCTTGATGCGGTTGGCCGCTAGATTGATTATCGGCGGCGGTGGTCTGACTCGGATATATTACAGTAGCCCTGAAAGATGGCAATCACCACTCGTGAGCACCTCCCTAGACCAACCGGACCCTCGAAGATCAACGCCGCTATCAAGCGGGTGGGAGAGGGGAGGCGTCGAGGCGAATCGCTTCCAGCCCCCTGCGGAATTTCTGCTCTTCTTGGACTAGTGGCGGTCGTGACTCCCCTAGCCGTTTGGGGGGCACGTCCGTGCACGAAGAAGCGTTCGGTCGACTGGCAACGAAGCCGAGGCGCACCCGAAGAAAAAGCATCGTCAATGTCTCGATGCCTCGAGGGGCCCGACCGAGGCCGGTCCTGAGGTGGGAAAGTACGCATGTATCTCCCGAACGAATATACCTCTCGCGGTATGATATCGACCGGCAGAAGGCGTGTATCCGCAGATGGCCAGTACACGTCGCTGCGAACCACCGTCCGACCCAATCAGCTGGCCTCTCTAGGCGCCTGGTGTCGGCGCGCCAGGGCCTCGGTCGCCCCCTCCTTCCCACGCTTTTCGCACGCCCTAGCAGCCCCTAAGTTAGCACTCCGAGCCCTTGCAGAGCCGCAGGGCCTCGGCTCCAGTCACACCCTGTTTCTTTGGCTCACCGGGTCGAGGGCGCCAACGCAACAGCGTCACATCACCACCATTACGAGCACCGGGCAGCATATGAACCAGGCCGATTCCGGTCGTGGCCCCGCCTTTCGGTCGGAGACGAGGCGAGCTCAGGCGACGGCGACGGCGACGGCGACGGCGCTTTCTGCCCCGGACGTGCTCCTGCCTGTTCCGCTCTGGGGGATGGGTGACACCGCAGCGTAAGATCACACTCCGGACGGCGCGGGCTTCGTTGGTGTCCACACCGCCGTCTTACGGCAGACTCGGCTGCATTCGATATACCCGACCGAGGCGCCGGCCTTCATCTTGGCCCTGTCCCACAGCTGGAGACAGGGCCTCGACGGCTTCATATCAAGCTAGGCCTCCGTAGCCTTCGCGGCCGGGCTTCTCGCACGTGCCGGAGCTGGCTGGTCGGCCGCTTACGTAAAGCGGCCCTGCTGACTCATCGACCCAACCCTAACCCTCGCACACGTCCACGCACACGTCCACGCACACATCCGCGCACGACGCCGACCCGAAAGCTTGGGAATTCGGCCGGAGACGTTCACGGCCACTCGATACGACACGACAGCCCCTGCCCTTTCTCTTCGTCTCGATCTGAGCCCCGACCTTCGACTCTCGAGGGCGACGCGTCGGATGGTGATGACGGAGACAGCTTACGACGTCGTTCTCTGGTGCTCAGCCATCCGGCCCGACACTCGAGCACGCAGGCCTTCTCGCCGATCAATCTCGCTAGCGACCGAACGGGCGGCGCGGATGGAACGGACGGCCAGCGCGCCGGGAGAGCCACCTCGACATCACATCGGACCGGCCTCGTTTTCACCACTCGATCCACCTTGAAAAAATCTTCACTTTTCGGCGTCGGCCTCCGACAGCTCGTCGACCCGAGACACCGTCGGGCTTCATCAGGGTGACTCAGCCCGGACTGCAGCTCGACTTATTTTTGTTGTGCCGTGCGACTTGCCACAGTCATACGGTACTGTACGTGTCCGTCAGCGACCGACAAGGTTTTTCCGCCGGCTTTCACGCCCGACACGCACCGACACACCGCTTCCCGAGCATCCGACTTTGTTCATAGCGACTCGCCCCCTCTTTTCCGACATATTGCACCGGATCGTCACGACATCTCTTCGGTTTGTCATCGCAACCAGCATCCATCTAGATTCGTCTGGATCCTTCGATCGGTCCGGTCGACTGCCGCATCGTCTCGGCGCTTGGATCCCGCTCGGCAAGGTCAATCCGATCGACGTCGCATCGTCCTGGCCACTTCTCACGACGACCTTATGTTTCGAGAAGCTCACCGGACACTTTCCCTGTTCCTCGTCTCGAAACACAACCATCGACCGGACTTGCGCCCTCCGCCGAACCTGGGCTGGCAGAGCGATCCGATAGACGACGCTGGAGGTCGACGGTGGTGAAGCAGGATGACCTACTACGACTGTGTGCACGCTTCGCCGGCCGGCTTCGTGAGCACGCCGCCGCTCGCGGCGTACTACTCGCCGCGCGTCGCTGCCTACACCGAGCCGCGTCCGAAGTGCGACGCGTACGGCTACTCGCCCTCGCCCTCGCCCGGCCCTCGATACGGCCATGCCCGCGTAAGTCGCTCTCCGCTCGTGCCCGGTCCCGCCCTCGGCCGTCCCGGAGGAGTCGCGACTGACAAGACCGGCTGGGACGCGTAGATGAACGGATCCGAACCCGCGCGAGAGGACCACTTTGCGAAGCGCTCTCCGCGTCGCGCCACGCACAGGCCGTCGGCGAGCCCGCGTCCGGTCACGGCGGAAGACCGGGCGAGCGCCGGCATCCCGGCCGGATACTCGACCAAGAACTGGGATCCGGCCGAGGACCCCATCTTCCTGCTCGGCAGCGTCTTCGACGCCAACTCGCTCGGCAAATGGATCTACGACTGGACCGTGCACCGACACGGTCCCGGCACCGTCGCGCTGGTCGTCGCCGGCGATCTGTGGCTCGCCCTGATCGCCCTCGCCGGCACGATGGGAGAGGCCGAGTGCCTGCTGCAGAAGAGGAAGGCGCACGGCTCCAAGCGCAAGATGATCGAGGATTTCCTCGACGACGGGGACGAGCTGTGGGAGCGTCTCCGGGCGCTCCTTCGGCGCTGCGAGAAGTCGATGCTGCGGGTCGCCCGTCGCGACCGCGGCACCGGCCAGGTCGTGTCCGTGGGCGCCTCGAGCGGATGCGAGTTCGTCGACTACGTCTTTGGCGAAGGCCGGGGCCTCGAGGAGACGGACGATCTCATCAACAGCATGAGGAGTTGGAACAAACGGTTCGACTATACGTTCAAGAAGGCTCGATCGAGGCGAACGGCGTAGGACGGCGTTTTCGCTTTGCCGCGACGGGGGGGGGAAGTGGTCTGCGGCGCGGCGCGGCGTGACGATGTGACCGAGGCTTCCTGCCCCATCGACTTTCGGATCTCTGCCGTCGCAGACGTCGGTCTGCCACAGGGACGGGGGGAAAAGGAGGCGGCGGCGAGCGTTTTGCTTTTCAGTTCTTGCATCGCATTGCGTCGGAGCGACACCAAAAAGAAGACGACGGGGGGGATCTGGGACGACGGGCTCGGCTTGTTTCGTTTTGTTCGTCTGTGATACCAAGCTGCCTGTCAATCGCAGGCAGCATCCTCATCGTTGCTCTTCGCTCGTCCGTCCCTGCTCTTCTGACGAGTCTTTCTCACCCTGCTTCTTTCCTTGACGTTTAACAAGATCGATCGACCATGCAGTATGCTTTTCTTTTCTGAAACACCCTTTTTGTATGGACCTTTTTCGCCGGCCTCTCTCTCTCTCTCTCTCTCTCTCTCTCTCCGGCCATCTGTCCACTATATCCATCTCGGTTCCACGGACAAAGTCAACCAAGACCATCTACAATACAATATCATCAGTCACCAGCCACTTGTTGTTCTTCCCATCATGCTGATTCTGTAATCGGATTGGTAATTGCGTTGATGATGACCGACTGAAAAGTCTCGTAGCAATAACCACTCTCTGCACACATGCTCACTTACGAGTACTCAAGTCAGCCCATCAGTGGCCGGGATCACCAAAAGTTTCAAAGCTTGTCAACAGCGACCCTCTGACCAGCCCTTGCGCACGGGGGGCCCATCCATTCATCGACGACTACTCTCCTTTTCAGTCCGTATCATCCAACGATACCCCGCATACCTAGCCGGCGCATCTCATCTCCGCCAGAAACCAGCCCAAGTGCCAATTCCAAAAATCCCCAACCAGAGTCCGTACTGTACTCGTACTTCCAGCATCGACCATCCCGAACAGATTTTTCCCCCTCTTTGCCAGACGATTAGATTCCCACATATGGTTCCCGGGGGGGGGGGGGGGGGGGGGGGGCGCGCCCGGTCAGGGCCAGTTCCAAACCCCAGGCTCAAGTACGGTAAAACCTCCCGTAATCATTGCTTTTGGAACATGGCACGGTCAGCGGAAAAAAACATTGAGCGAGAAAACCCCCCCCCCCCCCCCCCCCCATCTCGTGAGCTGCTCACACAATTCCCTGCCGGGAGTCGTGACGAGAGCAAGAGAAAGTGTTCTGATCGTGGCAAAGTTGCCCCCCTTCCCCCCCCCCCCCCCCCCCCCGCGCGCCGGGTTAATGCGTCCGGCCAAAAAAGGCCCATCGTCTCTTAGCGATGGCGCCGGCAGCGCCGTACTTCAGGGAGGAGGCTTTCTGATGATCCTGCAGAGCTCTCGCCCCTCCTCCCTCCTCCCTCCTCCCTCCCCCCCACAACAACAACAAACCTATTCGGCCACACGCAAGAGCTCTCGACCAGGCGAGATGTACATACAGTACGTACTACTGTACGTATCAACAGCTTCACTACGCACGAGCGTCTGGGAGATACTGTATGACATCTCCTCACCGGTTCACCGGTGGGGGGGGGGGGGGGCCCATCCCAGCGGGGGGCATTACGTACTGTAGGAACATGATCTGAAAAGGGTAACTTACTCGTAAGGCGGTGCTACCACGGTCCCGGATGAGCCTAAGACGCTCTCCGGCGCAATGCGGTGGAACAAAGGAGGAGGGGGGGGGAGGGGGATGCGAAATGGGCCTCGGCCAGCCGCCCCTATGTATGACAGGAGTGCCGAATTAGTGAATGCCGAGTCGTCGTCGGTGATGGGTGTCCCCGATTGGTAATACATGACCCCACGCGATGCGATGCATGGCAAGGATGTTTCGAAAGTTCCATGCCGTATCGTAGGGCTGTGCAGCTTCGACCCTGTCCCTGTCCCTGTCCCTTGCAGCTCGGCTTCCGCTTACTGGTACGTCACTGCGACGTAGTACTCGTACTGTACTGTACTGTACGTAGTGGCCCCAGAGCGGCGTCAGGGACGACGACAGACAGAATTCGACAGGCCAGAAGCCGAGAGCGAGGCAGCAGAAGAAACAGTGGTATCTCGCAACTTCGTAAGGCCACCAAGAACAAGACGGCTTCGAAAGTCGACTTGACGGCCCGATCCAAACGTGCTCAAGCCACAGCTATCCTCGCCCTGGCCCTCCCCCAGTCGACCATCGGAGAAGATGAAAACTTTTTCGACGGCCATGTGAAGTTGCCCGTCTCCGCCCTTCGCCCGCTCTTGCACCCCAGCCGGCCGGACGCCCACACCGTCAAGCCATCTGGTGCGCCGACGTCGGCTTGCTCGCGAGCTGCTGGCTGGATTGGCTGTAGGCCAGCTCAATGTCATCCCGACGATGGATCAACGGCCCGTCGTTCTTCTGCAACGGCTTCTCGAGCCCGTTGTTGCTGCGTTGACTGCCGTTCTTATCTCCACTGCGTCTGCTGAGGGAGCTGAGGCCGGAGAAGGGCGTCTTCCAGCTCTTGGGCAACACCAGCTGGAACAAGCCGTACAGGACGGGCAGCGACGCGACGAGCATACCGACCGTAAGCTCGATGACGACCCAGAGGAAGCCCACGGTCCAGTCGTCTGCGGGGGGAGGGGGAACAGGCGTCAGATCTCTGGCGGTCGGGCCTCAAGCGTCGACCGACGAGGGGCTCGTCACTCACACGTCCGGTCCGGCAGCTTTCGGTGAGCCGTCACCAGCCGCATGATACTCGCCACGGTCGCGAGCGCACCGAGACCAAAGACCACCATCAGACGCAGCTTTCCAAAGGTCGACATCTGCAGGCGATAGACGACGATGAGAGGCACGCACAGGAGCGCGATGTCGGTGAGGATGTGGCTGATGAGGAGGGCCTTGAGTTTCTTCAACGAGTCCGGGCAGGTGGTGTTGGGATGCAAGTGGAGCTTCTTCAGGTTCAAACTGATGCCGACCGGTCTGCACCCCAGAAAGTTGAGGCCCCAGGCCGTAAGCAGCAACGTCACCAGGATCAGAAGGAAGATATTATGAGCAATCTGCCACTTCTTGGAAGAGATGCCGGTCAGGCGCTTGTTGAACAAGGTGATCGATATCTTGATCAGGGCGATGGCGGTGTAGTAAAAGATCTGGCCCCGCACGTTGGACTGAAGAGTGCGCAGAGCGAGAGGGGGGGGGGGGGGACAGATCAGCTCTCGGCACGAGGGCCAGGAAAGGGGCCGAGACGGTGGTGTACCTCGAGATAGAAGCCTATTTCTTCGTACGTGCAGGTGGCCGCGTGTCGTCCGATGCAGCCACGCTTGACGGCGAAGATGCTGTTGATGAACTGACCCGTGACGCTAAGCTGCCGACGTCGACAAGTCAGCAGAAGGATCATCTCGCAAGAAAGATGCGGAGGGAGAGAAGGCAGCTCACGAAGGCTATTATGATGGCGACATCGTCCCAGCCGAATCGCAGCTTCGGGTGGAAGATACGGCCGGCCAGGCGGGTCAAGGTCGCGAGGATGATGACAGCCATGGCGACGCCGACGCCGGCGAGGATGTCGGGCCCTCGGTCCTCGCCTCGACGTGCGGCCGGCACCGGTGGTCCCATCGGCAGGCCCTTGCTCACGTCGGCGTCGGGCTTGCCGCCAAGGACCATGAGGGCCTTGAGGTAGAGCCAGTCATCCTCGGTCCGAGGCGGCTGCCCCGACAACGCGGAGCCAGACATCTCGGTCCGTCGGCGATGGGGATGGGGATGGCGATCCGACCAGCGCCGGGACCGAAGCGGACCGGTGGGGGGCCTAGCAAAAAGGACCTGCCCTGTGGAAAGCCGGTGACCAAGAGCGACGAGGTCAAGCCGCCGCCGCCGCCGCCGCTGCCGCCGCTGCTGCTGCTGCTGCTGCTGCTTCAAGAGTGAATCGCCCGAGCAGGATTTGCGGTCGACGGGAAGGGGACGAACAAGCCGACGTCAGGGTCTCGGTGCGGATGTCAAAGGCTCGACGACGACGGGGCAAGCGTGACGGCGGTCTCCTGAGAGGAGGGAGCGCCGTGTCTTTAACCTTCCGGGGGGAGGTCGCTACTAGCATCGACATTGCCGATTTGCCAGCGACGACAGCGGCGGTGGGAGAAAAGCAAAGGTCGAGGACGGCGATGGACGGCGCGACAGGACTTGTGGTACGGTACTCGGCGCCGTCGCAGACGTCACGCACGTCCGGAGGTACTTTGCTTCCCTCGACGGCCTCAGACTCCTGATATGGAGGACGAGCAGGAGAAGCGCACCTCAGCCGGCGACGCCAGCCGGCTCCCCCGGACCCGCAGACTCGACGAGACCGTAGGCGGGGGCGGGCCGTGGCGGCATCATCATCGAGAGACGGGAGGGGGCAGGTGGGTCATGACTTGTGAACAACGCGCCCACGTCGATCATGTACTGCAACGGCCTGGTGATGATCCATCGAAGCGGAGATACATAACGTACCGTCGGTGGGATACCACGGGTGGATGGCTGAGTCAGCGCGTGCTTCATAATCACCGAGCACCTGTCGCCTGTCGTGCGCCGACATTGGGATTCAGGTGTTTTGACGATGCGGCTCTTCAGCAAACCGTCGCTTGTGTTCCATCGACGTTAACTTCCGCTACCCGTACCACGTACGGACGGCGGACGCACTAAGTCAAGGCGCAGAGACGACAAAGTTTGCGGCGGTAATTTCTTCTGGTGTCAGTACCCAAAGCTACTCCTTCGTCGAAAGTAAAATGCATCAGCAAGAAGCCCGTCGGCTCTGCGCACTGATTTCGTATGTACCTAGCGCCGACTGCGTACGGGGTCGCATGGCAGAAGTCAGCAAGTGTACCGGACAGGAGAGTACATGTAGTCGCCCGAGGACTTTTGTACGTTCGCAGCAATCTCCTCGCGCATTAAGTGATCGGTTGCGAAAATGAACAAAGATTTCCCTGTAGCGGCTGATGCCGTGGGCCTTCTGACTTCTGGATCCGGACACTGCATCTCGTACCCTCGTACATATATACACCCAGCGCGTCTTGGGCTCGGATCTGCCACTGTACGTACGTACGAACGGGGGGGCGGCGACAGGTCCGCGGGGACCTGGCGTCGACCACGTGATATCGATCTCGTGTGATGCTCGTCCGGGCGAGATGAGATGCAACGGCCAAGCCACCAACATCGTCTCCACTGGCTTTAACGCACTCGTACATACGTACGTATGGGTACGATCGTGCCAGCACGCGGCGACCGAGCGGGCCCAGATGGGGGAAAAGCCCCGCCGCGAATCTCTTTTTCAGGCCGTGCCATGTCTTGCCATCGCAGACGCAGCGGCATCGCCGTCGTTCCCGCCCTCGTCTGCGTTTACCCTGGCAGTGCCCAGCATCGACCGGCTGGGGAAGTGGCTCGAGTAGCATCCCGCCGGGCTTGATATAAGATGATGTGACGGCTGATCTACTTCGATGTGTGCCCCCCCCCCCCCCACACACACACCCCTGCTTCCATTTCAGCTGCTCATCTGAATCCAGCCGACGGCCCCTGATTGCTTCGTCGGTTGTCCCCTGCCTTACCCCTCTCGCCCGTAGCGCTGTTCCTGCGACGACGGCGGCGGCGGCGGCGGCGGCGGCGGCGGCGGCGGCATCGACACTCGGTCCCGTTGTGCGAAGCCATCGACGTCGAGTGGCGTCGCTACAGTACTTCGCACAGTTGGCGCGAGAGGGATCCGCGAATCCCACGTCGCCTGGGAATCGCCGGTTGCGGCCGGCCTGTGGATTTTTGCTTCGTCTGCCATTCGGACACGGCCATGCGCGTCGTCGGACTTGTCTTGGGCCTCTTGCTGGGTGCCGTCCCTGGCCCCGTCCAGGCAAAGCCTCCGCCGGCGCAAGAGGCCGCCCACCGTCGACAGACCTTCTACATCGGGGGACAGTATGTCTCGAACGGCAACGGCCAGAGCGTCTGGGACGGCCAGATCTATGTCGAGTATCTCGTGTCGACCAAGAAGAAGCCCAAGGACAAACGTTATCCGCTCATCTTCTTCCACGGCGCCGGCGGCACCGGTGCGGTAGGTGCTCCCCCTTCGGGTGTGTGTGTGTGTGTGTGTGTGTGTGTGTGTGTGTGTGTGTGTGTGTGTGTGTGTGTGTGTGTGTGTGTGTGTGTGTGTGTGTGTGTGTGTGTATGGGTGTCTGCGTGTGTGTGCGCGTGCGCGCTGCTGCTGCTGCCTCGAGGGAGCCTGCTGTCGAGCGGGCAATATCCTCCCCCGTGGCGGCCTTCCATAAATGTATACATGCATGCGTGCGGGTGTGCGGTGTGCGGATGTGGGGATGTGCCAGTGTGCCGGTGTGCCGGTGTTCGGGTGTTCGAGTGTGCCTGCAACGTTGCTGACTCGCGGCGTGCGCACCAGGTCTGGCTGAACACCCCCGACGGCCGCAAGGGGTGGGCGTCCTACTACCTCGAACGGGGCCACGAGGTGTACATCGTGGATCTGTACGGCGTCGGTCGCTCCGGCCGTCGTGCCGCCGAGGCGACGCGCGATTCGGCCTCGGCCGAGGTCATCGAGCGGGTCTTCACCGTGCCCGAAGACGATCCGTTCTATCCTCAGGCTGTCAAGCACGATCAATGGCCAGGCGTGAGTTGCGTCCCACCCCCGTACCCGCGGCCTTGCCGTGACGTGACACAATGCGCCGTGACGTGACCCGGCAACGCCTTCCCCCTCCCCTCCGGCCGCCGTCCGCTCCTTTCGCGCTCTTTCCTCTCGTCTCGTCCGCGGGCTCCTGCTGACGCTTTCGGGTCCGAGGGGCCCCTCCCGGGCCCCTCCCGCCTCCACGACGACGATCAGACCGGGAAGAAGGGTGATCCCATCTTCGACGCCTTCTATCGATCCTTCGTCCCTGTCTTCGTCGACCAGGTCGCCCAGCAGAACACCATGCGCCAGGCCGGTGCAGCGTTGCTCCAGACCACCGGTCCCGCCGTGCTCGTGGGCCACTCGCTCGGCGGCTATTTCCCCTGGATCATCGCCGACGCCGCCCCGGCGCTGGTCAAGGGCATCGTCAACATCGAGCCGGCAGGTCCACCGTTCCGGAACCTCCAGGGTCCCGGCTCGTCCCCGGCCCGTCCTTACGGCTTGACCGACGCCCCCATCACCTACGATCCGCCCGTCCAGGCCCCGAGCGACCTGAGCACCGTCGAAGTCGGCCAGGACACGCCAGAGAGCCGTTCCTGCATCCTCCAGACGAACCCCCCTCGAAAGCTGGCCAATATCTCCAGGGTGCCGGTGCTCATCGTCACCGGCGAGGCGAGCTTCCACGCCCCGTTCGAGCAATGCATCGTCGACTTCTTGCGCCAGGCCGGCGTCCGGACCACATGGCTCGAGCTGGGCCGGGCCGGCATCGAGGGCCACGGGCACTTTTTGTTCATCGAGAACGACAACCTCGTCATCGCCAAGAGAGTCGAGAAATGGATCAAGAAGCCGAATTAGACCGTCCTACCCTGGTCTGGCTCACACGACCGTCCCTGGTCGCAAGCCATACATTTATTTATTGTTCTCCTCTCTTCTTTTTTCTTCTCGTCCCGTCTCTTTAGAGACACGGCGACGACGACGTCTGGCTTTTCCCTGGGTGGCATGGCCTGGCTGGCGGCGATGTCCATCTTGCATCAAGCGGATTTCTCTCTCTTCTCGCATGTCGAGAGTCAAGAGTCCAGACGTTTGTCCTCTTCACACGTTTTCTCTACATACATTCATGTACGGCGGGGAGGACAGGCTGATGTTACCGGGGGAGTTGGAAACACGGAGCAGCAGATACGTCCTTCTTCTTACAGTCCTTTGCCGCATACACTGAAGTACGGAAGCGGTCCTACACCCTTCCAAGACGAGCTAGCTGGATTACGCTGGGAAAGCGACACGTGAGAATCGGCCGCAGAGACAACGTGTCACAGAGACTTGTCACTCCCTAGCGAAGCAGGGGCGAGCCTGAGATTACATGTTTTGCTGTCTGCTTCTGCCACCCGCGGTAGCAGCCCGACGACATGAGGTAGGAGATGTAGTACGGTACTTGTGTCAGGAAGACCGCAACGAAGCTTGATCTCGCCTGGCTGGATCTGGGTGAGGATGGTGCTGGTGCTGGTGCTGGTGCTGCTGCCGTGTGCCTACATGACTTAAGAGTGCTGTAGCTTTCCAAGTTGCCCAAACAGGCAGTCACACCAATCGACACCTGATCAGGCCTCGCTGAAGATCAGCTTTCCCAAGTACGTATGTACGAGGCACCGGTACAGTTCTGCCTCTGAAGCCTTGGAGAACTTTACGCCGTGGGTCACTCTCCGCAAGTAACTCGGGTACCTTTATACAGTCCCTTGCTCCGGTGTCGCCGTTCTTGCTGCTGGAGTCTCCAAAGGAAGCTTTCTCATGGACGGTTCTGACATTCTTTCACTTTTGCTTGTACAGTGCTTAGGTGGTCGTGTCCTACCCCTCACATCACCCTGTGTCGTTGCCGGGCTTCAGATTCTCTCGCTCACCTCTGCGTCAATGTCGGAAGACTGGTGTATGTATCTTTGTACGGAGTACGTACTTCTGTCACTAACCTAGCTGATACGGTACCCAGTGTCTCACACAGCAACTGGGCTTCTACATGCTGGAGCTACAAGGCAATGGCCTGCTCTGAGCAGGGAGAAGATGATCATCATTGACCCTCTCTTGGACCCGAGGGCTATATGGCCCCCTATCCAGCAGACTAACACCACTGACTAAGCCAGGCTCGGCCCTGCCGCCACAACACTACCGGTACACTTCAGATAGAAGCTGTATGGAGTATGAAACTTAATCACTCTACTATGTACGTGAGTGACATGGCTGACCATCAGATATACCTTTCCATAAGAACTTGACAGGAAAATCCTGGCTGGGTGATGCTGTCCAGACTCGTGACATCCTTCGCTCAACTTACCTGAATGATACTTCACTTCTGGTGGTGTGAGCCCAGCAAAGTCTATGTATCACACCAAGGAAGAATTACTTGCCTGTACAGTCCACTCTCCTTATAACGATACTCTTTATAACGATATTCTCTCTGTAGCGATAGGTTCTCATCGCCCCAACGTTTTCTCACCTATTTATCGTTATTTTCCTCCTGTAACGATATCGTTAGGTTTTTTTTTGCTTAGTCACCATGTATATCGGTATAGAAAGAGGAAGCTGAGAAGATATTTTGAGTACTTGTTCATTGGTCACAATGTGTCAGCCGGAGGAGTGAGAAGACCAGTCCTCGCTCGCTGCTAGAGCCAAGTTCACGTGAGAGAAGAGAATTCTCATTGTATATTGGTGTCAACCAGGGACTTGACAGGGAGTCGATAGCCTGAGAATTTGCAGGGGTTCAGAGATCAGCCTCCCCCTGAGTGACGGCTAAATTGTTTGTCTGCATGTGACAGTGTGCAGAGTTTTCTCCTTGGTCATCACTCCTAGATTCTAGAGAAGAGAGAAAGATCAATCAAGACACTCATTCCCCGGCTGGTTGCCAGTTCACACAATGCCACCAAAGAAGAGGGAAGCATTCATTGGCCTTGAGAAGATTGCCCTCCGTTGTCGTAAGAAGGAGAATCCGCTCGCAACACAGAAGGAGTTGGCAGTCTGGCTTGAAAATGAATTCAAAAAGCCTATCGCACAAAATTCTGTCAGCGAGATACTCTCCAATCAGTACAAGGATCTTGACAATACCGCCAGCAATGTCACAAGCCACCTCCAGCATAAGAAGGCATGCCACCATCACCATCCAGACCTTGAAGCAGCACTCTTCACCTGGCACCTGAAAATGGAACAGAAGGGTGTTATCACCTGTCCTTTACTCAAGGAGAAGGCACTCTTCTTTTGGACTGAGCTGCCACAGTATCACAGCTGCAATCCACCAGCTTTCAGTGATGGCTGGCTCACTGGCTTCAAGGAGAGGTACAACATCAAGAACTGTAACCATCATCATGGAGAAGCTGGCTCAGTAGATACAACTGCGGTTAATACTGAGATGGTGAGTGTAACAAAAGAAGTACTCAGCTTATTTTCATTGTGGATTGCTAATATCTCTTTTCAGATTGTTGTTACCCAAGAACTCCACCAGTACAAACTTGACGATCAGTACAACTGCGATGAAACAGGAGTATTCTGGATGCTTGTACCAGAAAGAAGTCTCACCACACAGGAGTTGGCAGGGACAGAAAAAGACAAGCATCATGTGACACTGAACTTTGCTTGCAATGCTTCCGGTACTCACAAGCTCAAACCCTGGGTTATTGGTCATGCCATGAACCCACAGTGTTTCAAGGCAGCTGGAGTGAGGATTCATTGGGAATCTTGGCATTGAGTACCAAGCAAACAAGAAGGCCTGGATGGATACTGTCATCTTTGTTGAGTGGCTGTGATGGTTTGACCGGCAGATGGTTGGCTGCAAGGTAGTGTTACTGATGGACAATTTCAGTGCTCACGCCACCACACTGAAGGAGCTTGAACCACCTCTCCAATACACCAAAGTTGTTTTTTTACCACCTAATTCAACAAGCAAGATGCAACCACTCGACCGAGGTATCATCAGAGTGTTCAAGGCACAGTACAAGAAGCAATGGCTACAGTACATGCTTCAGGAGTTTGAGGAGGAAAGGGATCCAAGCAAGACATTCAATCTTCTGAAGGCTATCCGCTACATGGTACAAGCATGGCAGGCGGTCAGTCAACAGACAATAGCAAACTGTTGGCTTTATTCTGAGGTCAATGGCAGACACTTTGGTCCTGCTACAGAGTTACAAGCAGCCGCAATCTGGGTACAACCCAAGACTTGTGTCAACGCTCTCCTGATGGTACCAGAAGTGTGGAGCTCTGAAGGTACCCACCAAGAAGTTATTGTTGATATTCAACAATCACTCCGTGAGCTGCAGGAACAGCAGCACGTCAGACATGCTATGGCAATTGATATGCTACTTAACAATGTGGATAAGATTGTGGAGGACTCTGAACACGACCTTGAACAGTCAATCATTGACTCCTTCTCACCACCAGAAGTACAGGAGTCAGATGATGAAGGAGTGGAGGTTCTCGAGCAAATAACTGCAGATCAGGCACTGATTATGCTCCAACGCCTCCGCCTTTACGAAGAGCAATCAGACAATGGCAACAAGAAGCTGATAGATCAGCTCTACCGACACGAGCGTGTTGTTGAGGCAAGGAGGGTTAAGGGGCTTCATCAACGTACCCTGACAAGCTTTTACAAATTGTGAACAAAGTGGACAGATAATCATATTAGTCACGTGCTTTTCCATATAACGATACTCTTGCTATAACGATACTCAACCAATGGAACGACACTAGCGTTATAAGGAGAGTGGACTGTACCGGCTATAGGCTGGACCCCAGCCCGGCCAGACTTAGTCAGGCTTTAGTCAACTAGCTAGTCGGGCATATCGCCCTCGAGCCCGAGAGGCTCAATAGAGCAGACTTCCCCTCTTCCCGATAGGCCGATGCCTTACGTAGTATGGTAGTTGTGCCAGTAACGTACTGCATGTGTCTATGTACATCTGTACCTACATTGCTGATGCCAGTCCCCGGCCCCTAGCTAGCTTAGTCAGTCGAGATAGCTTAGTCAGGCGAGGCCTGTAAGCCCCGAGCCCTCAGGGGCCTCAATCAATCAGACGTCTCCTGTTCTTGATAGGCCGATGCCGTTAGTAGTTGTGCCATTCACAGTCGCGGTGTTGGAGATCCTGGTTCACGCTGGTGTCTATTAGACTGGCCACAAGCCTTCCTATTACTCTGCTTCTTCATTCTCTTTTGAAGAAAGAGAGACCTTATTGCAATGCTGTAGTTACTTTGGGGGACTAAACTCCACCAAAGCTGCAATTTCCTAAACATCGCCCAAGTCACCCACACACACACACACATCTGCGACTTTGTTATGGATTTAGCACAGTCGCCCCACACATCTGCTAGCTTGACAACTTGATCAAACAACACCACCGGTACAGATACAAGCTGTTCGGTCTTCTCCAACCCAGACATCCTAGAACATTTCCCACCGGATCAACTTCTCTGGCCGGACATCCGAGGGTCGGTGAACGTAGCCCCCCAAGAAAGATGTCGGTCCTTCCCGTCACTTGGCGGGGATCCATTTGATGAAGGATTCTTGGTCGCCGTCTCTAGCTTCACCAAGACGGATAAACGCCGTCGATCCCTTGGTCGCGAAGTTGCTGGAAATCTCCCAATAATTACTACGCGCTCCTCCGAAGTTGATCTGAACAGGGCTGCGAAGCTCCCGAATCTGACGGTTCAGGATCTAAGGTGAGTAGACAAATATCTTTGTTAGTATAACAATCGACGTGATCACTGTATCAAGCAGTCCATGGCAAGAACCCCTCCCCCTCTTCCCCCCCGGTGATGAAGAACAGTTTTCCAGACTTACCGGAATTTGACCCGTATTACGTACTAAACTGTTCCAAGCCGCCACGTTCTGTGAGCATGTGAAAAGGCTGTTCGATATACCGCAGATTTTCTGAGGCCTTTCACGTGTTAGAAGCACTACGCCTTGTTGAGTGGGGTCTGTTTCAATCTGTCAGTTACTCCGGTCCGTCTCTTTTCTCGGTTGAAAACATCTTGGGGGCTGGGCTCCTTACAGACGGCATAGGTGGATTTTTGGTTGCATGCGGGTGAAGTGAAATGAGCCACTCTGGCGTCTTCGTTGATACAGCCAACGGGGGTCGTGCCGCCACCGGTGATGTTTTGGTACAGGACAAGCCTACCCTGCATCACATGATTATCAGGCACCGGTAGCTTTATGTCGAGCTGCGGCGCCCGCGGTTTGTCACAGTCCCAAAGGCAGAATGCCGACACGCTTGGAAGGACGGCTTGGAGGACGAGGACGACCGAGAAGAAGAAGGAGAAGATGGTGCGGGCCATGGTGGAGACGAGTGAGGTGCCTTGTGCTGTACTGTACTGTGAGGACTGTGCAGGCTGGATGCAACTCGAAAGGACGGACGGCGACGGGCTCGAATATATGCTGGTCAGCTCATCATTCTGCATTAAAAAGACGTCCCACTTGGCATTGATGTGCGTCATCGTCGCGATAGAGTTTTAATGCTTGCAGTCGGAACATCCGAGTTCACGAGGTGATGTCCTGGTCGCATGAACTCTACCCGTACAGACGCTTATATCAGGTGCATCGCTCTCGTATAACGCATTGCCAGACTGTACGAGTAGGTGCCATGCCTACATAACGTACGTTACGTAGGCATGGCACAATACCGCTAGCTGGGATGACTTCTCCAGCGCAAAGGTGTGACAGGATATCAGCACCGGTCAATGCCCTCGATCGGGACGGGTTTCGTTTCCAGAACGCGAAACAAGAACTGACTGCCTTCAACGAGAACCGTGATATGATATGAAAAGAATCATTGGATCTTGTTCCAAAGTAACAAAGAGACAGGGGAGCTCATTGCTCGCCTCGCCGTTCTCGCTCGATTTGCTCGTCAAACTCTCGCTGCGCCTCGACCTTGGCGAGCTGCTTGTCCTGCTCAGAGGACGAGAAGGAATAAGTGTCGCTCGGAGAAGGACGCGATGGCCGGTCCCTCGAGGTGGCGGTAGACCACGAGGAGGACGATGACGACGACGACGACGACGACGACGACGACGACGACGACGACGACGCAGAGCGATCTCCGGAACTCTCGAGTGCTCTCTGCCGACGTGCCGCCCAGGTTCCAGACCCCGACGGGCTCGAGTCTTCTGCCGACGCGCTTGGGGACCTTCGTGGGGCCGATGGTGATGTGGACGACGGCCCAGAATCGGGTTGCTGTCGTAGACTATCCCATATGGAGCCACCCGATCCGGCGCTCGAAGAACCCCCCGGCGAGGCACCTCGCGGTCGAGGGGCATCATCGCCAAAGTAATCGTCAAAGCCACTTGGACGACGAGCAGCCCTGTCGACGTCAAAGGTCCCAGCCGCGTTCGAAGTCTGGCTGGGTCGCGGTGACGCCCGCTGCCGTGTCTCCACGTTCATCATATCTCGATCGGACAGCATGCCATCGTTGTTCCCCTCTGTCCCCACGGACCTGTAGTACTCATCGTCGCCACGGTTTCCACTCTCGCCGTACCCGCTTGACGACGGGCTCGCATCATCCCCATACTGGGAGTCCTCACGCGCAGAACCAGACGCGGTCCCGGACGAAGCCGCCCGCTCCACACGGGCCGCGCGCATCACTGCAAAGCGCTCTTCGTTGAGTGTCCTCAGCCTGGGATCTCTCATCTCCTTTGCCCGCCTCACCGACAGAGCGTAGTTGGTGGCGAAGACGAGACCGAGGAACGAGCTGAGACCGCCGTACACGGCGAAGCGGCATACTTGCCAGGCCACCTTCGCAGGTGGGCCCTCCAGGAAGAAGAAGCGCGAGAACTTGAACTTCTCGAGATTGGGCTTGTAGAACGGGAAGCTGAAGGTGTGTCGCGTCTTGTATGCTTGACCGAGACCCATCGCGAGGGCCAGCGGCGGGAAGATGCTCATCGAATTGATGGCGCGCAACGAGTGCTCCGCCAGCGCCCAGGCTTCGATGCCCGTAAGCGGTCGTCGTACCACCTTCGAGTGGCGTTCGTACTCTTGACGGAGGAACTTGGTGAGGCCGTCGTCGGAATACCACCCAATCGGGCCCGTCCTGGGCATCTTGGCCAGGATCTGGCCGGGATCAGCCGGGTCGTTGGAGTACTGGTCCCCGTCCGATCCAGGAGACGAATCGTCCCGGAACTCTGGGCTCGACGGACTTGATGCGCTCTCGAGCACCATGATCACAGGAACCCCGGTGGTGGTAGACGACGGTGGTCGCCGGGATGTGTACTCACCACCGGAGGTTGAGCTTCAAGCCTCCTCCGTGCTTAGTCATGAAACTGCTGATATCTCCATGTCACGTGCAATCGCACATCTCAACAAGTGAGATGTGGAGATACCTGCCTCTTCAATAGACTCTCCTACCACTTCTTTACAGCTCTTCATTCATGTCTTTAGTTACTATCCGTGGCCAGTTCTACTTGTGGTGGATACCGTACTGGTAGCTGTGGTCATGTGCCCTGAGCCTCGCTTACGTAATCAAACCTGGGTATATAAAGCCGCCAAATTTTTCCTCTCCCACTCTTCTTCTTCTTTCTTCTTCATGTCGACTTTACTTCGTGAGTCTCCCGCCCTAACAGCGAGGCCATCTTCGATCCTCCCCATCGCCAGATCCAACCTCATCGGCCCCATCATCTGTTCGCCAGTGCTAATCATCTTTGTCGTCTCCCACAGAGAGAATCATTTCTATAGTAAACGTCCGACCCTGAGCTCCTTACAAGAGCCACAGGATCTCCAACCTGGTTGATGATCGAATATCCTCAACGCCCAAGAGTGAGGCTCTTACTCTCGTCGCGACGGGGTTTTATACCCGGTCAAGAGAGTGTACGATGATCTCAACCCTTCTTCGTGCCAGGCTTCGGTCGGCCGAGCTGGGCGGGCGTTGATGGAGGTCTGACAGGCTTTGTAGGAACAAACTGTGTCTGAGCGTGGACGGCTTGTGGGAATCGGTCAAGGGCCAAAGGGACGATAGATAGATCTTAGCACGAATAGACCAAATTAGACCAACGCTCGCCATCGACTTGTTCGTGCATCTCGTAACCTTGGAAGCTGAGTACGTTCATCGTAGAGCTTTGGATCTTCGCTCGTCTGTATGTTTTTACTAGCGACACAAGCAGTCCAGTGATCGCCCATATGTGTGTCTGGTACGTCCGGTCGGTCGTCCAAGATCTTCCAATGGACAGGAGTTTGTAAATTTGTGTGTTTGTGTGACTGTGTTTCCGTGCCGGCTTCTCCAAACAAGGCGCACAAAAGTTTCCGCAAGATTTTCTGACAAAGCTTCCTGCGGCGCGCGACACTGGCTTGGAATATATATCTGCAAATCAGCCACACCAATCGGCTGTCACGGTCATAAATAAGGAAGGTGCTCATTTACCAGCTGCGAGACGACCCGTCAAAAGGTTGCCTCCTTTCCCCCCCTCCATCCCTTTCTCGGCTGGGCACCGTCAAAGTGCACGGTCGAGCGGGTCCCAAACGATGCCCGGTTCGAGTCCCGTGGTGGTCTCGGACTCGTACGGGCAACCTACGAACATACGAACACACTTAATTGTGGTTTGTGCTCTCGAGACCCTAAGCAATCGGGGATCACGCTTGAGGGAAGCTTCATTCTGCAGAGGGATCCCCACCATCGGACGGCGCGACCGGATCACATCGTCGGCTCGTTCCAAGGGGAGGGGGCGTTGGGTTAGAGTATCGACCTTGTCGTAACCTTTTGGGTTTTTTTTTTTGGTCGGGGACTTGGGGGTTTGGGGGAGAGGTGGTTTAATTGATGGCTCCATCGAAAGGACTTAAGAGTCGTGTTGCCTTTACTCGTATGTACTGTACGTAACGATAGGTAGGGTCGAGAAAAAGTCTTGCTGCGGTGTGTCTCCAGGATCGCATCTTTTCATTGCACTCGAGGTGGCCAAGACGAAGACACCGTAGTGTACTGTACTCTAGTCGTGGCCGCCTCGCCGAAGACGTGTAATGCGACGCCGACAGCTGGAGCGCGTCCATGTCTTTCGCCGTCAAAGGATGCTCCCCGCGGGCGTAGGTGGTCGGGTATGAACAACGAACGCTCAAATTCGCCAGAACAGAAAAAGGGGACGGACAAAAGCAACCCAGAGAGAAATTGAACGCCCAGGGCGATGCTACCGGACCCCCGTCCCTCGACGGAGCCCCGTATCCTTCATGGCGGCCCTGGTCGGGCATGACGATTCGGAGAAGTGTAAGGTCACCATCCTCGCCTTCACACCCTCTCCACCTTCTTGTCGTCCCCTCCTCCACGGACCGGCGGACCGGCGGACCGGCAGACCGGCAGACACAACGTCATTACAAGGGCTATCGTGATCGGCGTTTCCGTTTCGTTCTCAGAGAAAGTAGTGATTGCCGCGGGTGGCCGCGGCCGGCACAGCACGAAGTTCGTCCGCCACGGCGCCGAAGATGCTGAACCGGACGTCGAGATCCTCGCGGATGTTCATGATCGAGGCCACGTTGCCGCAGCGGTAACAGTAGTTCGGAGCCGACCACACCGTGACCACGTCTCGGTCCTTGAAGTGGTACTGTGGTGGCGTGTCAGCGAGGCGCGCTGCGTGTTCGCTCGTGGGGAAGGGGAAAGATGTTGCGTGTACCCTCTCGTGGGAGGCGGGTGGGGGAAAGACGTCGTTTGGCTGTAGCACCGTCTCTTGGCGACTTTGATGCTGGGAGCTTTGTCTCACCTTGAAGCCTTCGTTCACCAGCTGATGCGCCCTCGCAATCAGATTCAAACCGTTGACGTGGTTAAACTGTTGCCCCGGATCGATTAGCTTGGCACGTGAGGAGGGACGGTGACAGAAACACGCCAGCACCACGATGGGATGGCGACGGACCTCGGTAGCCACCTTGTCCCCAAACAGCCAGCCCGCGCCGCGGGGCGACACGGCCCAGGTGTCGACGTCTTCGGGGTCGCTCCAGACGAGGTCGCAGAAGGCGCCCTCGTGCGGGATCTCCTGGGCGCGGGCGACGACGCGGATCTGATCGAGCGTGCGGATCTCGGGGCTCAGGCCACCGTGCACGCACAGGATCTTGCCGTCGACGATGGCGGCGAGCGCCAGGAAATCAAAGACCTGGCAGCACGACTTCCACACCGACGCGTTGCCGTACTTGTTCTGGCACTCCTCGTAGAAGCCGTACACCTGCGTGATCTGCCGCGACTCGTGGTTGCCCCGCACCAGCGTCACGCAGTCCGGGTATCGGGCCTTCAGGCACATCAGGAGCGTGAAGGTCTCGAGGCTGAAGTAGCCCCGGTCCACAAAGTCCCCCAGGAAGATGAAGTTTTGCTTCGTCCAGCCTTGCTCCTCGGCACTGCTACTTCTGCCCGCACCGGACTCGTCCGTCTCGCTGCCGCCGCCGCCGCCGCCGTCGTTTGTCTGCCCCGTCGCGGACGATGGGTCGGACCCAATCTCGCTATCGTCCCCGTCGTCGAACTCGCTGCGCTGCCCGCTCCGGATGATCTTGCGCCTCGACTTCGGATCCTTGCGTTCTTGTGGCGGTTCCAGGTCGGTCGGGTCAACGACCTTCGTGGCCACCGTCGGTGCTTCCGATGCGGACGCGTCTGGCATGCCGCCGGCTACTCGGAACAGCTCCAGCAGGTCGTAGAATTGGCCGTGGATGTCACCACACACTGTCACAGGAGCCCTGACGGGCTGCACATTCGACTCTGTTCCATCGCAACATCTTAGTCGACAGTCAACTGCAGCTCGACAAAATGGACCGACGCAGGCATCGCCTTCCAGCCCCCGGACACAGCTCGATCAATGAAATTCGCGCCATAATCACCCTCCATCAGGCATTCTTTGACAATCTCGCAGAGCCTCTTCATGTCGGCCTCGGGGAGGTATTTGCAGAGCTTCGCCTGCTCCAGCCATTCTTCTGGTCCTGCATTTCTGGGCAAGTGTGCTGGGCCCGGCTGGGCCAAGGGTTCTGAGCTCTCCATGGGGAGGCAAGTCTATGTTCGCAGGATGTTGCGCAACGCAGATGGAATGTGTCGAAAGCAGCCTCAATGTTCAGAGAAGCGGCTCGATTCTTGACATCATCATCGTCAATCAAGATCTGTACCGTATCACTCGCGCATTCGTGACGCTTGGACCCAATTGTAGCTGCACATAAATAATGCAGGCAGGCTAGCGTGCGTATTTGAGCCGCATCATGATCCTACTGCCCCACCATCCACTAATTCATTAACCCAGGCATTTCTACCACCTCTCGCAATCTACTCCCCAGTGTTTCCATGACTCGAGCATAGCGAGCGACTCTCGTACCAGATCGCGCAAAATCCGACTTCTCCAGTGTCATGTCAACCTCGTCGCCTCCCGTGGTCCTTGCTCGGGCGACCAAGGCCGCCATGGTGAACGGCGTGTTGCCCATCCCGGCGTCCGCTACGCAGCAAGGCTCTTCGATCAAGACGCGGACCACCCGCACACCTGGACCGAGGCTCAAGGTTGCCATCCGACGACTCCCTCCGGCCCTCACCGAGAAGGAGCTGCTCGATACATTGGGCCGAGAATGGGCGCTTGGCGAGGGGCGAGTCGACTGGATGTCCTACAGGCCCGGGAAGAACTCAGAGGAGTATGACCCCACCGATCTCTAGACGGCTTTGACGAACATCGTTCTGACAGTACGTCTATAGTCCCGCTAAGTTGTCCCGTCCGTCTCGCGCATACCTACACGTCACGGACCAGAGTCACCTCGTGCCTCTTTCGGATCACGTCCGACAGTCTACCTTTCGGGATGCCAAGGGCTCGTGGACGTCGTCTTCTCTGCTGGGCCCACCGTCTGTGGAGTTTGCACCGTACGGCAGGGTACCGAACAACAAGCGCCGAGCGGACGCTCGGCAGGGGACCGTCGACCAGGACCCAGAATTCATGGCCTTTCTCGAAGAGCTGACGAGCCCCATCGCCAGTAAGAAGCCACCGGAGGATGCTGTCAAGGACGTTGGCGCGAAGAAGGAGGACATCAAGACCACGCCGTTGGTGCAGTTTCTCAAGGACAAAAAGGCCAACAAGGGAAAGAAACCGGCGACGGCCGCGGATGCCAGGCCCGAGACGAAGGCAGCCGTGATCATCAAGCCCAACAAGGTCATCGGTGTCTCTTCGTCTGGTCTCCGGCCGTCGAGCCGAGGTCGAGGAGCGCCAGAAAGGCAGACCAAGGAAAACATCAGGGTTCTGAGGAAAGGTTCCCCCGAGCCATCACCTCGGCGACAGGCGGCTTCGGTCGCGAAGGGAAGCGGCATGTCAGATTCTAAGAATCGGAACACACCGGGCCTTGGTCCGGCTCGAGCATCGACCTTTGAGAAAAAACGCGAGCGTGGGAACGTCGCGGCCGCGGCTCGGATGCTACGGAGGGACTTGGGCCTGGTCGGGGAGCCCAAGGGCAGAGGGCGCTCGGAAGATGCGGCACCACAGGCGCAGAGACATGGTACCACGTCTCCGCCGCATGGCAGGGCGACAGACGAATCCCCTCGCGACCGAGCTGCATCCAGGAGGGGGGACGGACAAGACTCTACCGATTCGGCCAGGGCTCATCCGTCCGAGGTCGCTGCTCCATCGAGCTCGGCGGCCGATATCAACAAGGCCCGTGCTCCGCCACCGGCCGGCCCGGCTACCGCTCGACCGCCCAAGAAGACGGTTCAGGCCGGCAAACAGAGCCAGGCATCATCATCGTCGTCGACGGCGGCCACAGACGGCGCACGCCCGACGCAGGCGTTCGTCAAACACGCGAATCCGTCGCAGGGGATCACGGAGCCAACACTCCAGAGTGCGATGGAAGCGTTCGGAACGGTGACAAAGGCCGAGATCGACAAGAAGAAGGGTTTCGCGTACGTCGACTTTTCCGACCCGGACGGGCTGCAGAAGGCCATCCAAGCGAGTCCGCTCACGATCGCCGAGGGCCAAGTGGTCGTGCTCGAGCGGAAGGATCGAAGTTCTGGCGGTGGCGGCGGCGCAGGCAGTGTCCGCGGAGGTCGGGTCGAGCGCGGACGCGGACGAGGAGGATCGGGCTTTGGGCCCTCGCCCCGTGGTGGTGGTGGTGGCAGTGGAGGCAGTGGTGGTCGAGGCGGCCGCGGTGGCAGTGGGGGACGAGGGGCGTCCTCGGCTCGTAGGGGAGGCAGCCGCGGCGGAGATTCGCCTTCGACAGCCGTCAGCGTGCCTGTACAGAGCAGCCATGGGAATTGAAACAGGAGGATCGATTGATCGATTGACCGTTGATGATGAATCTACGACCACGCAACGAGGCATCATCATCATCATCAGTAGTAAGTACAGCTGTAAAAACTTGTTTTTGACAAAGGGGCTTTCCGCCAGAGTCTGAGCATATCTATATATTCATGCTCGTGGCTGTGACATTGTCTCAAGGCCTCAAGTGTCACATCTCAAGGGTTTCAGTCTCGAGGCTCGACGAGGGCGAAGATGACTTGAGAGAGAGAGAGAGAGAGAACAGAGCCCTCCCCCCTCTCTCTCTCTCTCCCTCTCTCTCCTCTCCTCCAACATGGGGGGGGGGGGGGGGGTTTTCTCCTCTTACATCTTGTTTTGCTCTGCGCAGCAGCAAGGAAGACCGAGGGTTTGGGTCACGCTTCGGCACTCTGATAGATGTGATGTTAGCGCGTGCGTGTATGTGGGGGGGGGGGGGCTGTTTCCCTGGCAAGAAGATGAATACAACGTCAAGTTTTCTTCACTGTCGTAACACAACTCCGGTACTCTAATGACCTTCGGCTTGAGGTCTGCAAAGGACCTTTCTGGTGGACAAGATGATCGATTGCAGAAGTCTTCGACGCTTCTCTACCGTCCATTTGCACTGGGCTTGCCAAGAGCCGTGGGGCAGGGCATCCTGTTTCTACTCCCAACGAGTTTTCTGCCAGGATGATCGAGCGGCCACCACCGGGAAAAGAGAAGATTAGGAGAGGTTCCCTCTTACGGTACCTGGCAAGTACAGAGAGTTCACGCTCATGAGAGAAAAGCCCTCCGGTGCGCTGTCCCGCCGCGCGGCTTGCGACTACCTGGAGTGAGAAGGCTGACCGGTGGAGCGAACGGCGCAATGTGACGCGGCTGTTTTTTTCAATTCTGGCTCACGACCACGGCCCAAACTTATTGTCGTGGCCTACCGTCCCCACCGAACTAGGGCGCATGCCCATGTCTTGGACAAGGTCCGGAGAAGAAAGTCCGCCTGGCTAGGTCCTCGAGGCTCTCGGCCACGTCGACGCGAAAAGGCATCGGTCACGGCCATGTCAGCCCCGAGGTGTTCCTTGTCGAAGTAGAGCCTTCTTCCAGGATTGTCATCACGGATTTGGGCGTGGCCAGTTCCGTGTCCGACAGGTCACTGCGTACTATCTGCGGTACGCTCACACGCTCAGCACCAGAGCTTTTTCCTGGGTGCGGCCAGGGAACACGGTTCGGTGGTCGACGCCCACGCCGTGGGTTGATCGGGGTCAGATGGATAAATATATGGCCTCCTGGAATATCCAGATATTCCACTCGGCCTGGTTGTCTCTGCGCAATCTTGGCGCGCATGGACCCGGTCCTGGGCGAGAACTCGCCGGCCTGGCGGAAGAACAAACATGGAGACGGAGATCGATTCTTCGAGACCCTACTCCACACGGTCGATGTCCGCGCCAGCAAATCATGGCAGAGCAGAAGATACGCCGCGCAGGGGCTGCACGCAGGCATACCCACGAGGTGGAAGACAGATGGACCACTTCCAGGAAAAGGTAGAACTCAAGGTCGGTACGACAACATCCAGAATCGGTGAAGCGAGCCAGACGCATCTGAGGCTCACCGGACACTCAGCCTCATCTTCAGGAGGATGGCATCGTCATCGAGCAAATCTGGGTTTGGACAGTACAACTCTATCGACCTTCCGCGTGATCGGCGGTACTGTTCTTGACGGTGATCTTCTTGCAGCCATGGAACAGGAAGTCCGCCATGATGGATTGGCCATTCTCGAATACCAAGGAATCAAACAGACGGCTTTCGAGGCCACAGCTCGCCGGTGAAGATTTGATCCGAGCGACGATACGGAGTGGCTGCTTACTCCCTTTGCCGTCACCTCGCCGAGAGTGGTGGAGACAAGAAAGTCACTCATGCGTTGCCAAGGGAGTACATCCCAGCCCGCCATCACCGACGTTCAGGGCCCCACCGCAGTAGTCATCTGTCGAACCCAGGATGGCTGCGGCTCAAGGGCAACCATGGGACGGTGGAGTGTAGTTGATGTTGGCGTCGAAGGTTCGTCATCGTCTCGGTCAATGTCCAATGTGGTGTGTTTTTCAAAGAAGTTCTCCGACGTCATGCAATGGCCACTCCGGTACGGTACGGTACGGTACGGTACGGAATCCGCTTGCAGACTTCTGTCGTCCGACCTTGTCCTTGATCAGACACCCTTTCTTTGGTTGGAGTCGAGGCTTGTCCCCAGTCTGGCCATCGTCGAGGACGCGCTGAGACAAGGAGTCACGTTCGAGCAACGCGATATCACGTGTCGTCGCTCTTTTTGCCGACCTACGGTACTCCCGTACAAAGTCCATCATCCAACATGCAAGATGGCTGCTGCGGGTCACGTGCAACTGTATGATGTCAGATGTGACTTTTGCCGGAGACAAGTCTGGGGGTTGCTGACTAATGACCAGAAGACTCCTTTTTCTAGAGCGTTTTCAGCTTATAATTTTGGTAGCCGAGATCTTCCACAGAATTCACATTTGTGTCAGGAGAAATAGGAGATTTACAGACAGAGCTGTTGCACTGTCTAGTCTGGCGGTGAAGCTGTAGTGATCAGCAGTGATCCTACTGCGTACATATTTAGATCCATGCCTGTTGCAGGGTGGATTCGTCGAGTCCACTCTGTACACAATGAGGATCGAGTCGTCACATGACGGGGTCTCGGATATAGACAAGTAGCGACGGCGTCGAGGCTTCTTCTCGAGTCGTCGTGGACGAGGCCCCTGTCCTGTGCATACTCGTAGAGAGCTATCGATAGGACTCTGTCAGGTCTGCTGCTCTCACCGGTCTGCCTGTCTCCTCTCGGCCACGGGTCCTTTTCGACCGGACAGTCGTCGGGCCACGTCGACGACAAACCCAACCACAGACTGTGCCTCGGTGCGACGATGCTTGCTTACGGTCCTCCATCGCGGCGCGACTCTCTCTCTTCGCTCCTTCCGTCAGCGACGTCAGCAGCTCGCTTCTCCACGTCACCGTCGCTGCTATCCTTCCCTTTGACGATCGGCCATCCTCTAGCTCCTCTTTCTTCCTGCAACACATCAATCACATGTACGAGGTACCATCGCAGTCGTCTGCGTCATGCGGAGGAGTGGCGTCGCTCAGCCGCCCTCTCTCCTCGGGTCTGTCTCGCTCGGCAACGTGTAAGACATACCCTCGTACGCCTCCCGTTCGAAAGCCTCCGCCGTGGCAGAGGACAAGTCGTGATCATGCCGGTCTGTCCACGCCACGATGCCCTTCCTGAGGCATGGATCTCGATGGCGTCACTCGAAGGCCCCCGGTAGGGCGCCGAGTGGGGGGCGAGGCCCCGTGAAGAGGGTTTGGCCTGGGGGATGCGCTTGGCTTTGGCGACAGCGCAGTCACGCAACGCATGGCCACCTGAGCAGTGTACAAGGCTCGACGTACTGTACATGCGTACCGGTACGTACGGTACGTGCGTATGTACGGCCTACAGAGCGACAGGGCCAGAGTACCTCGTACAGCACGCGGTTTCAAGGCGGTGGCGACGCCACCGACGGGGACGCGACGAGGCGCGTCCGATAACCGGCAGGGCTTCTCGGCGTGGCGGTGTGCAACGTCGCTTGTGCTGCAGTGCGGTCCGAGGGCACGTGACCGTCTCAGGTCGTGGGACCCATCCGGCCCACGGACCGCTGCGAGTCGAGCTCACGACTTCCGACAGGGCGTCGAGCCCCCACCGCCTCGGGCGTCGTCCTCCTCCGACGAATGCCCGACCGGGCAAGCACCCTCACGTGACCGCGCTTCCCCTGCCGATCCCGGGACCGGTCCTTCGACCATCTGGCGATCCCCGACGAAACCGATTCGTAGGGCCGTCGTCGTCGACCATCGCCGTCGACCATCGTTCGTCGACCATCGTTCGTCGACCATCGTCCGTTGATGCCGGTCACGGTCACGCCATCGTCGTCGCCTCGCACGATCGCTCTTCGTCCGTCTTTTCCCTTTTAGCCTCGTCGCGATTGAATTCGCCCTCGGCTGCGGTTCGACCTCTTCTTCTGCGGGCCTGATGCAAGCCCCGTCGAGCCTGTCGAGCCTGTCAATCGATCAACAGCCGGTCGGGATCCGTCGATGTTCGGACGGGCTTGGCGTCCTCGGCCGTCCCGGTCGCGCGGACGTCTCGTCGGCCTCCTTCGGGAACGCAGGAGTCTCGGCCGGGACTTTTGATCGACGGCCCAACCGTGGCTGGATCTTCTTCGTTTCGGGTTGATGTCTCCGACGCAGGTGTTTGACAGTCGTCCGATCCGACATGAGTTTTGAGAGTGCTTCATCTGTACGTACGTGCCGCCTACACGACTGTCAAGATCGAAAGTGATTCTCCCGGCGGTGTCCTGCTCCCTCCTCCGGCCGCCGTCTCGACGGCCCGGCCGTCCGTGCCTCGGTCGAGGGGTGGATCAGGATCCAGACGACGGGCTACGCCCGGGACCTGCTTGGATCGACCTTCCGATTACATCTCCCGTTGGCTCCCTCCTTGCTTCTGCCGACCCCTTACCGGTAGAGGACGTTCCGTTTCGGTGTCGAGTCGCTTCTCTGCATGAATCTTTCCCCCGTCGTCGTCGTCGTCGTCGTCGTCGTCGTCGTCGCGCCCGCCGCTTGTTGCATCGTCAGGTTCTTTTCCGCCCTCGTCCGACCCGCGACGAGAGAGGAGAAGGCTCACGTCGAGATTGTCGCGGCAGGAAGCAGGCCCAGGCCGGGCCGAGGCAGCAAGAGCAGGCCGCGGTCCAAAGATCCACGAGACGTTCCTGCGCGACTCGACCGCACCATGCGCCGCCGGCCGCAGACGCCAAGGACCGTGGACGGAGAGATCCTCAACCTTAAAGCCGCACGCTCCAACAAGAGATGGCCCGCCGGCCCACACGCGCACGCGCTCAGACGCGGGGCACATGTGCTGGTCCATCCGTCCGTCGGGCCGCCAATCGACAGAGGTGCGACGGTCTGCGGTGCGGCAGGGCAGGGCCAGGCTGCAGCACCGGACGCTACGCTACGACGCCGGACGCGACGGCGACAGCCTACGATGTGGCGCGGAGCTGCCGACACGGCACCCCGTTCGACTTTGCCTCGTCCGTGACGCTGCGAGGCCGCCCCGAGGACGGACGAAGGACCGACGAGAACGCAAGGACGAGAGACGACCAATTATCCAGGTCGTCTCGGGTCCGCCATGTCAATAATGAATCGATGCGGGCGGTGGATTGGGATCCGGCCTGGCAGCTCACCGATCGTGCGGGAACGCCTAGCCCGACCAAGCGAGGATCAAGCACGTCGTACCGAGTACTGTACGGAAGTACGTGCGCTACTGCCCCACCGAACCCCCGGAACAGGAGCCTCGCGGCCGATAAGACGACGAGGACCACGACGACGACGACGACGGCGACGGAGGATCACGACCGTCCGAGACGGACGCCGTCGTCTTGCCGAGGGCTTACCGAAGGATCCACGGCCATCTGACGCGGCGCCGCTCACCGTCTCGGCTTTCGTCTCTCGGTCGCACGTGGGGCTTATGTACGGATGTACATCCGTACATCCGTACCTCTGCCTTCACCGACGGACCGAGCCGAAGCTGAACGGAGCGCGCCCAGGACGGACATTCGCACGTAAGACCCGGCGGCGCCGGCGCCGAGAGCTGCCTCGGTCGACCCCCCTTGCCTGGACGACGACCCTGAAGCGTCACCGGCTGCGACCGAAGTTGGGCATGACTCGGATTACGTCCATCTCGATTTCCATTTTGGGGCGCGCGACCTGAACTCCGACACCGCAGGGCCTCGTACGAGGAAGTACTGGGCCACGTACCGGGTACGTCGGGAGCCCAAGCGCGCCTCTACCGCGCCCGGCGGTGCAGTACCGGTACGTCACCGTCGCCGTCGCCGTCGCCGTCGCCGTCGCCGTCGCCGTCGAACGCCGCCAGACGCCGCCCACGCCGCTTGTTCGCTTGCGACTGGACTACCGTGGCTGAATGTGAACGTGCCCCAGACCGCCTCGAGGCAGGACAGCCCAGCCCAGCCTAGGGCGCGCATCGAGGACCACCCACACAAAGGAAACCCTTGGACAGGGATCCCCGACACGCGACCGACCGCCACACCCCCCCCGGCACCGCGTTTGTTGGTTGTCGACGGCGTCGGGCATCGTCGACACGTCCCTATATATCCCGACGGCCGTACCCGCATCCGACCTGACTTCGGATCGCCGACGTCGTCTTCTTGCCTTCTTTCCGCTTCGACGGCCTTCTTCTCAGTCCGCCTTCGACCTTGAGAACGCTGGACGTCGTCAGAACATCTCCCGCCGACGCAATCACACGTGTACGTCCAGCGCGAAGGAGGACCCTCTCGCCATGACGTCGACGCTGCATCCCCACTACCGGCACCTCCTTCGGGACCACCGTCGCCGCCTCGACGCGGCGTCGTCGTCGGCTTCCTCCTCGGCCGGGTCCTTCGACGCGGCCGCCTCGACGACGACGACGACGACGACGAGAGCGACGTCCGTCGCGATGGAGCTGTCAAAGTCGCCGCCCATCTCCATCCCCACCGGCGGTGCCTCGCCTCGGCCGACGTCGTCGTCGTCGTCGTCGTCGTCGTCGTCGTCGGACCTCTCCATGAGGTCGTGCGACTCGAGACAGTCGTACTTCACCGCGCTCGGCGGCGCCGGCCGCTCGTGCGCCTTCCCGTCCTGGCCCGACCGCGTCGCGCTGCAGGCGCCAGCCGAGCACGAGCCCAACGGCTACATCACCGACGCCGAGCTCTTCGGCGACGACATTCCCCCCTACGGACACCTCGCGCGGCACGACGAGCCGGCCGTCGAGGACCCGGCCGACGAGCTCGAGGTGATTGTGTCGCCGCGCGTGCGCGTCCGGACACGACCGCCGGTGCTGGCGACGCCGGCGCAACCCGACCCCGCCGTCCGCCGACGTGTGTCGTCGACGTCGGCCGCGGCCGCGGCGGCCTCGTCCTCCGAGCGCCGGCGAAGACGCGCGCGGAGCCAACAGACGTCGGCGCCGTCCCCGTCGGCCTCGAAACCCGCTCCTCGCGTCGGAGACTAGCCCGGTCCTGGTGTCGATCTGGCGACGGATCGTCGTCTTCCTGGAGCGGGTGAGCTTCGTCCTCGTCCTCCTTCACGTCGACTGCCGACGCTGACCGTCCGACCGCCAGGCCTCCACCAGCCGACCCCTCGACACCCAGCATCCAATAATACGTGTCCAACACCCAACACCCAACACCATCAAACACTCGATCCATCGGACCCGCTCGCATGAACATCGCACGTGTGCACGTCCTCACCGAAGATGTATCAAGTACTGTTCGAACCCCACCCGGACTGCCGCGGGGTGGAGGGTACGTTCCCCCCACGATGACGTCCGGGGGGGGGGGGGACCTCGGCCCTCCCCACCCTCACCCGCGCCTCACCTCCTTGTCGGACCCCCTCGTGCGAGGCGCGCTGGGCGCCGGCCTTGCCGTCGCGCCGTCTTCCCGGCTCCGCGGCCCATGCGACGCCGTCCTGTCGATGCCGCGACTTGGACCACGCCGCTCTTCTCCGTCTTCCCCCGTCCTGTCGACGACCGACATCGGAGGGCAAGACGGGGGGGGGGACTAGAGCGGGCGCGATCGCAATGTCAAGCCACGGCGCAGACGTGACGAGCCGGGTGGCATGGGCGTCGCGCGCGACGCGTCCGTCGCCAGACGCACGACCACCGCATGGCGGGCCAGTCTGACACGCCTCGAGACGGATTCGTTCCGCCGCTGAGCGACAGGGATGCCGATCAGATCTGAGGAGAGCGGCCGGACGAAGCCTTGTCGGCGCGATGCCCAAAGGACGGCCTCACGGTACTTTGCGCGCACGGGGAAGGGCGGCAGCTGCGAGCGGCGCGCATATCGTGGCTGACCTCTAGCGCGGGCGCGTATAGACTTGCACGAGCCGATCCGGCCCCCCCTCCCGGCATCTCCCTCCTCCCTCCTCCCTCCCACCCAGTCCACGAATCTTACCACGTGGCCATGCCTCTCATCGCAGCGCACTCCCCTCGCACGACAATCAACAACTCTTGTACAGGATCAACATTTGAATCTGGACACCGGATCTCCCATTCATCATCGTTTCTTGCTCTCTTTCTCAAGCCAGCTACATACCAGATACCCATTTTTCTTACGTCCACTAGCAAGCAAGTGCGTCAAGCAAGTCGAGTCAAACAAGCAAGTCAAGCATAGCAAGCCAAGCATAGCGTCATTCGGTCGGTCAGTCAGTCAGCTGGTTCAATCCAACGAAACGACATGACATGCAACGAAATGAAACGAAATGAATTGAAATGCAACAAAGTGAAATGAATTGAATTGAAATGCAACAAGAGCAAGCAAACTTTGAATCACTTCCCGCAATCCAATCATCCCATCCCATCCCTTTTCCCCGTCGCAACGCGCCCAGATCAACGCGCCTAGATCGTTTTATCTATACTTGTCTTTCCTACCCTGTGCCCACACCAACCCCCCCCCCTTCCACAGTTACTATGGCAAGTCTACCAGGTGGCAGAACAGTGATGCTGGGATAGCTGGAAGGAGCTCGAAGGCGGCCCACCAACCCCCTCCCCCCCCCCCCCCCCCACCGCCCCACCGACCCAGACCCAGACCCAGACCCAGACCCAGACCCAGACCCTGGAGGGGAAGCACATGGAAGCCAGACACCATGGCCCCCGACAAGAAGGGAAGCAACTCCGCCCACACACGCCAGCCTCCCCCCCGACGGCGCACACCAGCATCCTGACACGGATCGGCACAGGCAAGATAGATAGGGCTGGCAGCCTTTCCTGCACAAGGTGCCCGGGTGCCCGGGTACCTGGCTTCTTCTCCTCACCCGGCCTGCCTCCGTGGGTCCACCAGCCAGTGGGAGACAGACAGCCAGCCAGCCAGCCAGCCAAAGATGCGATCTCTGGATTTGCCCACGCTCCTCCAGGGGAAGTGGCGATCTCGCTCTCTCTCTCTCTCTCTCTCTCTCTCTCTCTCTCTCTCTCTCTCTCTCTCTCTCTCTCTCTCTCTCTCTCTCTCTCTCTCTCTCTCTCTCTCTCTCTCTCTCTCTCTCTCTCTCGCTTGACTGCCCGGCAGTCTCTTTCCCTTGTCTACAGCATCTCGGCAGAAGGGGCACCGGCCCAGAGGGGGGGGGGGGGGGGGCGCCACAGCGGAGAGGGGGGGTTTTTTTTTTGCCCTAGCGTCAGAGGACCTGGACGTTTCCTTGCCCGGCTTACAGTTCCCCAGCATTGGTCTAGCCTACCTAGCTTTGGAATGGAGTGGGATTTCAATACAAATACTTGTCTTTTTTTTATTTTTCGCGCCATGTATATCTTGACCCGCCCCGTCAGGTGCTGTTTCCTCTGTTCGTCCGAGTGATGCCATTCTCGCCTGGCTGGCAAGTGATCAAGTGATGATCATCATCTCCTGGCCCCCCCGTCGTCAGAGTCGGTGCCTCCGCTCATCGAGTGATCCCCTCCCCTCCCCTCTATCGAGTGATGTATTCTTCCGTCGTCGAGGGATGTTCTCCCGCCATGGAGTGGTATCCTCCCGCCGTCGAGTGATGACTTGCCCGGCCTGGGCAAGTTTGATGTTTTCTGCTTGTCGTCGTCAAGTTGTCAAGTCGTCAAGTCGATGTTTTCCTTGCCCGCTGTCAGAGGCGATACCCTCTGCGCCATCAAGCGATGACTTCTCCCGCCCTGGCGGCAGGCTGATACGGTGGTACGCTGATACCATTCGGTATTTCACGAGCCCATGACCTGACGGGGCTGGTGATCGTCGATGGTGTCGGTGACAGCATCCATCGTGTCTCATAGGTCTCCGACATCTGTCGTCGATACAGACATCGTGGACCTCGGAGGGCGGTTTCTTCTTCTGTCCATTTGATGATCGGAGAAGGGGGTTCTGTTGATCGTTACGTAGAGGGGAGGGGTTCTCGTTGAGATTGATAGGATCCTGCTGAGATCAAGGTCGCCTCGCTTTTCCTGCTTTCTTGTTCTGGTCAATTACGTACGTACTGTGAGGAACGGAGGAGAGAGGGAGAGGAAAGAGATCCTCTCCAATCCAAGCAGGTTTGCCTCATCTAGCCCGGTCCAGCCCAGGTAATCCAGCTCGGTCGGTCGTGGCTCGGTCCAGCTCCGTCCAGTCTGTCCGGCCGAGCAATTCCAATCCATCCCAATCTCGTTCAGAAGCATCTACGATGACACAGTCTGTCCCAACTCTATCCAGAGTCGGTTCGTCAGTGCAGACACAGTCAAGTCAATACGCACTGCCGAGTCAATGCAATTCTCTCCATCCAACCCAGCCAAGTCTGTTCCATGCCGGTCAGCGCAGTCCTGGCCAGTCACTGCGGAGTGGGTGCAGTTCCCTCCTTCCAATCGACCCAGCCAAGTCTGTTCCATGCCGGTCACAGTCCTGGCCAGTCAATACTGCGGAGTGGCTGCAGACCTTTCCGTCCAATCGACCCAGTCAAGTCTGTTCCAGCCCGTTCAGCGCAGTCCTGGCCAGCCAATACTGCGGAGTGGGTGCAGTTCTCTCCATCCAATCGACCCAGCCAAGTCTGTTCCAGGCCGGTCAGCGCAGTCCTGGCCAGTCACTGCGGAGTGGGTGCAGTTCTCTCCATCCAATCGACCCGGCCAAGTCTGTTCCGGGCCGGTCAGCGCAGCCCTGGCCAGCGTCAGTCGGCCAGTCAGTCCGTCTGTCAGTCAGGTCTTGTCCAGTCAATCCTGCCACGCCAGCCCCGGCTCAGTTCTCCCTACCAAGTCAGTCAGGCCTGTCCGGTCAATGCAGCCCAGTCGGTCTAGCGCCAGCCAGCATCAGTCTGTCTGGTCAATTCAGCTCCAGTCGATCCAGCCTCTTCCCAAGAGTGGTCCGTCCAAACCCTGTCCGGAGTCAATTCGGCGGAAGCTTGGCCAGAGGCGGTCGGTCCGTCCAGTCTGATCCCCAGCCCGGTCGGTCCAGTCCAGTCTGTTCAGCCCCGGCCAGGCTCAGGAGGTCATACCCTGTCGAGTACGGTGCAGTCCGGTGGTCCTGCTTGATCAGTCAAGTCCAGTCGAGTCCAGTCGAGTCCAGTCCAGCCAGTCCAGTCCTGACTAGAATCAGTCAGTCTCGTCCAGTCCAGTTGATCCTGCCAAGCCCGTCCAGCCAATCCAGTCAACAGAAGTTGTTCAACTCAGTCCAGTCGAGTCCAGTCGAGTCCAGTCCAGTCGAGTCCAGCCAGTCCAGCCAGTCCAGCCAGTCCAGTCGTGACTAGAATCAGTCAGTCTCGTCCAGTCCAGTTGATCCTGCCAAGCCCGTCCAGCCAATCCAGTCAACAAAAGTTGTTCAACTCAGTCCCGTCGAGTCCAGTCGAGTCCAGTCGAGTCCAGTCCAGTTCAGCCAGTCCAGTCCTGACTAGAATCAGTCAGTCTCGTCCGGTCCAGTTGATCCTGCCAAGCCCGTCCAGTCAATCCAGTCAACAGATGTTGTTCAACTCAGTTCAGCCCGGGCCAGGGTCGGTCAACTCCATCTAGTCTACTCCAGTCTGGCCAAGCCACTGTAGTGCTGGCCAGTCAATTCTTGTCAAGCCAGTCCAGCCCTGACAAGAGTTGGTGTCTGGCCAGTCCAGTCCAGCCAGTCCAGTCCAGCCAGTCCAGTCAGTTACTTGGTCAATCAGTTATTAGTCAGTCAGTCAGTCAGTCCGTCAGTCAATCAATCAGTCAGCCTGTCAGGTACAGTTCAGTCCCAGCCCCAGCTAGAGTCAGTCCATCTCGGTCTAGTCCGGTCAGTCCAACTCTTATCAGATTCAAGGTGTCAGTGACGTCAGTCCTGTTCAATCAGTCCAGGTTAGTCTCCTTTAGTTTAGGTCTGATTAAACCTGGTCAGTCAGTCAATCGATCAGTCGGTCAGCCAGTCGGTCGGACCGTCGGTCAATCTAGTCCCGTCCAGCTCGGTCCTGTCTGTCCGGGTTTCGTTGGGGAGAAGTTCGAGCAGGGAAATATCTCTTGACTGATCGATCGATAGAGCTGCTGACCAGCACACTGGTGGGCTTGGATGAAAGAATGGTCGTCGGTCTGTCAAATGACTCTGGATCTTGAAGGGAGTGTGGACCGCGTCTCTCTCAACGCCAGTGAACAACTCTCCCTGCCTTCCAGCCCCAACTTCGAGCACGAAGCACAGGTTCAAGCGTGAGACGACAGGGTCTTGGCTTTGGCCTTGTCAATCTCAAGAATGATCGTGCGATAAGTGGTCCTTGATGGTTTGTAGGGTGGTCAAGCAGCCAATTTGTGGGATGGTCGAGCAGGCGGTTTGTGGAGACAGTCAAGTAGTCGGCCGAGTCTGACAGTGATAGTGACGTCGCGAGCGTCTGCAGCCAGACTTCATACCGTAGCCTGTCCAACTCTGCGCCCTCCTGTCCGTCCTGTCAGCGGTGTCAGTATGCCCCGCCGTCGAGTCCAAATCCTCCGCCATGCCTGTCAAGTCCTGGTCAATCCCCCGATCCGGAGAGTCCCCGGGGCTCCGTCAAGGTCGTGGCTGTTTCCATCAGTGACAGCTGTGAGAGGGGTGCATTCCACGACCAAATAGCCCTTGCTGAGGATGCGGTAGAAGGTCTTCTCATCACGCATCAGGTGCGTAGTCCGACTGTCCCAATGAAATTCCACGAGCTTTCTCGAAGCACGTGTCGAAGAGAACGCTGCCGTGGGAGGTGGGAACAAGAGCCGCATCACTCCATGGTCACAGCGGATCGCAGTCCGTCCGGGTCTGTGCAACAACGTCCAGCTCTCCTTGTCCTTTGATGACCTCCCGGTGGGATTCGGCAGTGACAGAGCACAAGGATTGGAATCGTCAAGACTTGTCGCAGATTGACTGTCAGAAGGCCCAGCCAACTCGGCCAAAAGACCCGACGGCCCCGATCAGGTGATCGGAACTGACGTTGGCTGGTCATATAAGGCTGCACACCTGACTTCCGAGTCCGAGATGAAACCGTCCAGGAGACGGTAGACAGTAGTTTCCCCAGGGATAACCACACCTGTCAAGGGTGGCCAGAAAAAGGTACGGGTACGAGGATACCGTGCCTTATCACGAGGTCCCAGGGTCGCACGACCGTGTAGGGTTTCACGCGTCTGTGAGCCGTCACTCCAGCAGTATCGTGTTCTCCCTTTTCGGTCTCCAGGATAGGGTTCCGCTTTTCTGCCAGAACGGGAGCCATCAGGTCCAACCGAAAAGGTCCAGATCCAGCCCTCGACGAATGACGTTGCCTGCATTGTCAAGTCCATCAAAGGCAGATGCTCGAGATCTCCAAGATATTGGGTCCAGCGTTCGTAGAAGGAGAGAGCTGCGTAAAGTGACTCGCAGTTGCACCTTTAGGGGTCCGAGGTACGTTGGCTCTCCACATGTTGAGCCATCGGCTGTCCTCCAAGGTCTTACTACGGGGTAGCTGACGGAGATCTTGGTGGAAGATGCACGTACTGTGTGTACCTGTCGTACGTACTCAGACTCTACTACGGCTCTGTCGTCGAGGGCCGAAGCAAGAGAAGAGCGTATGGTCAGGCCAGTACGAAGTAGCTCCGTACATACCTACAACCTGGGATGCGCATGTCAAACCCTCCGACGACAGAGTACGTTACGTACTCGCAGGGTAATCGGTAATAGGGTACAGCAACTTGCCTTGAGCCGCTTCTGCCCCATGCAGGTGCTCTCGCCTGCGACGCATGCGCTTAGCCGTCGATCATGCAAGTGGGGATCACGTCCGAATGTTGAATGGGAAGAGCATACTGGCACATACGTACTTCCGTACGGCAGGCCCACCTGCAAGTCGAACGAGGAAGAGAAGTCGCAGTGTCCGGGGTCGGACCGTCATCCCCCGGCTTCCTGCATCGCCAGAGTCGCATTCCACGGACCTCTTCAATTTCCACCCTACGCTGGACGGCCGATCCAAGCCGGTAATCCGTGCATCTGCCATCCCTGACCAGCGACGATCGAAAGCGAACCCGGCGTCGCATCGTCGTGGGCCCGACCCCTCCCGGCAGGTCGACACTCGAGACCGTTCCTCGGGTCCGGAGACGATCACGTTACCGTCCCGGTGCCTTCTCTTCCGTTCGTCTCCACCGTGCCTCGTCCGGCGTGGAGATTACAGCGTCGCTGCGGTGTCGAGGAGAGCTGCACTGTCGGGGTCGTCCATCTAGGATGGTCAGTGAGAAAAGATCTGGGTGGGTGGGAGATCTTGCGCCGTACGTATTACCGGTATCTATCTACCACAAAAGACCTGGCGTTTCTTTGGCGTCTGTAAGGATCCAGACATGTTCTCGACCGATCGAGAGACGGCTTCCGGGCCAGTGCCAGTACGAATCACCGTTCGAGAACGGTCCGTACTCGGTACGTACTCGGTACGTACTCGGTACGTACTCGGTACGT
The DNA here is from genome assembly GCA_963422465.1 of Lichina pygmaea. NCBI lineage: Eukaryota > Fungi > Ascomycota > Lichinomycetes > Lichinales > Lichinaceae > Lichina > Lichina pygmaea. The sequence goes on from OY730172.1 coordinate 3,359,198, forward strand.
ACTCGGTACGTACTCGGTACGTACTCTTGAGCCCTACAGCATATCAAGGCCCGCGCGCCCGGGCGCGCCGGGCCTAAAGAGCCCTAAAGTTTAGCGGGCGAGATAGGCTAATGTGCTTCTTCTACAGTAGCGGTCGGCACGCGGTTGGATCCGCAAAGGATTTGCCGCGCGGCCGTTTGATGTGACGAGAATAGCTACGATGCAGAGCCGTGGGTCTGATTGGTGGGCTCTTCGAGTCGGCCTGTGTGACGAGGCGCGCAGCGATCCATTACCGTTACGGGAAACGACGAACGGATTATTGAAGACAACGACACGAGCACGACGAGATCACTTGGCAGACAGGAGAGGCGGCGACATCCTTCTCGTCACTTCTGTACATACGTACGGTCGCCCAAGAAGTTCGAGGCTCGATCGGGAGCTCGGGCTCCCCTTGGCCCAGTGCTTCGTGCACCCCGACCTCGTACGACATGTAGCACAGACGTACGTTCCGTTTTACGTAACCTACTGCAGGCGGATAAGGTGACTGATAATCAGCGTGAAGATCGAGGCTGGCGCTTCGCGGCAGCGCCGTCGATGTTCGCCCGTCGATGACCGCGGTCGCAGCAGGCATCCGTCGTACATACGTACGGAGCACTATGTACTCGAAGCGGCCAAAGACACGTCACGTGACCCACAACGCCTCCCCGCCGAGGCTCGGCCTGACAGGAGCAGAAGTCGCGGGCGAGCAAGCGAGGACGAGGGCAGACGGTGTCGTGCCGGCGTCGATCGGCACGATTGGGAGCACGTCGAACGGAGGTCTCGACGGCACAGACGAGCGGAATCGAGAGCGCCGGACGGCCGACCAACCGAAGGGCCGAACCGGGGGTGCGTCGAAAGGCCTAACTTTAGTGCCGAGTCAGTCCTCTTAGGCGACGCCCCAGTCCGCTTTCCCCGACCTCAACCGACCGAGGGTTTCAGTTCTTGTCCAACCCCACATCGAACGAGGGCCGGCCCCGTGATCGCAGCCGCATGCCGTGCCCGCCATCCGCACGAATCGCAGGAGCCTCGGGAGGATGAGCGGACGAGGGCCGCCCATCCACCGAGAGACACACGCAGCTTCACGGAAGAATGTCAGCTTCTTCTTCTTCTGGGGGTCTGGCCGTCTCGGTTTCAGCCTCGGCCTGTGCGGCTTCCTCTTACGTCCGCTACCGGTCCAGGGCCAGGTTCGAGTTGGCCTTAGGCGCGCCCTTGGACGGACGGGATCGCCGAGACGAGAAACAAGAAGCGGCGCAGGAGACGTGACCGTGGTCGCACGGCGCCGCATCCCGTGACGGCATGGCACTCGTACGTCATTGGGAACGGAACGGAGATGCGAGGAATGAGGAGCGCAGGGCGACGGGCGACGGGCAACGGGCAATGGCGACAAGAATTAGCCGCCTCGGCGCCTCCCTCGCCGGGGCATCGTGCCCCTTTCCATGTGTTGGAGCCTCGTGCGGCGCAAGGAGGGCGGCCGCGGCGCTGACCGCGGCTGCACGAGGGGTCGTCGATCCCGGTCCGACACGTCTTCTTTCGATCCTCCAGAGTGACAGACACAAGGGAGGACGGTTGTTATAACTGCTTCTCGCGGCCGAGCTCGGGCCCGTCGCAAGAGGTTCTGGAAGCGCAGGACGAACGGTCCCACCCTCAGATCCGCGGTGGCGCCTGCAGACAACGTCGACTCGTACAGCAAGAGTACCGGCCTGGCCGACGCCCGCGACGACGTCGACCGCGCCGATACGGTGTGAGGACCTGAACGGCGCTATCCGAGCGCCCGCGCATTAGCCTCTCTCACCTCTGGACCCTGGCATATATCCAGCAGGACGCTAAGGACGCCCCGGTCGAATCACGCCGCGCAGCTCGTTCCTGATTGCAGTCCGCAGTCGTCGTCCAACCTAAACCTGTTCGTCCGCTTTGACTTTCGACAGACGATGTCGTGGTGACACTGGGGAGGGGGGGGGGACGGCATCTACGTCTACACCACAAGCGCTCGGGCAAGCTCCCGCGCCTCGGACCAACCAGCTGCCAACATCGCACCCTCCTTGGACTCGGTGCTCGGCAATACCGGACTCCAACGACGGTGCAGCATCGAGATGTGGTCGGCCGCGGCCAAGGGTTCGAGCGGTACGTACGTATCGTACGTACAGACGTACCGGCCTTCGCCCTCGCCTTCGCCTTCCTTCGCCTGCCATGGCCCGGAACTGGAGCTCCGTTGGCCCTTTCCTTTGAGATCGTGACCAGCTCGTGCTCGCGAGCTCCTGCTGCTCATCTACTCGTACTCCCTGTCCTGGCCCCCCCCTCCCCCGCCCCTCTCTCCCCCCCCCCCCCCCCCCTCTCTCTCTCTCTCTCTCTCTCTCTCTCTCTCTCTCTCTCTCTCTCTCTCTCTCTCTCTCTCTCTCTCTCTCTCTCTCTCTCTCTCTCTCTCTCTTTCTCTCTCTCTCTCTCTCTCTCTCTCTCTCTCTCACACACACACACACATACACATTCACTTTCCTCCATCTCGTCCTGATTCTCTACCCCTTCGGCGCCGTACCGTTTCCCTTTTCGCCAGGTTCCCCCCCCCCCAACCTCGGCATTCCTGATATCTGCTGTCCTGCTCACCACACCCTCGATCTCGTCGCGGAGGGTCGGCCCCATCACCCCGATCTGACATCTCGTCTTCGGCCTGAGCCTCTCTGGTCCATGCCGGGATCGTCTTGGATCGATTCGCCGCCCTCCAGGCCCTACCTCGGATCCAGGCACGCCAGGAACCCTACGGTAGCGCGCAGCGTACCGCACAACACGAGCGACATCGAACACCGCCTTCCCCTCCTCGACGGCTTCGGTGAGACAGAGACCTCGAGGCGAGCTTGACGACGAAGACACACGACAAGGCGGCCAGGCAGCACGTCCCGGAGGTCCCTTCCGCGCTTGAAACCCAACCGGCCCCCCCCCCCCCCCCCCCCCCCGTCCAGGTGGCCTCGGTGTGCCCCCCTCCCGCCGTCACCGGCCCACAGCTTCCAGCGGCGCAGGAAATCCGCGCAGCCGCCACTGGTTTCCGACCCTTGCTGCCGTTGGGTTTGGCTGCGTGCGCACGCTGCAGACCGAGCCGCGCCCCTTCCCCCCCCCAAGAGGAAGAGGGAACCGCCCGGGAAGGGAGAAAGAGAGAGAGAGAGGAAGAAGATTCGGATCGACGACAGGAGCTGGTGGTTGTGGTGGTTGTGGTGGTTGTGGTGGTTGTGGTGGCGGTGGTGCGGTCGAGGTGGGGTCGGATACAGCTTGCATCTATCTTCCGGCCGTCTTAAAACAGGTAAAACCCCCGGGATCGTCGGCCCCCAGCGGGACAACCCCACCCCACCCCTCTCACCCCCCCCCCCCCCCCCCCCCCCCGTGCCCGGCATCGCTCGTCTCCTCGTCGTCGCTGGCGGAAACCCTAACGTCGACGACAAGGCGACGGCGGACCGCGACAGGGGCTCCGCCACACTTTCCGGGAAGTGGCAGCTATCGGCACATCGAAGCATCCTCGCGCCCGGCTGCCCCATCGTCGACCGCATCTCGGGCGAGGGGTCGGCGACGACGGACGTCGTCGACCTCGGAACCTCGCCGACACGTGGCACCGCCAGCATGTCGCTGCCGGATCAGACCAGCAGGCGGTCTAGGTCGCGCGCCTCGGGACGCTCGCGCTCTGGCACGACGCCGTCCCACGCCGGCCACGGCGCCGCCAACCAGAGCGCCGTCGACGTCCGCGGTCCGACTCGCCACTTCGACCCGTGTGCGGCGACGGCGTCGATGCTGCTGTACGCCCAGGGCGCCGCCGTGCTCTGCCTCCATCACGACACGCTCGCGCTCGAGCGACGCTTCCAGCGCCACTCGTACCCCATCGTCTTCATCGCCGTCGACAACGTGAGCGAGCGAGGCGCCGGCCGGAACGTGGTCAGCTACGACGCCGATCAGACCGCCATCGTCTGGGACATCCTCACCGGCGACGAGATTGCGCGCTTCGTGTCGTACGACCACATCAACGTCGCGGCCTGGATGCGGAACGGCAACGTAGCCTTTGGTGAGTCGGTCGATGCCCCACAACTTGGATGATCCCACAAGTGTCGTGTCTCTGGCGTCGTCTGTCGGTGGAGGGAGGGAATCGACCCGAGCGCCACTCGGCGTCGTCGGCGTCGGCGTCGGCGTCGGCGTCGTCGTCGTCGTCGTCGTCGTCGTCGTCGTCCCACGTTGCGAGGCTCGTCGCTGACGACGTATCATCCCAACAGGAAACGTCAAAGGCCACGTCATACTCTTCGAACCGTCTACGTCCGAACACATCTCGGCCCGGACGATCTTCGACCCGATCACGGCCCTCGCTCCGGCCGCCGACTGCCGCACATACGCCGTCGGGTCCGTAAACAACCCTTGAGAGCTCTCGTCGGGTCCCAACCGGCGATCGTCTCTCCCCGCGTGACGTTGGCGGCCACGCCGTTGATCTTCGAACCCACGCGCTGACGGTGACCTCTTATCCGACAGATACCAGAATGGGTCCATCCTCATCGCCACCTTGCAACCTACCTTCACCATCCTACACACCTTGACGACCGCCCAGGCCCCATCGCCCATCGTGGGCCTGGCGTGGCACGCCTCGTCCTCGCGCCAGCGATCCGACATGCTGGCGACCCAGACCGAGGATGGGGACCTGCGCGTCTGGAGCGTCGCCAAGGTCCCCAGCGGCGAGCCGCCCCGGGTCGTCCGCGTCCTGAAGCGCTCCGACAACTACGAGCCAGGTCCCAATTGGTTCGCCTGGTCCAAGAACGGTCGGATCGTGCAGTACTCGGAAGGGTAGGCGGCCGCTTCCCGAAACAAGATGCCCCCGGTCGTCTTCGGCGGCAGCGACCTCGGCCGACGTCGTCGTGGCCGGGTGGTTGGGATGGCGCTGACGAGCCCCGTTCGGTAGCGCCACCTGGTCGTGGGATGTCAGAACGAAGAACCTCGCGTACGAGATGGTGCCGACCTTGGACGTCGTCAACGGCCTCGCCATCCACGGTCCCAACGCGACCCTCTTCACCCTGGGTCGCCATCACACCGTCCAACAGTTCGAGCTCAACCCGCCGACGTTGGTCGCCAACCGGCAGCACATCCCGCCCGTGCCACCTCCGTCACCGCCCGTCTCGACCGAGAGCCGCCGCGGCGCGACGGCGACGGCGGCGGCCGAAGTCGGCCCCGTCACCGCCGTCCCCGTGAACGCCTCGCCGGCCGTGACGTCTCCGCAGCCGCCACCGCACATGTCGCAGTCTCTGGCCCCGGTACAAGACCACGGTCGGGAGATGACGACGTCGCCGCTGCGACGCATCGCCGAGGAGATGGATCAGATCGAGGAGCGGCGGCAGGAGCGGTCCGCCGCCGGCAGCACGACGTCGTCGAACACGCGAAGCTCGCGATCCTCCACCGGCCGTCGGCACGCTCGCTCCCCTAAGCCCGGTCCGTCGTTCCAGCCCGTCAGCGAAGGGACCCAGTTCTCGCAGGGGTCGTCCTTCCACGCCGGCCGAGCGAGCGTCTCGACGAAGCTGTCGACCACGTCGCTGGCCTCGTCCCAGACCTCTGGCGTCGCGCGGAGCTCTCGACTTCGCCAGGAGGTTCTCCGAAGTCCCGATCAGCCCGACAAGGTTGTCGACCTCTTCCCCCTGGCACGAGAGCGCCTCAGCGACGTACCCTACAAGAACCCGGTGCCGGCGACCTCGGCCAACCGGACCGCGGCAGACCTCCGACGGCAGCTGCTGAGCGTCGTCTTTGGATGGCACGACGACATTGAAGCGCTCATCGACGAAGAACGTAGGTGCTCGAATCCTCTCTCATCGGGTGCTCAAGTCGCAGGCGTAATTTCGTTGTTCCGTCGGAGGCGGAAGACTCATTCGCTAACCCTTCTCTCCGACCCCGACAGTCCGAGGACATCCACCGGGCTCACCGGGCTCGGTGCTCCTCTCCAAGTGGCTCAACAACGTCAGCGTCGATCTGTTTCAGTCCATGTCCGAGTCCAACGGCATGAGCTCGTCCGACTGGATGCTCCTGGCCCTCAGCTCCATGGGCGGCAAATCATCGACCAAGAAGATTGCCCAGGCCCTTGTGCAGAGACTGCTCGAGAAGAAGGACGTACACGCCGCCGTCACCATCTTGCTCGGGCTCGGCGAGCACAACGACGCCGTCGAGGTGTACTATTCACACCGTCTCTTCATGTGAGGTCACACCCTGTTTCTTGAATGATTGAGTACGATGAAATGTCATCATCATCATCATCATCATCATCATCATCGTCGTCGTCGTCGTCGTTGTCATCATCATCACATCGCGGCGGTGGTTCGTCTCGTACACGCTGGACCAGGACACGGGCTGACCAAAATCTCGTCCGTCCCGCAGGGAGGCCGTTCTGCTAACGTGTCTGGTGTTCCCCAACGACTGGCATCGTCAATCGCAGCTCGTGAGGAAATGGGGCGAGCATGCCGTCCGCCATCGCCAGCAACCCCTCGCCATTCGATGGTACGTCCGAGCATCCCTGCCATGCCCCCTTTCCGGACAGGGCGTCATTTCGCGGGGGAGGTACGAGTCGCTGACCACCGGGCCTCGGTCCCTTGCCTCACAGTTTCTTCTGTACGGGGATGGACACGGCCAACGTGATGACCTCCCCTCGCGCGTACGACACCGGCAACCTGGACATCGCCGCTTCGGCCCTGAGCCCTCCCCTGTCCCCGCCCGACGCTCCGGGGGCGAAGACCGGGAGGATGGCGGCCAAACTGTCGTCGTTGAAGCTCATCACCTCCTTCGACCAGAAGGTCTCGTCCAACGCGAACGGCGGCAGCAAGTCGAGGTTCTTCGGCATGACCGACGACGACCGGACCCCGATGAACGGCGCCGGCGTCACGCCCATCGCCGAGTCGGCCGTCTCGCCCGGCGGCGCCGGCCACCTGCTACGACCCGGAATCGGCGCCGGATCGATCTCGAGGCATCCGGAATCCGCCAGGACCGCGACCCCAGGAGGCTTCTCGCGCCGTCGTCTGCCCTCGATCGGGGAGACGCCGATCGAAGCGACGCCGCGGCCGCTTTTGAACTCGAAAGCCTTGCCCACGCCGGCCGAGTCGGGGTCCGAGCAGGAAAAGAAAGACGGCCGGCTCAACGTGGCAGGCGCGCCCGGCGACGGTCCCCGGTCGACCTCGGCAGAGCCGCAGCTCACGCTCAGCTCGGCCAAGTACGTACCGGCCAAGGGCACGCAGAGCCCGATGCTCGCCGTCGACGCTGCCGTGCTGGCCGCAGGCACGACCAGCTCGAAGGAGGGGCACGGCCTGGCGGCGGGGTCGCACGCTCGGCTGCGCACCGGATCGCGCGATCGGAAGCCCGACGGGCTCCAGATCCAGTGGCCGCCGCTGGAAGCGATCATTACGGGCGACTACATGTCCCCTGGCGGCGCAAGCGCGACCACGACGACGAGGGAGCCCTCGAACCGGAACCGGTCGAGGGCCAGTTCGGCCATCCAATCGCCGTCGGTGCCGTCGTCGTACGGCCAGACGAGTCCGTCCCTGACGGCCGACAGCTCGACCGGCTACCGCACCGGCCCCCAGACCGGCCGGAGCATGGACCGATACATCAGCAGCTTGGAGGAGGCCAACTACTACGCCAAGCGCCAGCGCGACGAGAGCCGACGGCGGCGCCAGGAGAGCCGCGACCGACGACACGGACAGGGCATCGACGACGCCGCCGCTTCCGCTTCCGCCGCCGCCGCCGCCGCCGCCGCCGCGACCTCCACCGGCCTTCGGGGTCGCAGCCGCGATCGCAGCCGGCAAAAGGCGCCCGAGGCCCTGGAAGGTCGTGGCCTCAGCGGCCATCGTTACGTCAAGCCGGCCAAGCGGTCACCGTCGTCACCCGTGCCCATGTCGCCTGACGATCTCTTCAACCGGCCTAGCGAGAGCCTCGACGACGATGACGATGACGACGACGATGACGAGCGCTTCTATGCTCTTTCGAGTACGTCGAGTTCGCGACGGCCTAAGAATGGCAGTCGGTCCAGGACAGGAACCAGCAGGACGCGCACGGGCACCAGCGCCTCGCGCAAGCTGCGCGCCGCGTCCGGCGAGCGGCAGTCGACGACAGGCCAAGGCAGCAACAACAACAACAACAACAACAACAACAGGCTGGAGGTCCGTCGAGGCGGCAGCCGAGGCGCCAGTCGTCGCCGCAAAAGTCCCGACGCGCGGGATCCCGTCACCAGCCTTCGCGGCCGCAGCACGCAGCGCGCCGAAGGCAGCTCCGCGACACGCTCGCCCGCGTCGCCATCGTCCACGAACCTCTACCAACGGCGACAGGCGCGAGTGGACGGTGAGCGCGACCGCGATCGCTACCGTGACGACAACGAAGACGATGAGGACGTCGACGACGACGATGACGAGGAGTTGCGCGCGGTCGAGGCGGAGCGACGCCGGTTCAGATCGCGACAGCGGAGTACGAGCCGGAGGGCGAGCGAGCGAGCCACGTCGGCCAGACGCGCCGAGTCGCCGCCGGAGCGTCCGAACTCGCGGGAGCCGCCGACGACGGTGCGAAAGGCGCACAAACGAAGCGCTAGCCACCAGGTCGAGAACAAGTCGTCCCTGAACGGGTTCGGTCGACGGGCCGTGTCCGGCACGCGAGAGACGACCTTGGACGCACCGCTGTCGGCGACGACGACCGGCGCGCCGACGAGCCTGTCGGCCAAGACGGGCGATCTGCAGCGGCGACCGTCGGAGAGGCTACGCCGGCGAGAACTGGCGGCTCAGGAGCTGGAAGAGCGACGGCAGTCCTTGGCCCGACGACCGTCCGCGCCGGTGATCCCGCATCCCGGGCAGCTCAGGCCTGCCCGCTCGCCGAGCTCGGCCTTTGGTCTGGGCCGGGCCGAGGACATGGCCTCCCTCGTGACGCCGTCGTCGCTGCTGCGCGCCGAGTCCAGTCGGTCCGACTCGGCGTACGCACAGGCGCGGGGCACGCCGCCGGACGGCGCGTCCGTCGTCGTCGGTCTCCCCGCGACGCCCCGCGCCATGCGACATCCGATCTACTTTGGCTCCGAGGTGAAGGACGGCGTGCCAGACCTGCCAAGCATCCCGCATCGTCTCGCCGCCGGCGCCGTCCCCCACACGGCGCACCAGCTCGAGCGAGCCGACCCGACCGGCCGTCTGCCGCCGGACGTCTACGCCGATCTGCATCGTCGCTCGATGTCGGCGCCCGTGTCTCCGCCGGCCCTGCCGGCCGACCTGCCGACGCACCCGGCCTTCCAGCGCCAACTGCCGCCGAGCAGTCGACGTCGTGAGCTCTCCCCGAGTGGGGACGTGAGCCGAGGGCCGATGGCGCGCAAGGTGCTCCCGGGCGAGGCCGAGCCCGGCACGTTCGGCTACGACGCGCCGAACCAGCACGACGGTGCCGGACCGATGAGCATCGACGAGAAGATTCGCCCCGGCGGAAGACACGAGCCGACGCACGAGGAGCAGGAGGACGAGCAGGCGCCGGACGTGGTCATCATCGACGAGGACCCGCATCCGGTCATCCTCCCCGAGCTCGAGCACCTCGCTCGGCCTCCTCCTCCACCGCCGCCTCCGCCGCCGCCACCGCCGCCACCGCCTCCTGCGCCGCCGTTCGCGCGGCCGGCGCACTCGCACACGAACTCGGCCGACACGACGGCCAGCGGCGTCGGCGTCATCAACATTGCCATCGACGGCACGTCGCCGCCGGCCAGAGCCCAGTCGGCGCAGACGCACGGGCACTCGCGGTCCCAGAGCCGAGGTCACGTCCCACAGGACTCGTCGTCGCTCACGAGCAAGCTGACGCGGGCGACGCAACGCATGCGCAGCGCCAGCCGCAACCGCAGCACCAACAAGTCTCCGCCGGCCACCGCCGGCGGCGGCAACAGCGAGGAATACTTTTACCGCGCCCTAGCTCCGTACGAGAGCGTGCCCATGCCCATGCCGCCGCCGATGCCGATGCCGATGTCGTCGCAGGGCGCCGTCGCCCCGCCTGACGTGCCGACCAGGAGCCAGACGACCTCACCCTTCCTCGAACGCCATGCGCGCGAGATGATGAACCACCACCACGGTCAAGCCGGACGTGTTCATGCTCACGCCATGGCTGACGGTGGTATGATCTAGCTTGTCCACACTGTTATTCTTCTTCTTTTGCCCTTGTACCATCAGTCTCCCCGTGTCGTGTTCATCTGTCGATCGTCATCTGTTCATCCAACATATACATACATGTTTTGTTATGTCTTGACCTTGTCTTTGGCCTTGTGATTGACATTTACTTCTGTAAATTTTTCTGACTATATCTGGCCATCTAAACTCCTCTTCTTTTTTTGGTTTTCCAGCATCGCAAGCTTACTCTCTCTGCCAGACAGTTTTTTCAAAGTTTGAGTTTGTTCTTTGGTGATATCAACGTGTGTCAAGTATCTTATCTTATCTTATCTTACTATGACTTCTTATCTCATTCTATCTTGACCAACCTATATTTCTACCACAGTGTTTCTATCATGAAGCACTGCTTTACTTACTACTTGGTCTGGCCACCACAAAAATCTAGAAGATTCTCTGAGCACAAGCTCCATCATGATGATGTTTATGATATCTTTTTTTCCCTCTCAATATCTGCAAGTTATACTTTGTTCTCTCTTGTCTCTTATCTTACTTCATCCACTCTCATCTCTATGTGTACTTCACAGTTCTTCTTTCTTTCAGGTGGACAATACGGAGATTGTGGTAGCGGGTCTAGAAAAATTCTAGGTAGCTACATTGAACTTTCAGAGTCATAGGTTGTAGAAGTGTTGATTACTCTAGCTAAGATGAAAAGCTGGCTACATAGCCAAAAAGCTCCAAAGCTTCTACAGAACGTAGAGTAGATTTGTGTCGACTGGGGGTGGGAGAGACCAGTCCTAGCTCGCTGCTAGAGGCGAGGTCACGTGAGAGAAGAAGAGAATTTTCCTGTACTCGTACATACGTATATTAGACTGCAAGATTTTGATTTTGATTTGATTCTTACACTGATTTGGCTGTTAAGCCATGCAGAACTTCTTGAAGGATTTTTGTCTCTGGTAGGCTTGACTCGGGGACCTCACGCGTTTACCGTACACCCCGTGGTTTGTAGTGTACGTACTGTGGGAAAACCCCAAACCCCGTAGGGGAAATAGGAAAACCACAGTAATGAGGGTCTTGTGGATCTTGACGGATATTGGGTGAGCTATTTCTTGGGGGTTTTCATACATCTTGCGAGGAGTACATCTTAGACAAGTTCTATGAATCTCGGGGGTTTTTGTGGCAGAATGTGGGGTGGGTCAGATTCGAACTGACGACTAGTTTAGTCAGGTTCTCCAGGCCTGACACCACTAGTTCCGGGTCATGGGTGTCACGTAGTGGGAAACTCTCACCAGCTTCCCGCTACACCATGCCGCCCCTAGACTGCAAGATAGCGACACTGAGAGGATCAAGACAGTCTTACGCGCTGGGAGCCTCTTCCGTATGACGCCGACGCCTGGCCGCTCAAGGTAGGACTTCAAATTGGTGGCTGTTGGTTACAAAAGTCATGAGACACCCACTATTACTGGTAGAGCATTACATCTAGTACGAACATACTGTACCTTACGTACGTGTTTACACACATGGCAGGGTTCCGTTGGTCTGACTGTGCCTCACACCGTCCCATATGGCCGGAACAGATTGCGCTTTTTCCTCCACCGACTTGCTCACGGCGGGGAGGTAGAAGTGGCCTGGAGAGGCGCAATCCCCGTCGGCTTTCGACGGGTTGCCACGACAGGCTGGATCCTGTAAGAGTACGAAAGTACAGCGCTCAGCTCTTGATTGAGACGAGAAGAAGAAGAAGACCCAAAAAGAAGGGCTTGAAGAGGAAAGAAAAGAGACGAGAGAAATCGGACGGACTGCCGACTCTGGACCTCCGACCACCATGGCTAGAGGCTCGACGAGGAGGACAAGGAGGAGAAGCGTGTTGGACAGCTGATTCTCACACGGCGGAAAACAAGGCAACGAACGGAAATGCAGTTTCGGACGGTTGCTTGGGGCTTGGCGCTTGGCGCTTGCCGCATTCCGCGTGCGCAATCCAATCGACATCCGTCGTCCGATCCCTGGTCGCTTTCTGTCTGGCCTCAGCTATGCCCTCCCCCCCGCAAAAACTCAGCTCCCCTTGCGACGCCCGTACATGCGCCCCAACATCACTCGGCCGAGCTGAGCTCAGCTCCGTTCGCGCCGTCTTCATCCACCACCCCCTCGCTTCCCCGCCCCCACCATCGGAGCAATGTTCTGTTTCCTGCACGGCCGTTCGTCGGTGTGTCGGGAGTCGGGAGTCGGGAGTCGGGAGTCGGGAGTCGGGAGTCGGGAGTCTAGTGTCTAGTGTCGGGTGTCGAGCGTGAGTTTTCAGCGCCGGTCATCCATAGCCCCGGGACAAGCTGCGCCCACAATGCTCGATGGTTTGACGTCGTCGGCAACGCACATGCCCTTGCTGGCACTGTCGCTTCAAGTCGGCAGTCGTCCGGGTGCAGCATATAAGGATGGCCAGATCTCCAATCCGGTCAACAGATCGCCTCCACGTCTGACCCTCACCTGACGCTGGCATTCTCTGGAATCTTTCGAATCTCCTGAATCCCTCGGATCCCTCGAATCTCGCCTTGTAACATAACCAGAGCAAGATGCGGACCCTCTCCACCGTCTTCCTGGCCTTGGCCTCCTTGCATGCTCTGACCGGCCTGGCTGCTCCGGCGGCCGAGTCCCTGCCGGAGCCCAAGCCGGCCAAGCCCAACTGCGTCGTGCCGGCGGTCGTCTTCACCACCCTCGAGAAGAAGTTCTCGCTGACGGCGCTAATCTCGCCCTACTCGTACGTCAGTCGCAGCTGGCCCGTGCAGGTGTCGCCGCGCACGCCGAGCGCCAAGACCGTGGTCGAGCCCATCATCAGCCGGACGAAGATCGCGCAGCCGCTGTTCGAGCTCAAGGATGGCAAGCTCATCTACGAGGGCTTCCCGGCCCAGGGGCAGCTGACGATTCTCCCCTTCCCGCTGCCACTGCAATCGTTCATCTGGGGTGGCTTAGGCGAGGGCTCGATCGAGTTCTACGCCGTGTACAGCTGCGATGCTAGGGGAAACCAGATCCTCGAGCTGTTGGACGGTCTCCCGGGGACTGGTGAGCCTCTTCTACCTGGAAACCCTCTGCATGTTCCGATTGAGATGCGCAGATGACCAACCTCTCCTTCCCCTACAGAATTCGTCGTCAGAAAGGTGGCCGAGGGTGAGCAGATCCTCATCAGGCCGGATCAGAACCAAGGTGAGCTTCTTCATGCGGCCCATGTCTTCTCTCATCCCCTGTCTTCTCCCCTTCCCTTTTTTCAACGGCCCAAAACTTGTGAGGAGGGGGAGCCGCATAACCAAGAGATTCGAGAGAGCAACCTCCCCCCAGAGGGGTGGCAAAACCTTCCGAAACTAACAGACACAACTCCATGAAGAACCGGCCACCACGGTCAAACTCCAGATCAACCAATACTGAGAAGGTAGTACAAAATACTACGCGGCGGCCGACAAAAGCAAAGATGAGAATGGGAATGGGGATGGGGAATCCCTGGGGGCTAAGAGAATGATGAATTTGACGTTTTGACGAAGATGGAGCAGGGAAAAGAACGTGGCAGTGGCAGCAGCAGTGACAGTGACATTAGCAATGAGGGTTGGAATAGGTGCCCATGATACAGACCGTACCTTAGCAGGAACAAAGTCTGTTGAGTAAAAAAATATGCCACGACGATCTTTGTACGATTACAACAAGAGCACACACACAGCGACGACAGAGAAGATGTACAAAAAAAAAAGAATGTTGTATTGTATTGTATCGTATTGAGATTCGCGACGGCTTATCCAAGGCTCAGAGTAGCATCCTGACACAGGATTGGGCTGGCAGCCTTCCTCTGCAAGCGACGGGTTCCCGGCTTTCCGATGCTGGCCTGCAGCTGCGGGGCGCAGTGGGAGACTGCCAAGCACGTTGTAGTGGACTGCCCACAGCTCCAGCGGGTGCGCCGCAGCCTATACACTGCGGCCGCTACTACTGACTACCAGGTGATGACTGCGTGACCGCGGCCCACCACTGCCCTCACAGTGTGGATCCTACACCACAGTGTTCTTCCCCAGTTCTCCTGGGCTCAGGAGCAGCTGGAAGCTGGCTACTTAGCCAGCCACCCTCCATGTTCTACAGTGACTTGATAGGATAGCGCTGGTAAGGTGCTGCAGGGAGAGAGAGGGTTTTCACCTCTAGGGGTTTTTCCTAGCCTGTTTTCATAGTGGACCCAGCATAGCCTTAGATACGCTAGTGCTAGAATAGTGTAGGAATCCAAACAAACAAACAAATAGTCTAAGTAGGGTACAGTAGTGCTAGAATAATGTAGGAATTCATTCAATCAATCAATTGTACTGAGATCCTACACTATTCTAAAGCTAGCTAAGCTAGATTATGCTGGGCATACTATGAACATAGTAAGGAAAGCTTCAAGTCACCTGCCCCTAGGATGAAAACCTTCCCTGTGGCCTCTGGGTGGGTACCATCCTACCGAGTAACTAGAACAGAGAAAGTGACTGCTTGGCAGTCAAGCAAGAGGGGGGGGGGAGAGCTGGTCCCGGGTCCAGGAGAACTGGGAGAGAAGGCCAAGGTGCAGGAACCACGGAGCCAGGACGGCTGCTGGCCCGGGTGGTTAGAGGTCAGCTGTTGGAAGTCAGTGGCGGAAGTAAGCTGTCGCAGCAGCACCCGTCGCTCACTGGCGAAGCCCTGGCACTGGAGCATCACTTATATGTTTAGCTGTCTCCCACTGCCACCCACAGGGGCAACGCCCAAGACTTCTTTGTATAATTATAACAAGAGCACACACACACACACACACACACACAGCGAGTCCGGAGAGGAAATGTACTCCCCTCCAAAAAAGAGGAGATGATTGTCAAGAAAAGAGGATTGACTGACTGATTCATCAACTGACCAAGCCAGCCTCACTTTTTTTTTCTCTCTTCATGCTCTTGTCATCTCAGGATGTTTTGTGGCTTTTTAGTGCCATCTGTTCCATCTCGTCATTTGTCTGTCCCCGTCTGTCTGTCTGTCTGTCTGTCTCGCACCTGGATTGGGTAAGTTGACAGTATGCAAGAGCATCACTCGGGTGATGTGTATTGATCGGGGGCAAGGATCAGGGGAAGAATTGCAGTCATGCTGGTGAGTACACATTGTGTGTTCATTCCAAACAGGGCGTGATGTCTATCCAGCAACTACACCCGTCTTTTGTAATTGCAGCCAAGAAAGGAAGAATGTTCTTCTTCCACTGGACCAAGGTCTGAACTAGGATTCAATGTAATGATTTTGAGGATTATGTACAAGTACTGCGGCTGAATCTCTCTCACCTGGCACTTGGCTACTTGAAAAGCAACAAAAAGAAGACGGACAAAGAAAGTACTGGAAAGAAGTGGAAAATGAAAATTGAGGGATGAGAAGTGAGGGAGAAAGGGTGGCAAGCAAGGAGAGAGGAGGAAGGAGGAAGGAGGGAGGAGGAAAGAGGAAACACAGCAGACATGCAACAAGCCCAAGCAAGAATAAGACATACAATGGAAGCCCCGACACCACAAGAGTCATTGCAGAGTCCAGTACTACCTTGTGCTCTCTGCCATCAAAGGAAAAGTGGACACTTCCCCGCCTTTTCCACATTCTGGATCCAACAGCACAAGAGAGGGAAAGACGACAGATGACGAAGATGAAACCTCTCCTTCAGGATGATGCGTGATCAAGGTCAAGGTTCAAACGGAAATGGAGAAACTGAGAGCGAGACGGACTGAGAAGTGAAATCAGAACCGAGACCGAGGCACGTGCTCGCAGTTAGAATTCCCAGATGACGCCAGGATAGACGACGCCGAAGAGCAGAGAAGATCGGAAGACGCAACGGTCCCCCAAGAGAAGGAACCTGAGCTGTTTGTCACCGAGAACTAGGGCCGTTTCGGCGAGCAGAGAAGAGAGATTGTTCTGGTCCTTTGTTGTTGCCACTAAGGAGTGCTCGCAAAATATGAGCGAGCATCAGGAGTAAACAGTTCCCGAGTCAAAGAGTCCCTTTCGATACCATCCTCGATCGAAGATCCCCAAGCCCATGCAATCACTGAATGAGAAAATTAGCCTTAGTAGGATTATGTTGAGAAAACTCCGGCATCGAGCATACCAAATCTCCGTCATCCATGCCGTGCCTGACCCCGTTGGTGGCAGGAGCCGGAACCGAAGCCGGAACCGAAGCCGGAGCCGCGGCTTGAACGACACCGCCGTTCGTCTGACCTACGTCGTTGACCATGCCGTTGGCGCCCAAGTCGCCGTCAAAGTAGTCGGCCATCTCGGCGTCAAGCTCATCCGACGTCTTCGGCTTCGGACGGCTGCTGGTGCGATCGCGACGACCACGGCCACGGTCACGGCCGCCGCGGACCGAGTCCTTGGTCGTGTTCTTGACAATGGCGGCCGACTTTGGCTGCGCCTTGGACGGGCTTTTTTCGTGGGATACGTCAGCAGCCGTCACGGTCGGGTCGCTGGAACCGACTTACACGATCCGATCGCCGAGACTCTTGACCGGCGGAGGCGGCGGAGCCTGCGAAGCGTCGACAACAACCTCAACCTGTCCGGCCGAGTCAGCCGCGAGCCCTCGTGCCCCTGCAGTGAACAGCTCCGGCCAACCTTCATCGGTCTGTGATCGACCATCACTCCATGGAGCTTGTTGGCCGCACGACTGGCGGCATCAGCCTTGCCGAAGAGGATCGTGGCTACACCACGGCTGACGCCGTTTGGTCCATAGGTGATGATGCATTTCCTGACCGGCCCGATGGTCTTGGAGAAGTAATCCTAGAGACGCAGAAGGTTGGTCACCTGTTAGTCTCTCTTGATGGGTGCCGCATCGAGCGGCCAAGCCTTGGAATGTGGCATGCAAGCCATCCTCTGGTAAGCACCAGGCCGACGAATGTTCGAGCGCGTCCAACGACAGCCGACTCCACACCGTCCAGGCCAAGTCCACAGATTCCTCGTCATCAAAGCCGCACGTTCTTGCGACCGCAGTCAATCGATCCCGCTCTTCCAGGATCGTTCCGACACTGAAGTCGGTCTTCCGCAAGAGCGTTGCACAGGCGCAAATTCGACTTCTCCAACATCAAGCTCGACACGAACGCGAGCAAGAGTGGGAGAAGGAAGATTGTGCCCGGGCAGACCGCAGATGGGATCGGGGATGCATTGGATCGGTATGGCGCCGGCACCCCGGAGAAAGGCCTCGGTCGGAGGCCGGAGTGCCCAAAAAGGCGACGGCGACGACGATGAAACTCAAAGGCGCGGCAAGAGCTCATCGGCGACATACCTTAATCTGGGTCTCGGTCACGTCGCCAGGCTACGACGTGGTGTTAGCCGGGGATTGTGATGACCAGCAGTTACCATAATCGAGACCCACCAAGTTGCTCACGATGACCTTGCTATCTCCGGACAAACCACCCGGTCCCGAAGGGATCTTGACCCTGGCAACGCTCTTTGAAGGCGCGGTGTGTTTCTTGACACCCCCGACAGGGGAAACAGCAGAAGCCTTGTGGGAGCCGGCCAGGCGTCGAGTACGCGGCTGTCTGGCCGAGCGACGCTGAGAGCTGAGAATTTCGTCCAGAGATTGATCCAGCTTGCCAGACATGATGAGATCCGACGGGTTAACAGCTGGATGTGGGTGGAATGAGGCGAGGACTGGCTCGATGGGCCCGCGTGTCTTGTAAGCCGTAGACGACGGGCACAATCGACTTGCGAGAAAGGAGCCGGAAAGTCGAAGATGACCCGAGGAAGAGCTTTTCCCGACACCGTTGATCAAACTTGGCGGAGTAAACACCAGACACGAACCGCTGGAATGAGCGGCGGTGGTGGCGTGTTGTCGCTTCCGGAAGACTCTGAATCCAGTCAAGGTGTTCTCCACAGCAAGAGTCAACAGCTGCAAATTAGCACCCACACCACACAAGGCAATGGCTCTACAAAGACCAGGCTTGAATCGAAGTGAACAGACAGTCGTTTGAAGGACACTGGGTGAAAAAGTCAAGAGTTGACGGATAAAACTGATCGCGCTGGTGTGGCAGTGTGGTCTTATACGTGATGCTGACTAAGCAGTGACTCATTACCGGTAGTCTCCACTTGACGAAAATTTTTGCGTTTACATCTGCACGTGCCACAGCAATTTACCTCACTACTTATGATGCATGACAAAGCAAAGTCCCCATAGATGGAGGTACAGTACGTATGTACTTCCATACATGCATGCCTACTCTCAACACCTAAACTTGGATAACCATCATCTACAGGAGCATCTATACGTACGTAGAGGCTTGTATAGTGGCTTCGAGTCAAAAGTGGGGCGAGAGTGCTTGGATCCTAATACGTACCTGGGACGTACTGCCCCAGATGTACCTCCGCAGAGAAGTTGTGACACTTGCCATGCACGTCATGTCACCTATGGGGTGGGCGACCAATATAACGTTACCATAGTACGTATGTACGTATGTACTATTAGCAAGCTGAAAAATACCGAGCCCCCGATCCCCCTGGACACTCCAGACGTCTCGAGAAGTCTGACAGTGCGGCTCTGCAACAAGCTTTCGCTCTTACACAGGCACGACAGGTATGCTAGAGTGCAGCAAATTCATGAGCCAGACAGACGCAAGCGGCAGCCTAATATAGTTTGCAAAAGTCATGATCTGACAATAACAGCACTTCGATGTTTTCGCACAGGCTGATCATGCCCTAAATCCATTATTCCATCAGACAGACGGCCTATTGTAGGTTGTGAATTTGACTAGCCATATCAGAAACAACAGACAGAAAGATCTCAAAAAGGCATCATCTGAGGTATTGTCTGTCGTTTGGATCGGACGTAGCACGTCGTTCCGAGTTCTCAAGGCGCTCTCTGCTTGACCGTTCAACAGCATACATCATCTCAGCTTGATCTGAGGATTGTCTGGTTCTTAATAGCATTGTAAAAGACGACAAGTGACAGATAACAGCGGAGGATCAAACGTCTTGGTATCGACAACAATCGTTGACGCGGTGTCCTCGGCGGTGGGACGAAAACGGGGCCCCATGACGAAAGGACAGTACGAAATACGACTGTGATCAACGTATTGCCCTGATTTGAGGAGTGAGATTGAAGGCTAGAAATGATTTGAACGGCGGCTCTCACCCGATCTCATCCGCGGAACGCCACACCTTTTGGTAAAGCATAGGACGGCTCTCATGGTTGTCTCGCCGATGTCTTGCCACCCTTCTGAGGCGCGGCGCCTTCGTCGATCTTCGCGGGTGATGTTTGGTCGTCCTTGGCGTTGACCTCGAGAAAGTGATACAGGACCGTCAAGAGCATGGCTAGAGATCCTAGGAAAATCGCTAGCGAGTATAGGTCCTTGTCCGAAATCATGATGGAAGATGGCTTGGTGGTTGACCCCTAATAACAAGTCAGCTACACTGTCTGCATAAATTCCAATGCGAGCTCACTCCGGCGTCCCACAAGTTCCGCCTCTGTGACTTGGAAGAGCTTGTCGTAGTTAGACCGAAGGCGGTTGGAAAGCGAGGCCACAGCATTCACGTCACGTGACCATTCTGATTCATGCTGCCCGGCGTTGATAAGCTTGCCCCACCCTTCGACCAAGGGAAAGGTGGCAGCCTACCATCGCCGAATCTCATCCTATATCGAGCTTTCTGACCCATCTAGACCTTCAGACTAGCTCAAAGATGCCCCCCAAAAAGAATGAGCCCCCCAAAAAGGCCGCGAAAGCGGCGGTCGACAAGGTATCTCAAACTCCAACGTCGTTTGGGTGGTGCAAAGGCTGACTGCGATCATCCAGACCTTTGGCATGAAAAATGTATGTCGTAAGCTCGACACCCCAGGATCAGCGTTTGTGTCTAGAATTTGACACTGGAATGAGAACATCAACATCACTTGGGTTTACACATTGTGACTGAGACCAAAGATGATAGAAAAAAGGAGCGACGGCCAAGAAACAGATAGCCCTGTTCGAGTCGCAAGCATCCTCGTCCAAGTCTCCCGAGCAGAAGCGGAAGGACGCAGAGAAGGCACAGCGAGAGGCAGAGAAGAAGGCGGCCGAGACGGCAAAGAAGGAGGCGGCGGAGCTATTCAAGCCCGTTCAAGTGCAGAAGGTGCCATTTGGCGTAGATCCAAAGACCGTTCTCTGCCAGTTCCATAAAGCTGGCAACTGCGAGAAAGGTACGCTCGAGATATCGCATATCTGGCTGCTTGACGACGGTACTGATGGGGTGCTCTGTCCAGGCAGGAAATGCAAGTTCTCCCACGATCTAGCTATAGAGCGCAAAGCGGAAAGGAAGAACCTCTACGCCGATACCCGCGATGGCGAAGCCGAAAAGGACCCCAAAGAGGAGAATATGGACGACTGGGACGAGGAGAAACTTCGCAAGGTGGTGATGTCTAAACACGGGAACCCGAAGACGACGACGGACAAAGTCTGCAAATACTTCATCGATGCCGTCGAGAATGGAAAATACGGATGGTTCTGGCAGTGCCCGAACGGCGGAGACAAATGCATGTACCGGCACAGCCTACCGCCAGGGTATGTATCTCTTTATTTAGATGCTACTCTCGATGCTAGAGGCTGTGGCTGACAGCCGTATCAGTTTTGTGCTCAAGACCAAAGAACAGCGAGCGGCCGAGAAGGCATTAATGGACAAATCGCCACTGAAGACTCTGACGCTGGAAGACTTTCTTGAGGCGTCACGAGCGAAGCTCACCGGCAATCTCACCCCGGTCACACCGGAGTCATTCGCCAAGTGGAAGAAGGAGCGGCTCGACAAGAAGGCGGCCGAGGAAGAAGCACGCAAGGCCAAGGAAGCCACGGGCAGAGCTATGTTCGAGAAGGGAGACTGGCGGTTCGAGGAGGAGGAGGAGGATGAAGACGAAGAAGAAGACGCTGCTGCCGCCTGGAACCTTGACGCTTTGCGCAAGGAGACCGAAGAGGCTGGAGAGCTCAAAGAGAGGGAGCGAGTCCAGGCAGAAGCTGGCGGTGGAAGCGGTGGAGATGGACAGCCGGATAGCGTTAGCGCTAAAGCAGTCGAGACCGCATGAGTTCGTCGTCGTCTTGGCAGGGTCGTTTGTGACCATAGTCAGAGATGATATCCGTATCCCCAGATCTCGTGCCCATCTTGATGCGCTCTTTTGCTGGTTCCAAGGGGTTAACTTATGCGATTATCTCTAGATCTACCAGGACCAGGTAGAATCTATGAGCACAGATGAGAACAGGACAGCAGTTATTGTCGATACTGATGCTTACAATCAACACGTTCGATCCAGCCGGCTTCGTCCTAAGCAGAAACCATCAGACATCTCTGTCGCATTCAGTTCGAGTTTCATAACGCCGACAGCCTTGCTGCCTGAGCACTCGTAGCACATTGCGGGATCATAGCAGCTACCATGTCTGAACTTTGAAGAAGACATGAACGCACCCTTGACCACTACGCTGAACAATGAGCAGACGATGTCTGAAGCTTGACACATCTCCATTGCTCCTCCCCGGGTAGGTGTAAATATCCACCACCTGTCCCTTCGTTCCTGATTCCTCTCTTCAGATCGCACGCACACGCGCACACACACACACACACACACACACACACACACACACACACACACACACACACACACACACACACACACACACACATACACACACATACACACCCACAGCAAAAGCACACTTTCCCCAACACTCATCAGCGGCAACCAAGCCACCAACCACGGGTCCAGAGACGGAGTGACAATGTGCTTCGGAGTCTTCACCAAGTGGTCGTGCCAGCACACGGAGAGGAGGGTGGTGCGGTGCTCCAACTCTCTACTGGACTTGTCCTGTCTGCCGATCTGGCATTTCCAGGAACGCAACCACAAGTGCGCATGGTGCGAGATGCCTCAGCTGAACCCGTTCATCCGGCATCCCCGCCGGCCTCAGAACTGAGAGCCGGGCAGGAGGGACATCTACCCGGGGGGAGGGAGACTCTTGACGATCGTTAGCCTTTGACCGCCCGGTTCCTCGACGGCGCGTCCGTTGACGACATCAAGGCTTGATGGCGCGGAGCTCCCACTCCCCAGGCGGATACTGAGTAGAGCATGAAAGCCCGAAAGGAGAAGGGAGGGGTAGACGTAGCTCGGTAGACGGAGAAATGAGAATGCTTATGGCTCTGCCATGGCCCCCTGGAACATGATTGACCATTGCTAGAAACATAAACGTAGAGGCCATTGTATAGCTTGATCCACTTTGGTAGAAGATGACTGCAAGTGTTCCATGATAATCAGTTACTATGGCTGCAGTTGTGCGTGTTCGAATTCCAGAGGCCACCAGTCCACCAGTCCATGGTAGACTGCTAAGAAAAAAAAAGTTAGAGCACCTATAGCTTCCGGCAAACCCAGAGCTTCTGCTCCGTACAGAAGTTTCTGTATTGGGTTATGTCTTTGAAAAGACTGAACCAGTTTAATCTGGCTTTCAAACTTCACTATTCACACCACAACATTTAGAAGCTTTCTCTTCACCAGACACTACAAGATTTCCTTTTGCTACATCTCCTAGTCACTCCCTGTCTTCGGCTTTTATTCCTTTAAAGGTTTTCTGAAGAAGTTCACTCTTAGCTAGAAGGTCTGCATGGCTGAAAAGCTACTATCAGTGTAAGAACCAAACAAAATAAAATAAAAATAGCTTCAGGCAGTCGACGGTTTCCAATCATTGTCCAATAGAGCTCTGTGCAGGTCCTGCCAAGTAAAATCTGGGAAGCCGTATCTTCCAGCTAGTTCTCTTTCGGAGAAGACAACTACCTCAGCTTAGTGGACACGCGTTTCACGTCCGCGTTTTCGTGATTGGCTTGATTCGATGTCTTAGGAGCCTATCGTCAATCTTCCTCTCTCTCTGTATGAATTACCCCCTAGTTACGAATATCACTTCATAGTTTGGGTAGTACTTCATTAGGAACATCTCCACCCAAGATGGGCATACAACAGCACACGACTCTTTTACTGCAGGTGGTTTACACGTCATTACTTGCGGGAGGAAATGGTCTTAGAAAGTCATCCTACCGTGGGGGCGACGAAAATCTGCAGAAGCACGACAGGGCCAATCAACAATTACGTTCTTCGATCAGCTGTGCTGGTGATCGAGTGATTACTGAAAACTTCGGTCACTTAGGTGTTGTTGACCTGGGGGGTGGGAGAGACCAGTCCTCACTCGCTGCCAGAGCCGAGGTCACGTGAGAGCAGAGAATTTTCCTGTATATTAGACTGCTAGATCACGACACAGAGAATCAAGAGAGTCTTACGCGCTGGAAGCCTCTTCCGTACGGACGCTGACGCCGTACGCAGACCAGTCGCCCGGTCGCTCAACAGTCATGAGCTTGGAATCACAGATCACAGATTTGAATTGTAGCAGCCTTCGACAGATCCTTTCACAGGTGTGTACATAAGGTCTTGACTGGATACCTTTATCCATTGTGCTACGCATATTACTGGCATCCCCCTTATATGTGAACGAAGAGTCTGCCTACTGACCGGTGCTATCGAGCGTGTATCCATTTTACCAGAACATACATCACTGGGGTCACTAGTTAATCAAGGGGCCAGTCATCGTTGAAATACTATGGTCCAACTATCAATTGCGGATTCCCATTCTCGACTACGGACTAGAGTATCTACCTATCGAATCCCAGCCCCCTGCACTAAGGGAGACAGCGGGATGATCCCACCGAAGAACCTGCTCTCCTACTATCGCTCCTAGTCTTCGTGCGGGTGAACTAAGTGAAGGTGGTATCACCGTCCTCGTCCCTCTTGAACTCAGCTCAGGCCCGGTGCTCATCTGGATTGTTCATCGCCCTGGCTCCCTTGGCTTGGCAGGCCGCACAATCTCCCTCAAAGTGCTCGACGGTGCGCTCCAGCCTGTGGCACGGCCCCGGTTGATAGGCGGAGAGGGGGCCGAGAGGCTCCTCGCGGTTTGGCACTCCCCAATCGTGACGTCTAGGCCTGGCGCCGAGAAGCCCCTCGCGGTTTTCCTTCCCCATATGGCGACTTCTGGGCTCGCTGCCGAAAAGCCTCTCGTGGTTCTCCGCCTTCCAATCGCGAAGTCTAGGCCCCATGGCAGCGTTACGACGCTCCTGCACCTTCCAGTACTCAAAGTATTTCTGCGCGAAGCACTTGGTGACGGCTTCGTCCGTGTGCTTGCAGCGCCACAAGCTTAAGTGCCATTTGCACATGATCGAGGATTTATCTTAACCTTTGTTGGATTGGCGTGGATTGTATGCGCGTGTTGGTGAGTCGTGCGAGCGTTGCGTGTGTTCAAGGAGATGCAGGGGGGACTGAGACAAGTGTATGTATTTGATCTTGAGGTGATGACGAAATATTCGTTCATAGTGACATCTTAGAACTAGCATAGTTCACTCACTTGAATCTTGTCGAAGAAAAGGGGCACGATTCTGTGACAGGTGCTCCACAAAGCTTGAACAGCTAATGCCAAGTTCTTACTGATTCCCTCCTGATCTGAACGAAACAGCTTTTGGTGATCAAGCTTCACCGCCACCGCCCCTCATCCGTGTGCGCTTCAAGACAGCTCTTCGATCTTGCTGGCGGGGGTTTTGGTGGCCGATGATCCCGTTGCTCCCTTTGCCGCTGGGGTCGATCCAGCTGCAGCTTCAGCGGCAGTACCACTCGTCGCCTCCTTCGCAGCCTCAGCGGTAGTCCCGCTTGTCACCTCCTTCGCAGCCTCCGTCTTCTCGCCTTCAGCTTCGAGAGCTGGCATGTCGTCGTCTTCGTCCTGTAGGTTTGGGACATCCCGGTCATTTAGGGTGGAAGCAAGGGGGCCCGCGAGACCTACCATGTAGTCTCCACCAACATCTCCCATGTCGTCACCCATGCCGCCCATGCCGCCCATGCCACCCATGCCACCCATGCCTCCCAAATCGCCCAAACCGCCCATGCCACCCCCTAGTTTGGAGATGTCGAGACCTCCCATGCCTCCTCCCATACCGCCCAAGTCCTCATCTGGTGCACCTTCTTGCTCATCCTCGTCGACCCACTGTGCGACAAGGTTGACGTCAGTTTCTTGCCAACACGATCACAGCACGTCACGCACATGCCCCGGAAGCAACTCACCTTGTCAAAGTCGGTCTTGAGGAAATGTGCCTTCTGCGTCGTCTTCAGCAGTCGTGGCCAGTACTCCTCTTTCAGGTCCTTCTTCTGCAGCTTCAAGGACAGGTCCCGCGGCGTAAGGGACTTCTGACTGTTGTCAACGTCGATCTCTTCATAGAGTTCGAGCTCCACGTGATACTGCTGCTTCTTTACGTCGCTGTAACCACTAAATGTCAACTTGGCGGGCTTGATGTCGAGCTTCATCGACTTGGGGTCAATGTCCGTGATGGCGATGGTCAGGTAAATGAAGTTTTTGGCCGCGTCAGTGTCAGAAGATCGTTGTGCCCAGAGCACTGTTAAGGAAGAAAGGTCAGCGTCAAGATACGCAGATGAGACAGTTCGAGAGCCGGTGGTCGATGGTGAGCGTCCATGTGACGTGGAGACCACCGTCGCCAGGCTCTCTAAGGCGAACTGATATGGGGTGCAACTAGACTTACCTTCCGGTGTGGCCTCCTTCTGCGACATATTGACCAGCTTGTGATGATAGTGAAGCTTTGGAGCTGTGCCAAAGTAGACGAAGCACTGAACACAATGCTGTCGACGTCGGCAATTTTCAGATTTGAAGCTTCATGGGGGTGCAGATGAGTGACTTTTAAGCTGCTAAGGAAACAGTGATTGTGGCACGAGCCGGTACTTAGGTTACTTGCAGATCTAGCCAGCCCTAGCCCCGATGGAAGGCGCGAGAAAATGATGGAAGTACGTATGTACGTACGTACTATGCATGCCTACTGAGTTGATAGACTGGGACAATTGGCATCAAGCGACGGAAGTATCTTACTCGTACTCAAGTGTTCAATGAGTTGATCGTTCAACTGAGTGACGTTGGATTGCGTCGAAGTGGAAGCCAAGCTGAAGACGATTTATTACCACGATAGGTACCCATACGTACGTACGGGAGTACCTCCGTACCCATTACGCAACGCGGTTTGTATTACGTAAGTGTGTGCGGAAGTACTCCGTACGTATGTACTTCCCCACGAT
This sequence comes from Lichina pygmaea, assembly GCA_963422465.1. Lineage (NCBI taxonomy): Eukaryota > Fungi > Ascomycota > Lichinomycetes > Lichinales > Lichinaceae > Lichina > Lichina pygmaea. The sequence continues at coordinate 3,385,394 of OY730172.1, forward strand.
ACGTACACACGCACAGAAGTACCTCCCATACCTCGTACGCCGGTGGCCTCCCTGACTCCTTACTGAGATACCCATGGGTACCTAATGACGAATATTCTGGCGTATCCAATACTTATGATAAGAGGGTACGTCTCAGCACCATTCGTGTGACAGCTACGTAACGTGCTCCGTACAGTTGAGTAACTTATACGGAAGGTACTGCACACGAAGTTTGGAGCCCCATCGCCTATTTGGCGCGGTTAGAGATACCTACACGTACGTAGCTCGAAATGGTCTGGCGGCTAGGTCTTCTTTCCCTACAGTAAAAAGTGATTTGGGGGAAAAGACCGCAGTCATTGCTCAAAAAACAGAAGCTCCTTCAGCAATGCATCCCAAGAGTTCCCTTCCTCCTCTTCCTTACCCCACCACAATGTCCACTCAATGACCTGCCTATGGCCCTAGCTGTAGACACCACAAAAATATCCGACAGAAGGAACACGAGACAGATGGACAAGTTTTTTGAATCGTGAAGGGTATAATATGCTTTCTGCAAGATATGAAAAAGGATAGCGCTCTTGAAAAGCGCTCTTGCCTCATGAAGCTACGAGGCCACATCCTCAATGATCAAAACGCTTCCGTCAGAGTCCACGGCGACAGGGAGGCCGCCGCCTAGGGCACCCCTCGCACGTAGCCGGGAAATCAGGCGTCGTGCGGGCAGAGGTAAACTCGGCGCTACCGAATCCACAGCTTCCCATGCCTGAGCTTGTGGAGGAGTGCCGGAACCGATATCCTCGACGACGCCGCTCTTGAGACCGTCGTCATCATGAGTGTCAGGAGCAGAGGCGACAATCCGGGGGGCTCGGGTCGTTGACGCGTGTAACTTTGGCCGACCTTGAACAACACGGGGGGATGGATGGGAGAGCTCATCCCGGACACCTTCACCTTCCGTTGTGAAGATCTCAGGGACGCAGTAGACTGGATGCGCCAGAGGACCGTCTCCGTATTTCGTGGCGTACGGCTCCAGGTGCTCGCTGTTGACATGCTGGAACCAGTGGCCGCGCGTAGGGAAGAACAAAGGATCACGGCGCTGGGTTTGGCCATGGGCGTCACCGCTCAGTGTGGTCAGGGCGGTTCTTCGGCAGTCGGCCCAGAGACAAGTGAAGGTTCCTTCGCTCATTTCCTCGGCGTGAACCTTCCGCATATGCATACGGAGCAGAGTAACGTTGTGAAGTTCGGCGGAGCAGTTCTCCCATCGGCACTTATATGCATGCAATGGCAGCCGCTGGTCCTCCCTCGTCTCGGTACTGTAGATGTCCGTGGCCTGCCGAGCATTCTTCCATCTCTGCAGCAACGTTTCACGACCCATAGAGGGTGGGCGCGTGGGTATGACAACCTCAAGCTTGCCGGAGAGCGTGTGGGAACGGGCCCATGTCCCTCCAGCGGTGGCCTTTCGCGCCTTCGATTGGGCAACGCGTGCAGATGCCCGAGTGCGAGATGAGTTGGTCGGTACGCTTCGGGCGAATCTTCGAAGCGGAGCGTGATGATCTGGGAGGAGATGCGAAGGCTTCGCGAATGAGACTGTGTGTATTGGGAGGACCTGACCCGGCTCAGGGTCAGGACTTCCCGAAGCGAGCTTGCTCATCCTTGGCGAACGCCTAGAATCAATCTCAGGTTCAGGCTCGCGAGAGCGCTTCCGGGAGGGATTTGGAAGTACCTGGTCGTGAGATGCAGCCTGCCTTGCCGTTGGGGAATTGCTCGCGCGTACTCGACTGGTTTTGTCGGACGCCTTGGATGTCAGAGCTGCTGGGCGGCCACTCACGACGTTCTTGCGCGCATGACCATGCGTACCTGACCTGCTATCAAAACTGGATGCACCGTCCATTTGCGGTGGCAGTTGTGCTAGATCTGGGGTCTTGCGTGGGCTGTAGACAAATTGACTGAAGTGGTCGCTGCGAGCGGTATCGGTGTGGTTGCTCTTGTCTGCTCCGTGAGCCGCCGGCAGGCTAGTTTGCGAAGGAGGCCCGCCAGGATCCACCAAGTCCCATCGGAAAGTGCTCAGGTCCCATGTTGGGCTCATCTGCGGAAGATTTTTCGTCGCTACGGTAAGGTGATCGTTGAGGGAGCTCAGTGTTGGGTGCCGTCCCGTAGCAAGAAGGACATCTCGCGCAATAGTCCTGGTGTTGAAGTCAGATCTCCGGGTCGCGTCTTTAAATTTCATCGGGCTAACGAAGGCCTCGTTGCGAAGACGACTTGCAAGAGGAACTTGCGTCGAACCTGACCGAGCTACTTGCGGGTCTGGCCTAGCTGGAGCCACCGCTTCGACATTTGCGTGTTTCCCGTGCCCTCGGCTGAGGCCGGACGAGGTCATTGCTGCCCTTTTCGTCTCCTGTGACGCGTCCTTAGGTTTTACGGCTTCTGCTGAACGAACTGATTCCGGCTCCGAACCGGAATCGTCAATCTCGATAACTTCTGCATGACTGCGTTTTCTAGCCTTCTCGCTGCCCGAGGCAGCATCTCTCTCCTCGACTCGTGGCTTTGCTGGAAAAGGTGTGGCTTGTTGGGAGGAAAGTATGTGATGAGCAGGAACCGACCCTCGCGATGGGCCTTTTTGGCCAAGCGAGACACCTTGATGACTTCCAGAAATGGGGGAAACTTGCAGCGCTGCTTGGGAGGCTGAACCGGGTTCACCGCCTCCCTTGGTCGATGAGACAAAAGCTAGCTGACCCGTGCCGGCTTGATGAGAAGAAGCTGTCAAACGCGTCGTCTGGCGAGTCTCTGGGAAGCTGGGATGAGTCCTTGAGATGGTGTCGCCTGACGTTTGCCCTTGACGACGGGAACCGGAAGTAGAAGCAGAAGCAGAAGCAACAGAAGCAGTCGGCATATCGGCCGTCACCGTAGAGCTCTTTTGAGCTCGTTCTTTGTTGATAGCAAGCACCAGAGCCCGGGCAAAGTATACTCGGTTGAGTAAGAAGCCTTTGGCTTCCAAGACTTCACAAAGCCCTACATATGAGGTGTTTTCGTCCAAGACGGTGAGTATATCATGAGGACGTATGGTCTTGCCGGCGTTTTCAGGAACGGCGCGAAGAATTTTGGCGGCAGCCGCGGCCAGTATTGGCCTCTGAAGCCCTGGAAACAGATTTTTCTTGTGATCATCCTTGGGACCGGGAGGACTTGACACATCCTTGGAAACCACACCGAGCGCGTCCGAGTGCTCTGGCTGTGGCCGGTCGTTCGTAAAAAGACCAGGCACCTGCTGGGACGGAAGTACGGTCGACGATTCGGCCAACGGCCCTGGGAGCGGCTGTGGCGGGCTGCTTTCGTGAGGGGCCTGATGATGTCCAGCAGTTAGCCTATGATCATTGCTGCAGTGGATGAAACAAGACACGATTCGCTTTGGGATCCAACCAAGCCCAATCATAGACGCCTACCTTTTTCACCTCCTGCCATACTCTGGCAAATTTTGACGGATCCGCCGCCTGAAACTCGCGCATTCTCTCAACCATCGTTCTCATCTGAGATGCCATGTCAGCATCTTGGGCGGTTGCAGCGTCTCCATCTGCAGAATTATGTTCTGGGCCCTGCGACCTCGTCGCTATCAAAGGGGACTCGTTGGTGGTCGGCCTATGAGGATTTGAGACCTGACCATTGCCACCTAGCTCCCGGTTTGATCGCATTGCAGCGTCGTTGACGATTGCCTCGTCAGCGATGTGGACTGACTCTGGGGGTTCGGACGTGAAGATTGATAGATGTCTTGGGTCGACTGTCATTAGAGAGCCAGCGCCGGTATCTCGTCCCGGGAAACGTTGTAAAGGCGGCGGAGGATTGACTGTAGAAGTGGGATGGTGCTGTGAATGATGTTGATTGTAGTATGCCGGTGAATGGGCTATGCTCTGCTCTTGAGACGCAGACGCTCCGAGGTAGCTCGGCTCGTACTCTGCAAGCTGGCCAAATGAGATTCCCTCCGCCAAATTCAGGTCAAACGTCGAGGCAACAGAAGCAGCTGTCTGAAGCCGATTTGGTACCGCGATACCGAACGTGGACGGAGATAGTGGAGCGCTTTCCGGGAAATGTGGGAACCCCGAATCTTGGTGATTGATGTGCTGTTCGGACTGAAGTGAGGGGGAGTCTTCTTCTAATCCGTACAGACTGCCGTCTGAGTTCACCCCGAGCATTGAATAGTCTTTTGTCGCTTAGCCTGACAACAAGCGTCCTTGACCCAAGTTCCGAATGTCCGGGGAGGAGGTCTGGTTTCAATGGGAAATAGCTGGTAATCACATCAAATGCCGTTCAGCTACTTTGCCACCGACGAGACTATCGTGAGAGTGGCATGCCTTTGACTCCAGCTGAGCTTGCTCATGAAGCCAAGCGCCTCTGAAGGGGCGAGCGAAAGTAAGGACGGACAGTTGAGGATTTTCGTAGACCTCTGCTCTCTGAGGTTGTGGCACTCAGGATCACCACATCGTCTAGGTTTCCGAGGTCGCGTTGATGGATGGGCTGTTCGATGACGCCACGCCGAAAGCACTGGCACCTGATTCAATTCCTGGTAGTTGAAAAGCCGCGGCTGGCTTTATCAACTCTTCTCGCTGCTTCCGACTGGAGAGACTGGTCAAGGAACTGGTGTCGAGTCTGTGAAGATGCTCAGTATATGTGCACGTTGTCCAGTGAGGAAGACCAAGGCAGTCGCAAACGTAGGAGCGAGGTACCGTGGGTAGATCATACCGAAATAGTAGGGAGGGGTCGTGATCGGACCGTGGAACCTGTCCATGTGAATGGCCGTTCATCAACATGTCTTGAGACAAAGGGAGTCATGCCCTCAAAGTGAATAGCACCTGGCGCAAGTGCAATGAATGCCGCCGACTCTGTTTAAGCAGGCATCCTCGGCCGCGGCCAGCCCAGCCGCTTACATCATTTGAGAGACACCGTAAGTACCAATTCATCTAAATTCGTAATCATTCCGGACTTGCGACAAGATGATAAAGCCTTCCGAGTTGCTCATTGTATCTCTCAAGAGCTGTCCTTCCAACTGGTTTACAGACGCTTTGACGTCCACAACGGCCGTCCGGACATACATTAAATTTACCAGTACGTATGTACTTACGTACATACGTACGTAGTACATACGGAAGTAGGTAAGTACTCGTACGTACGTACGCACGTTACGTTCAGTGCGGCTAAGTTTTTACCGGTGGCTCTCAGTCACGTGTACGGAAGACCGTAGTCTGCTTACATAATCTTTACATAATCATGGTACAACAGCCGCACAAAGCCCTAGTCGCGTTCGAGCACCACGGCGTCTCGCACAAACTAAATTGAAGTAGCCAGTTCCAAGACAAGCTACCGGCTTCAGCAACTCCACAGCTAACTTGTCACGATGGTCAAGCTCAACAAAGGTACGCAGTTCTTCTCGTTTTCTGCATGATGCTCCAGAGAGAGATGCTCGTAGCTGATAGACTACTGAGCTCAGCAATCCACTCCTCGCGGAGAAAGTCTCGAAAAGCACACTTCGATGCACCTTCCAGCGTTCGGCGGGTCATCATGAGCGCTCCACTGAGCAAAGAGCTCAGGGAGAAGTACAATGTGGGACATCTCTAGCATCTGTTTCGAGTACTACCGCTGAGCCGCCAGTTCTACATCGTACACCAAGATCTCGTAGCCGAAGAAAGCTAACAGCGGAAGTAGGCTCGTTCTATCCCTGTCCGCAAGGACGACGAGGTGCAAGTCGTCCGAGGCTTCAACAAAGGTCGCGAGGGAAAGATCATCTCGGTGTATCGTTTGAAATATGTGGTGCACATTGAGCGGCTCACTCGGGAGAAGGCAAACGGCCAGTCGGTCCCCATCGGTATCCACCCGTCCAAGTGCGTCGTCACCAAACTCAAGCTAGACAAGGACCGCGAGAAGATCTTGGAGAGGATCAGCACAGGCAGGGAAATGAGGATCAAGGTGGAAAAGGCGAAGAAGCGCGGCGACTAGAGATGTGATGCTACATGCTCCACCAATGCAAACTCGCAAACTCAACCGATTCGTTCGCGATGAACTGCTTTGTGGTGGCTTCAGCACCCACCTATGCCTCAATGCCAGCAACTCACTCCCCTCGAACACAGCCAGCCGCGATCCCCTAACCCCCGTGCCTGTTCCCGACCTACATTTCCCAAGACGCAAGTATTATCTCCTCGTCAATCTTGGTGCTCCTGACCAGAAAGGGACAACCTCGGTGATTCTCGAGGTATACGACTTGCGCAGATCGAAGGTTTTCTGTTCCTTTACATAAAACTGCTCCTCAAAAGGTCTTACCACAGTTGACCATGAGGACTCTCGTCTGCAGACCGTCTCTTGACAGGCTCTACTCTGGGCCGTCAAGGCAAGAGCAGGCTGATGACGTTGGGACGGTTTGATGGCGAGAAACATTTTGGTTTTTATTTATCACTTCCTCTTGCTGTCGATGGGAATATTACTTGGGATTGCCAATGGCGAAAGTCACTGGATCGTACGATCGTGGCGCCTCTGTCGTTTGTATCCCCGCCAGCAAACATTGCCCACTCCCATCTATCGTCGACGTGAGTGGTGAGTGAGTTCAGGCTTCGACCCATTCCTACTACCGAATTTCAAAGGGCTCACCTTACACCCCCCCCCCCCCCCCCCCACACAGCGGGAGGCTGAAGTAGACAACCCCGGAGAACAAGATACAGTTCAACGGCGAAAGACTCGGATTATATTCATGCCTCGTGACCATGCAGTCCATGAAACACATCTGAATCGTGCGTGTAAAGCAAAAGGCAAAGCGTGCACAAAAAAGTCACGGTACTGCGTAGGGGGACAAAAAAAGGCCAACGAAGAACAGTCGAGGGTAGCAGTATTTTGTTATGCGCTTGCTTTTGATCATATGTGCAAAGACTGGGTGGTCGGCGGATGCATGCGTCGTGATGAGCGAAAGAAAAAGCGAAAGAAATTAATTAGGGGCCGGTGCTCGGTCTTGGATGTATGAGGTGTCCCGGAAGGAGAGAAAGAAAAGGAGGGCGGTTGGGGGATAACTGAATGACTTGCCCAGGAAAGGTGTGGACGTGAATGACTTCGTATATAGTCGCTGAGCGGTAGTCTCTCGGAAGAACCTTGCTTCGATGGAGCCTTCGGCAGCCGTGGTTTCACCGTTCCAGGATTGGTGTCCAATGGGCTCATCTGGTTCCTAGCGTATGTGCTCAGCTATGGCTGGAATCTCGAGCTCTGGCTATGCTCTGCCGGCCGACACGTACAGTACATTACCCAGACGGAGCAAAGGGGTGGTGTCGGCGGACACAGAAATGTGCAGGTCGAGCAGGCACTCGTTCCCCCACACTATATGGCGTGCAAGACGCCATGCACACTGAATAGAGTATCGGCGGCGTACATCCTCTTGGAGGCAGTGATGCCGCCCACATCCAGTCAGTATCTGGCCCTTCTACCCCCCGTCCTCGTCCTCGTGGCTCGGCCATTGCATAAAGCCATTGTTGCAGCTCCCTCTCCATCGCTGCCGTGTCGAAATCCAGCGATCTGGCCAGAATGTCTTCACTTCGCAAAATATTCTGAATCTCCTCGTCCACGTCCGTCATCATCATACTGAGGTTGTACGCTAGCCTCTCTCGATCATCTCTCTGTAGTCTCGTGGAGGTAGCAGATCCGCTGGCCCGCGGAGCTGAAATCGGACCAGACGACGTACTTGGCGCTCGAGTCGCTCGCCGTTCCGAGCGCGAAGGTGCGGCGCGAATTGACTCAGAATCTGACGGTCTTGACCGCGGCCTCCGTCGGTAGTCTTGCCGGGTCCTACCGTTGCCATGACGCCGTCCACTGCTTCGATTTGACTGGATCGCGTCGACCAAGGCCTTGAGCGTTCTGTGCGGCTCGGTTTTTCTAGCATGGGTTCGGCAAGTTGGACACGTCGAGTGTGTCTGTAGCCATCGCTGAATGCAATCCTTACAGAACGTGTGCAAGCAGTCGAGCACAGCCAGTGGCTCTTTGAAGATGTCTTGACAGATGCTGCATGTCAGCTCACTTTCGGCAATATCTCTATCCATCCGAGGGTCCTGGGGACGCAAGTTAATGTCCTTGTTTCCGGTGGATGTCAAGAAGGCTGTGCCAGAGTCAACGAAGCTATCCTTTGGTTTATGATCACTACAAGCTCCTCAATTGCACTCTTCCGGATGGATTATTCCTCATTCCCACCGAAGAACACTCTCATATCGAGTTGGTGACAGAAGCGGGGAAGGAGTACCGGTACCGTAAAATACTCTTGCAACCATTCGAACGTTTCACAGCGGTAAAGAAGGAAAGAAACGATCTCATTGAGCATGAGCTAGCGTAGGACCTATAAAATACGGCTCCCCGAGCCGAACTCCATTTTCTGGGCCGAGAGGCACACTTGCTCAGCCTCATTTTCAGGAGGCACTAAGATACGTAGTACGTATGTGTCGTGCCTGCGGACCATTGGCAAGGCTGTCACTTTTACTGCAGCCGCACGCGCCGGATTACGTACTGTGTCCGTGAAACATGGGACGTGCCTTATCCGGCAAAATTTTCAGTAGCACGTGGTACGGTAATCAAGTCTCCCCGTATGTACGTATGTACATACGTACGGCCGAAGTACTTATCGTATCTCTTTCGAATGACATACTTCCGCCCCATTTCCGTATCACCAACATATATTCATCCTCCTCAACACCTTCTCAAGAGCGTGGGACAAGAAACTGAAAAGGCCCTTGTGGCCCAGTCGGAAAAGAACTTAATCTTCTCCAGAATTTCCCAGTAAAGACAGTCATCCCTTCCCCCACCGCCTCCCCTCCGACTTCTACCGATAATAGGGGAGGGATGACTGTCCGCTCGGTGCCGCCCGCTCTATATATCTATAATAAAACAGAGGTGCAGAAATATGGGGTCTGGCCAAACTCGAACATACGGGGGCCCTTGAAAAAGATAATATCCCAGGTTGCTTGCACTGGGGGCCTTCCGAGCGGGAGAGTTTAGCAGGCGAAAGCCTGTAATTTTTGTGATATTTGGGTACGTACCATGGATGGGGGGTGAGTGTGAGCGTGCACTGTACTTATAGGTGTGCGTTCGATCCTCCATGATGTCAACGTGCTTTTTCATTTTTCGCCTTCAATGAAGACACTTAGCAACAAGATGTCATCATTCTCCGCCCGATAAACTACATACAGTCGGTATGTACAGTACGTACTGTACGTGTCGTAGTGCATCGTCCATCTCTAGTCAGCTGTCCAACTCGGTTGAACAACGCGACCAACATGGTCGCATCTCTGTCTTCCCTAACCGGTGTTACTAGCATGTCTCCTAGTATCTACTCTTTGGCCTTACCACCTATCACTTATTTGATCCGTGTGTTGCGGTCCGTACCGTACCGTCCTATCCGAGAATAGGATTAGGGCGAGATGCGGAAGGCGGGTTGGTTCTCGCAGGAGAGGAGTGTCAAGGAGCGTGAAGGGGTTTGGTGGAACGTGGTGGTGGTGACACCTGATCAGTGGCTTCGTACAAGATTGTATTGAAGTAGATCTAGTTGTCTGGATCACAACATGAGTTGAAGACAATCGTTCCATAAGGGAACTATCGCCGGACTATATAGTGCTCAGTCCGTGAGCTCAGTGAGCTCTGCTCACTTTACTCACTCGGTGAGATCGGTGAGCTCTGCTCACTTTGCTCACTTGTTCATGCATGCTGCAGCGAGCTGGGTGAGCTCTGCTCACTTTGCTCACTCGTTCATGTATGCTGCAGCGAGCTGGGTGAGCTCTGCTCACTTTGCTCACTGTTCATGCATGCTGCGGCGAGCTGGGCGAGCTCTGCTCACTCTGCTCACGCATATGCATGCTGCGGCGAGCACCCTCTGGTCAGTCTCGCCGGTCACGTGACTGTTTCCCGTGTTATGCCGCCTGGTACTTCCGTCCAGTATCCTGTCTGCTGCTTTCTGTGAGTATAAAGACTGTGTTCCTCCTGGGTCATAACACTATCCTCCTCTCCATCTTTCATTGTCCTGATGAAACCTGGTCATGTCTCCCAAGTCACGTGCGACTGTTAGCCGAACTCAGCTTGCTACTCAAATCCGCGATCAGGGTTTTGTTTCGCGTACGCCCTGCGACTTTTGTGTTCTCTGTGGTCGTCCGTGCTTCCAGATGCCGGGGGAAGACGATAAGTTGAAATGTGCTGTGTGCACTCAGCGTGGGAGGTCTTGTGTCTCTGTGTCCTGGGAATCTCTGAACATATTCTGGGACAACCTTCGTGAGGATGTGGCCGCTGAAGAGGTAACACGCAACGCACTCTTCGAACAACTTGCCGCGGTGCAAGTTCGTCTGTCCCGAAAGCGAAAGGTGTTGGAAGGCGCCGAGGTCCGTGCGAGGCAGAAGCTTCAGTGTCTGGTGAAAGAGATGGAGTCGGATGGCGAGGATTTGACTTGATCAGTCATTGACGCATCCCTCCTGCAGGCTGAGCTGTTCAGTCCTGCTCCTGCCAAAACTGTCGCAGAAGAAGCTGGCAGTTCGCGAGGTTCTTGAGTGGTTCCCAGGTATTCTCCGAGTCTGGGTATCCTTTCCACTTGACAAGGTATCGCTGACCTTTCCTAGCCAGGATCTGTTCGACTTCGAACTCTTGTTCTTCTTCGGGTTGATAATGAAATGTTTCCTGCAAGGGTGTACTCTGGTCGGCTGGTTCAATCATCGATATATGAAAGTTTGGATGGACTCTGGCATCCCTTGGTAGTCGTATCTTGACATTGACTGGTCCTGTTTTCTCTTCGACTGAAAATAGTCTGACCTTGATATTGTCAAGTTTCTTCATCTTTGGCTTTTTTATTTTCCAATTTTTTGTGAGGAGGTAGACTTTATCCCCCTTCTTTAGCTGAGGTGCCATTTTCGATTTTTTGTCTATTTGACACTGTATTTTTTCTGAGGTCTCTTGAAGGTAGTGCCTTATCATCGTGTGTGTTTGTCGTAGGAGCTTGTCATGTTGGAGTGCTTTCTCCGCGTTTGGTGAAGCTCTGCTTGGTATTCTGATGTTCGCATATCGTCCAAAATTGGCAAAGAATGGTGATTCCTTTGTTGAGTCTGATCTGTGCTGGTTAATTGCCAGCTGTGCCACCGGTAATAACTGTACCCAATTGCTGTGGGTCTGGTTGATGTAATACCGCAAATAAGTCTCCAGGACTTGGTTTGCTCGCTCCGTCTGGCTGTCAGTTTGTGGGTGATAGGCCGTAGACATTTTGGGTTTTGTTCCCATGGCTGCACTGATTGTCTTCCAGTAGTTAGACATGAAGAGTTTGTCTCTGTCTGTAATGATCATGATTGGAACTCCGTGGTCTCTGACCAATCTGTCCAGTAAGAGGTGTCCCAACTGTTCTGCTGTGTGGGTCTCCTTGAATTTTTTTTGATTTGATTCTTACACTGTTTGTAGCTTTACAGCCATGCAGATCTTCCAGCTAATAGTGAACTTCTTCAGAAAACCTTTAAAGGAATAAAAACTGAAGACAGGGAGGTGACTAGAAAGTGTAGCAAAAGGAAATCTTGTAGTGTCTGGTAGGAAAAGCTTCTAGATGTTGGAGTGTGAATAGTGAAGTTTGAAAGCCAGATTAAATTGGTTTAGTCTTTTCAAAGACATAAACCAGTACAGAAACTTCTGTAGAAGCTCTGGGTTTGAAATAATAGTAGTGAAATCTTGGGGGTTAAAGAGAGCATGTTGTCTTTGACTTGAGTAGAGAGAGCATGAAGAGATGATATGCTTTACTGTCTCTTCTGCTTGACCACACATGCATAGGGGGGTAGGAAAGTCAGGGACTCCAGCTCTGAAAAGAAAACTTGCTAGACCAATTCTCCCAGTTCTGGTTTGCAGTAGTAGACTTGCCTCAGCTTTCTGTAGCTCTTTGTAGAGCTTTAGGTTGTTGTAGTGAGGTTTTTGGCAAAACACCTGCCATCCAGCATAGCCTTTTCTTTTCTTCTCCTCCCATTGGTTTTCCCACTCTTTAGTAAAGAGTATTTGTAGTTCTTTCTTTGAACTAGCCTGGTTAGTAGTTATTTGACTTAACCAAGTGAACTTCCAATTAGGAGAGATAGTTGAGGATTTCTTTAAAGGTTTCCTCAGTGAAGAAGTATAGGAAGAAATAGTAGCAAAGGTACTGTCAAGAAAGTCTTTCAGAGAGGAGGTTTGGATAGAAGATAGAAAACAAGCTGTGCGAAATTTAAAATAGAGATCTAGAGGTAAAAGAAAAAGCTCACTCTCTAATAGAAAAGAAGGAGTGGCTTTGAAAGCACCCCCAATAAGTCTCAGACATTTGTTTTGGAATATGATAAGAGAGGAAATATTAGAGGATTTTCTGAGTGGGTTGAACCAAATTCCCACTGCATAGCTCAGTACAGATCTGAGTATTGCAGTGTACACAAGGCGTGCTGTGAGAACTGGAAAGCCCCAGGTGGAGTAAGAGGTTCTAGAAAGAGAAGATAGTGCTTTTTGTGCTTTTTGAAGAATAATTCTCTGGTGTTTGTGCCAGTGGAGTTTGGCATCCAGGTACACTCCCAATACTCGCACTTCTTCTTTTGGTTTTAGAATCACATTCCCAAGTCTAAGCTTGAGCTGCAGATTGTCTGATCTTCTTCTGGAAAAATGAAGTATTTCATATTTCTCAGGAGAGAAGACCATTCCATGTCTTGCAGCCCAAGATAGACATTTAAGATGTGTATTCTTCAACTTCAGAAGGTTGCTTTTAAGAGAGTGTCCAAATGCAAGCAGATTTGTATCATCTGCAAATCCCAGAGCAGAAACACCAGTAGTAGGAGAATGTACAGTCTCATGAAGTTCAGAAATATAGAATAGAAAAAGAATAGGAGACAAAGGGGAACCTTGGGGAACTCCACAGTGAATAGGAATAGACCACAGTCGTACTATGCCAGAACATAGTGTAGAGTTGGCACCCCCCCACAGGGTCTCTACCACACTTTCCCACAGTCCCGAGGTCTCTTGCACTCCGCCGTACGTGCTCACCCCTGGGATCCTGCTTCGGAGCGCTGGGTCACCAGCCCAGAGCCCACGCTCCAACTGTAGTTTGCTCCCTGAGCTTATTGTTTGCAGCCTAAGCCTGCACTCTGTACGAACCGGCATGCGCATCTGTCCTCTCGGGCCATATAGACAGTCTCGTAGTAGGCCCAGGCCCTACCTCCGTCACTGCCATTATATGCCACGCCTCGCAGTTGTTAACTGTTTCGCGTTACCTTCGCAGATCTCTCGTACGAAGGCCGACCATGCCTCGCAGGCCTTACAGACCCTGCAGGCTGTGCCAGCACCTGCAGGGCCGCCTTTCCAGTCCACTAACCAAGTAGGGAGGAGTTCTCCTTGGTCCGCTGTCGCCTGTGGGGCCCCGGTTGCACCTGTTGGCCCACTGGATAACCCAGTCCCCTGGCCCCAGATTGTGGATCGTACGAAGAGACTTCGTGGCAAGGCCTTAGGCAAAACCATCAAGCTAGCACTTTGGCTATCACACGGCCCTTAGGCACTGGAGCGGCGACGTCTCCTCGTACGACCACTCTCCTTCTTTAACAGGTGGTCCGCGTTCGATTAACAACGCCGCGGTGCCAAGGCCACTCCCCCCCTAGCAGATCCTCACACGTTAGCTGGAGACTCTGCTAGGAGGGTGACATGACGAGAACTCCTCTCGACTACTCCAGAGGTGCCCTATCAGACGCCTAGACTTCACATCCACCAGCTGTGGGGCTGGCTTCGGGCCGTAGCGTACACGGTAGTCGTCTGTCGGGTGGTTTTCATCTCCCAAGCTTGGTCGCAGCCACAGTTGAGCTATGCCGAGGCATAGCGCAGAGTCGACATCCCGTGCAGGGTCTCTGCCACGCTTCCCCGCAGTCCTGAGGTCTTTTGCGCTCCGCCGTGTACGCTCACCCCTAGGTCCTGCTTCGGAGTGCCGGGTTGCCAGCCCGGAGCCCACGCTCCAACTGCAGTTTGCTCCTTGAGCCCGTCATTTGCAGCCTGAGCCTGCACTCTGTACGGACCGGCATGCGCTTCCGTCCTCTCAGGCCATATAGACAGTCTCGTAGTAGGCCCAGACCCTACTGCCGTCACTGCCATTATATGCCACGCCCCGCAGCTCTCGCTGTTTCACGTTATCTCTGTAGATCTCTTGTACAGAGGCCGACCATGCCTCGCAGGCTCTACGGACCCTGCAGGCCATGCCAGCACCTGCAGGACTGCCTTTCCAGCCCACTAACCAAGTAGGGAGAAGTCTCCGTCTGCCCGCTGTCGCCTGTGGGACCCCGGATGTACGTGGTGGCCCACTGGAGAACCTCCAGTGCCCTAGCCCCGGTCTGTAGGTGGCCCGAAGAGAATCTGTGGCAAGACCTTAGGCAAAACCATCAAGCCAGCACTTTGACTATCACACAGCCCTTAGGTACTGGAGCGGTGGAAACCCTTCGTGCCACCTGCTCGCCTTCTTTAACACGTAGTCCCCGTTCGATTAACAACGCCGCGGTACAGACATCACTCCCCTCCTAGAACAAGATCCTCGATGCATCAGCTGCTGGAGACTCTGCCAGAAGGGGGGTGTGTGATAGAAACTCCTCTTGTCTACTCCAGAGGTGCCCTGTCGGGTGTCTAGACTTCACATCCACCAGTTGCAAGGCTGGCTTCGGGCCGTAGCGTACACGGTAGACATCCGTCAGGTGGTTTTCATAACCAGTTTGGTCGAAGTCCTCTGTTCTGCTGATGTCGCTTCACGGGGGTGTCCAGGGTGCCTGCACGACACCTCCGGTGGCCTGTCGCTCCACGGGCACCAGCAGCTTGACTGGTGACTCAATTAGCTCTCGGTGCAGCGACTACAAGCAGCTTGGGAGACTGCCTGCCATCGCTGCCCCGAGGTTCCCAGCCTGCACCGCGTGGAGGTTTGAGTCTTCGCAGGCCGGTCTCCTTGAATAGTACCACTATCAGATATTTCATGAATCTGTCTGCTATCACCATAATTAAGTTGTAGGTGATTCCTGTGACTGTGTCTTTGGACTTGGGTAGCTTCGTGATGAAGTCTATTAACACATCTTCCCACAGGCCTCTTGGTATTGTGTTCGGGTGTCCTTCTCTATATGGCTTGTGTCTTCCGTGTTTGTTTTTCTGGCACAGTAGACATTTGCTGATGTAGCTTGTGACATGTTGTCAGAGGTTGATGATATTATTCCCTGCCCGTTAGATAAGGTCTGTAGTCTTGGTGATTCCTGGGTGACCATGTACTGGGTTGTTGTGGTAGTTCCTTATTAATTCTTCAGTGTCTTCTGCTGTGAGCTTGTTGATCTGTGGTCAAGGCACCAGGTTTCCTCACTAGTCCTGCTGTAAGATTGTTCCTTGGTGTTCATCATCTTCCATGTGGTCTTTTTGTCAGCTTAGTGTGTCTGCTCTCCTGTTGTCTTGTCCGGGGGTGTACAAGATCTTGAACTTGTGTTGCCCTAGGAGTTCAGCCCATCTGACTTGTTGTCTGTTCAGCTTCTTGGTTGTTATGAATGTTGTCAGATTCTTGTGGTCTGTGAGAACAGTGAGTTCAGAACTGCTTTCTGCGTACACTCTCCAGTGTTCAAGTGCGTTGACAACTGCCAGTAGCTCTTTGTTGTGGATATCATAGTTCTGTTCTGCTTGTGTTATTTTTTGTGAGTAGTAGGCAACTGGGTGCCACTTGTCATCTGCCTGTTGGCATAAACATGCTCCCACTGCCTGATCTGAAGTGTCTGTCTTGATTTGTGTTGGTTGGCCTGTCTTGAAGTTGAGGAGAACTGGTTCCTTGGCACAAGTGTCCTTGAGCTGCCGGAATACTTTTTGTTCTCTCTGTCCACCAGTACTCCACATCCTTCTTTGTGAGTTCTGTCAGTGGTGTTGCTGTCTGTGAGTAGTTCTTGATGAACTGTCAGTTGAAGTTGGCAAATCCTAGGAAGGCTTGTACTTTCTTGACTGATGTTGGTGTTAGCCATTGTTGAATCACTTTGATTTTCTCAGGGTTGATCTTAATCCCTTCAATTCCTATGATGTATCTGAGGAATTCAACTTCCGGTTTGTTGAACTTGTATTTCTTTAGGTTGAGCTTGAGCCCTGTCTTTTGTAGGTATTGTAGAACATCCTTCACGTGTTTGGTATGTTCCTGTTACGTGTTCAAGTAGACAAGAATGTTGTCTAAGTAGGTGATAGCTGTTTAGTCCAGGTGTGCTCTGATGATGTTGTTGATCAATGCTTGACATGTTGCTGGTGTGTTCGTGAGTCCGAATGGCATAACCAGATACTTGTAGTGTCTGTATCAGGTTCTGAAGGCTGTCTTCCATTCTTCTCCTTCTTTCATGTATATCAGGTTGTATGCTTCTTTCAAGTCCAGCTTGGTAAAGATTGTAGCTTGGCTGATCCTGTCTTGCAATTTGTTCGCATTTGGCAACAGATATCAGTTCTTGATAGTAATGTTGTTGAGTTTCCTGTAATCCACACAAAGTCGAAGACTTCTGTCTTTCTTTGGTACAAATAGTATTGGGTATCCTGCTGGTGATTAAGATTCTCGAATGAAACTCTTTTTCAGGTTTTCCTCCAGGTACTCACAAAGTACTTGGAGCTCTTTCTCTGATGTTAAAGGCCAGTCCACGTTCACACAGAATGTGGGTGGTCCTGTCTTCGACCGAGGAGGGCAGGGACTCAATAGATGAATAGCAAGTGGGGTAACTCTCTTGCTATTGTCGCTTGTAATGTGCGTTCAGCCTGGAGAGCTAATCCCTCCGGGCTCTTTGGGGGTCTTTATACAGATGCCCCAAGGGGGGGGTCTCCTCGAGGGGTATCATCCTTTTGCGTAGACGAGCTCCTCGCTTAGCTCCTGCTTGTCCACCGGACAAGCTCCTCACTTAGCTCCTGCTTGTCCACCGGACAAGCTCCTCGCTTAGCTCTTGCTCGTCCACCGGATCGGTCGGATGTTGTTCCGCATGACTAACACCTCTCCCTCGCTTACCTGGGCTGTTCCGGCCTAGGCCTTAACACTATCCCCTCCCTCCAAGGGTTCTGTCCCCAGATCCTTTTTGTTCCTGCTCCTCTTTTGCCATAAACCAAAGCCAGACAACTCGAACTCGTCGTCGCGGTTTTCTCTCTTGTCGTGTTGGCAAAATGGGCAAGGAATCAAAAATCGCATGCGGTGCTTGTCGTCGCGACCACGCCAAGTGTGTCGTGAGTTCTGCATCGTCTTTTTGTTGTCAGTGCATCGAGAAGGGTCGTCGCTGTGACCTTCATCTCTCGGAATCGGAATGGAAGAAGATGGAGCTTGAGCGTGAGCAGCTCAAGGCTCAGCTGCGGGAGACTGATGACCAACTGTCAAAACTGCTTCCCCGGCAGATCTGCCTCTGCCGGCAGCTGGGTTGTCTCTCACAGAAGGAGGCTGATGCCATCCGTCGTGAGCTGTCAGCTATCAAGGATCAAGAGTCCCTCGATGCTCAGGAACAAGAGGCCCTCCACGTTATCCGTGAACAGGAGGCCTGTCAAGCTGCTGCTCCACTGTCCTTTGAGGACATCTTCTCTTCGGAGGCTTTGGCTTCTCTCGAGCTGTTGTCTCCGTCAGACCTGGTCGCTGCGGATTTGCTTGGTGGTAATCCACCAGTTTCTGGTTCATCGCAGAGCTGAAGTTCTCGGTTGGTTCCCACGAATTCTCCTCTTTGTCAAATCCTAACCACTTCACCAGGTACTCAGTTTTCCGTCCATTTCTCCGACTGTCTAGGATCCTTTCGACATCGTACTCTTCTTCGTTGTCCTCGAAGTGCTATTTTGTTTCGATTGCTGCGTCGCTGGGTGCTGGCTTGAGCAGCGAGACATGGAATACTCAGTGTATCCGTGCCTTTTTTGGCAGTCTCAGTCGGTAGTTGACTTCTCCAGTGCGCTTCTCAATCTCAAACAGTCCGATTCGTACATGATCCAGCTTTTTGCTCGGTCGCTTCGAGCGCAGGTTTTTTGTTGACAAATAGACCTTATCCCCCCTCTCCAGGGTTGGTCCCTTCAACCTTTTGCTGTTTAGGCAGTGGCTTGTTGTCTTTTGTGTGGATTCAATTGCAGTCTTCATTTCCTCATGCATAGCAGTGAGTTTTTCGACGTTCGTTGAAGTGCCACTTCCAGCCGCCATCACTTCCCAGCGGGGGTTTCTGCCGTAGTTCGCAAAGAACAGTGTTGTGCCTGTCACGCTGTGTTGCTGATCGTTGTACGCAAACTGAGCCATTGGTAGCAGTTCTACCCAATCGTCCTGTCGGTGGTTGACGTAGTGGCGTAGGTACTGTTCCATCGTCTGGTTTGTTCTCTCAGTTTGTCCATCTGTTTGTGGATGGTAGGCAGTAGACATCCTCGTGTCTATCCCTAGCTGTCTTGTCCACGTGTTCCAGAATTTCGAGGTGAAGAGTTTGTCTTGATCTGAGATAATCTTCGTGGGTAGCCCTCGCTGGCTAACCAATTCTTTGAGCAGGACATTGGCGAGTTCACTCGCTTTGTTACCGGGTCCTCTGACCTCGGCAGCTTCACCACAAAATCCATTGTGATGGTATCCCAAGCCGCTTCTGGGAGGTCCATTTGTTGACTCTCTCCATAGGGTTTGTGGCGTGACAGTTTGTTTTTCGCACACTCTTCGCAGTTGCGAATAAATTCCGTCACTTTCCGCTTCATTCCGTTGAAGTGGTAACGTCTCCAGATCTTTTCCAGGGTCTTGTCTCGCCCAGGATGTCCGTGTAGAGGTCCATCGTGATGTTGTCAAATCATGTCCTCTTGTGCGCTCTCTGGCACTTCTTCCTTGTTTGTGGCCGCAACATTGTGGCCTAGGGTCAGGAGTGCACCTATTTCTTCAGTTTTCGCTAACTGAGGTTGAGCATAGACCAGAGTTTGTCCTTTTGTCACAAGGATTGGGCGCTCTTCTGTCGTGTTGTCTGTCGTCATATCAGGCCGCCTGCTAAGCGCGTCCGCTCGTGCGTTTTCTGATCCTTTTCGATAGAAGATCTGGAAGTCGTATGAAGCTAAAAGCTCCGCCCATCAGACTTGTCGTCTGTTTAGCTTCTTCGTCGTCGTGAAGTAAGCCAAATTCTTGTGGTCTGAGTACACGTCCACTGTGTACTTTGCTCCTTCCAGGTAAGGTCTCCACTCCTGGAATGCATCGACAATCGCTAACAACTTCTTGTCGTGAACATCGTACCTGAGTTCTGGGCCAGAGAACTTTCTCGATCAGTATGCGACAGGGTGTAGGCGGTTTTCGGCGTCTGGTTGACACAAGCAAGATCCAAGTGCTTAGTCTGAGGCATCTGTCTCCATGATGATCCACTGTCCGGGATCAAATGATGCCAGTATGGGTGCGGAGGTGAACTTCTCTTTCAGCTCCTGGAACGCTCTTTCTTGGCTGTTCCCCCATGTGAAGGTTTCTTCCTTCTTTGTTAGTTCAGTCAAGGGTGCTGCTGTCCTTGAGTACTCCTTGATGAATCGTCGGTAGAAGTTCGCAAATCCCAGGAAGGATTGGACTTCTTTGAGGTTTTTGGGTGTTGGCCAGTCTCGTACTGCCGTGGTTTTTGTATCGTCCATACGGATTCCTTCTGTCGTCAGGATCAATCCCAAATATTCCACTTCTTTCACGTGGAAGACACTCTTATCAAAGTGTAACCTTATTCCTGCTTCTTGGAGCGCATGTAGAATCTTCTTGACATGCTGTCTGTGCTCCTCCAGGGTTCCATTGGTGTAAACCAAGACATCGTCGATATAAGCGGTAACAAATATATCCAGGTATTGTCGGAGGATGGTGTTAATAAGTGATTGGAACGTCGCCGGTGCATTCGTAAGGCTGAATGGCATAACAGTATACTCGTAATGCCCGTACCTCGTACGAAAGGCTGTCTTCCATTCTTCGCCATCTTTCATCCTAACCAGGTTGAAAGCGCCTCAGATGTCGAACTTGGTAAACCACTTGGCTCCTTGGATTCAGTCCTGGATTTCCGATATTAACGGTAGCGGGTAGCGATTCTTAATTGTGATCGCATTAAGCTGCCGGTAGTCAACACACAGTCGTAATTTGCTGTCCTTCTTTGGCACAAACAATATCGGGTATCCGGCCAGTGATGTTGAAGGTCTTATGAACCCTTTCGCTAGGTTCTCGTCCAGGTAATCTCTTAAGGCCTCAAGCTCCTTTGCTGATAGAGCGTAAATAGGGCCATGTGTGGGTTTCTTTCCGTCTTCCAGCAGAATTTCGTGATCCCACTCTTGGTGTTCTGGTAGCGTCACGACCGCTTCCTCACCAAACATCTCCTGGTAGTCTTTATACTCACTTGGCAGCTGCGGTGCCTGAGTCTCGCCCACAGTGTCATGCGTGGTGCAAAGTTGATGGTTTCGGGGCTTCATCCAAGCCACATAGGCTTGCCCTCGCCGGTGGTGCTTCTTCCACCCTGCATATGAGATCTCTTTGATTCTCACTTTCTCTGGCTCTGCTCGAGTTGCCAGACTCCTCTTCAGAAAGACTAGGTGCCTTCTTTTCCAGTCGATCCTTGGGTTTTGACTTTCCAACCACGGAAGACCCAATATAACTTCGTGTGGTATCTGGACCAAGTCGAATTCTTCTGATCTGATTGTCGTACTGTCGACACACAGTTGTAGGTTCTTGGTCTCCTTCATCACTTGTCCTTGGTCATTGGAGAGTGGTGTCCCGTCTACTACTGTTAGTTAGTATGGATTCCTCTTTTCCTGAGTCGGGATCTTGTGCTTCCTGGCAAAACTTTCTGACATGAAGTTGCCAGTAGCTCCAGAGTCAATCATGGCGTTTGTCAGATGCCCGTTGACTCTCATCCTGATGCGAAAATGCAGACTGCAGGCTGTCGCGTCAAGGCTCTGCTTGACCCCTTCTCTCCGGAGTGTTGTCTTGCCTGCTCTTCCGACTCCGGATTTGAAGAGCACTGCTAGTTTTTTGAACAACCAAGGCCCTGAGCCTGGCGTTCTGCCACGTGTCTTTCGCATTTTTCGGTGAAGTATAGCTCCCATGCGTCTTCTCCGCAATCATCGTGTTCTTTCCCTTGCTGGCTTAGCTGGTGCTTGATGCTCCAGGCTTTCTTGTGGTATTCTGGGCCAGGGAAGTAGTGCCTTCTCCTTTTCTCTAGGAGATGTTCCTTGCAGTGGTGGTCCTCGCATCCTTTCCAATAAGGACGTCCGCAGGCTGGTGTTGTAGCCTGGTGATGGTCCACTTGCGCTGCGATGTCTCGGGGCTGTGAGATGCTGATGGTGTCATCCACCCATCGCGTCACTCTTGCTTCGCTGTCCTCCGACAAGGTCACATCCTGTCGTCGGAGTAGTGGTGTCTCGGGAACTGGTGGCATGCCGGTTATGTCAATCTTGTAGTCTGTTGTGTCGAATTCAGAGATCAGGTCATCCTCCCAATAAACCTTATCGATCTGGTCTTGGATTGCGTGCAGGTCCTCCAGTGACCTCTGCAGATCGTTCTCCAGTCTTTCGATGTACTGTCTGAGATTGTCCTCCTGCCCGAGGAGTGTTGCTTCTGACCGGTTCATGGGTAGCGTGCCTCTGGGAGCCCTCGGTGGCTCCTGAATGCCCTTGCCTTTCCAGGCACCAGTGGCATTCAACTGCTTACCCTTGCCTTCCTTTTTCTTCTTGCTTTAGCAGTTGGCTGCAAGGTGTCCTACCTTCTGGCAATTGTAACACTTCCGTGTTTCTTTCTTCTTTGTTGCCTGTGGTGTTGTTGCATCGATCTCCATGGGTGTCAAGCTGTACTTGTCTTGTGCTGGCGCTGTCTTTTTGCCCCATGGCCTTGCATGCTTGCCTCGCTTCTTGAGTTCTCGTTCGAATTGTCGGTCGTCGATGCGTACCGCTGTGTTGATCATATCCTCGAGGTCGGTGGGTCAGTCTCCTCGTGCGATGTCATCCTTGACTTGTTCCTTGAGAGCTTGGTAGAATAGTGCCGTCAAGGCACTGTCTCCCCATTGCGTCCTCACTGACAACTGTTGGAACTTCACCGCGAAGTCTGATACTGACCCTGTCTGCCGTAGTGCTTGGAGCTTTCGTTCCGCATCTTGTTCTTCATCAATAACCCTGAAGGTCTTCTTCATCTGGGTCTTGAAGGTAGAGAATCTCCCAATGATCTGCCGTGTCGTGGTCTCCATGCTAGAGGGGTCTTCCTTGTTGTTGAGGAAGTCTCGTAGGTAGACATTGAACCAGGCAAATGTCAGTCCGTCCAGGTAGGAAGCTGCGAACAGCACCTTCTCCTGTTCCGTAGGGAATTGTGTGGCGTTGAATCTGTAGTAAAGCTCAAGCTGAGAGAAGAATAATTCCAATCCCCCTCGTGATCCATCGTACCTCTTCGGCGTACCTACCTTCAACGGCTTTGGAGGTAAGGTGAGGGTGGTAGGGACAGGTGGTTCCTGGACTTGCGCCTGAGGCGCAGCCCGAACTTGGCCTGCCTGCGAAGAGGTAGGGCTGCGTGGATCTGCCATCGTATTGAGCCGGTGTCCTATGTGTTAGAGGCTGAAACTGTTAAAGGCCAGTCCACGTTCACACAGAATGTGGGTGGTCCTGTCTTCGACCGAGGAGGGCAGGGACTCAATAGATGAATAGCAAGTGGGGTAACTCTCTTGCTATTGTCGCTCGTAATGTGTGTTCAGCCTGGAGAGCTAATCCCTCCGGGCTCTTTGGGGGTCTTTATACAGATGCCCCAAGGGGGGGGTCTTCTTGAGGGGTATCATCCTTTTGCGTGGACAAGCTCCTCGCTTAGCTCCTGCTCATCCACCGGACGAGCTCCTCGCTTAGCTCCTGCTCATCCACCGGACGAGCTCCTCGCTTAGCTCTTGCTCGTCCACCGGATCGGTCGGATGTTGTTCCGCATGACTAACACCTCTCCCTCGCTTACCTGGGCCGTTCCGGCCTAGGCCTTAACATCTGATAACTGGTAAATTAGTCCAAATTCTGGCTCTGTCCCTGGTTACAACTTGATCTCATAATCCCAAGGTTGGTGCTTAGGTAACACTGCTGTTGTTGTCTCTTCCTGAAAAAGGTTATCATACCCAGGTCAGTACTCTTCAGGGATCTCCAGAGGGTTAACAACTTCCTCTCTCTTCATCTCTGACTGTTTGGCCACCTGGTTCTGGGGTGTGCCTGTCAAGGTGGACCTCTTCTCTTGAGAGTCATCCTTTCTGTCAGTGAGGTTCCACTGAGGACTCCTTCCCTTATCTGTCCACACCTTCTGCGGCTGGTAACAGGTCTGAGCTGTGTTGTTAGTGCAGTTCCTAAACATGAGTACTCCTGTCCTCCAGTTAACAACTGGGTTGTACTTCTTTAGCCAAGGCATCCCCAAATAGATATTCTGAGTGGCCAACTTGACAATATCAAGGTAGATCCTTTCAGCATGGTGTCCAGTAACTGTTTCCATTGGCTGCGTCTTATGGCAGACTAGCTCTGTCTGTCTATTTGCTATCGCAAGCTGATAGGGCTGCTGCTTGCGTCTTCTTCCAGTGCCTAGGGTGTTGTAAAGTTGTCTTGAAATGTAGTTTCCACTGGCTCCAGAGTCAACAAGTGTGTATGTCTGTACTGGCGTGTTGGTGTGTAGTGACACAGGCAATCACAGGTACTTTGTGTTGCTAGGGGCCATGTTGTTGAGCTCCTGATGTCACCCCTTGACAAGGGAGTTCAATCTTTTCCTGTTTGAAGTGTTTTTCCACTGACTGGGCAATGGGTCCAGCCATTGCCATCAGTTCTGAGGAATCTGTTCATGAATTTGTCTTGCTAATGCTTGTTACATCCAGGCTTGAGGCAGTACTGCCAATTGTTGATGTAGCAGTTGTGGTTGTTGCCTTGCTGTAGGAACATAAGGTATTCATGCCAATCATGTGTATGCCCAGGGAATGTGGTGTGTTGGTGTTTGTCCCAGAGATGGATCTCACACATATCCTTCTTGCAGTTGACCCAATGTTTATGGCAGGTGGTGTGGTAGGGTGAATGTTCTCCATATCTTTGTAGTTGTTCGTGGTAGGTGCAGTAGTGCTTTGTACAAAACCTTCACTGTAGTTCACCATGCTGTAGGTTTTGTGGGTCTATACTGTAAGTATAGCTTCCTTGTGGTATTTCTTCTTTGATAGATGCGGGTTCATCTCAGTCCCCATCAGAGGTGGTTAAGGGCTCCTGTCCCTTGTCCTGACCTGTCTGTTCTGGTAGGTCCTTACCTCCTGATGTTGCCAGTTGGTGGGCTGCTTCCAATATCTGATTGTAGTCATCCTATTGTTTGAGGGATAGCTGAGCCTCTCCTAGTGGGTCCTCTGGCTTGATGAGATTCTAGTCTCTGTCAAGTATATTAAGTTGCTGTCAGTGCACCTTGTTCTTTGAACAACAGTCTCTCGCCATGTGGCCTAGCTTGCTACAGGTGTAGCACTTCAGTGCTTTCCCCTTCTTGTTGTTCCTTCCCTTCATGAACCTTCCCTTGTGGTGGACTGCATCCAGTTCCATGGGTGCATTGCCATATGGGTCATGTGGCAGTGCCTTGTTAGGTAGCTTGTAGTGGTTGCTCACATGCTATGCAGGGTGGCTGTATCCTCTGTCATAGTATTTCTCCATCACTCACTTGAATAGTTTGTCATTGATGTTGATTGCTTGTGTGATAAGCTTGTCCAGTGTGTTGACTGCTTGTCTGTCAAAGGTGATTTCATCCTTCATGTTTTCCTTGAGTCCACGTCAGTACATGACTATCAGGGCATTGTTATCCCAATCAGTCAGTACTGAGTATTGTTTGAACTGTGTAGTGTACTCTACAGCTGAGTGTTGTTGTTTGATGTGCTGGATTATTCGTATAGCCACTTTGTCTTTGTTAGATAGTCCAAGGATTCTTTTGATCTTGTCCTTGAATTGTGTCCATTTTGTCATCTATTCTGTTGTGCTGTCGTGGTCTCTGTTTTCTGAGAGATGTCTGTTGACGTAGAGCTTGATCCATTGATAAGTATTACCTCTTATGTAAGTGGTTGCAAAGAGGGGCCACTTCTCCTTTGGCAGCTTCATCTCTGGTTGGAATTGAAAGTAGACTTGGAGTTGCATAAGCCAGTCATCAACCTTGTTTCTTTCACTGTAGAACAGGTCTGGCTTGGTGACACTAATCTTTCCATCTGGGAAGTTGGGGTTGGTTGCTCCTGAGGTACTCATCCTTAAGGGTCTTCAAAGTGTTGCAGTCTGTACTGTACTGTCCTATCTGAGTATAGGATTAGGGCAAGATGTGGAAGGTGGGTTGGTTCTCGCAGGAGAGGAGTGTCAAGGAGTGTGAAGAGGTTTGGTGGAACATGGTGGTGGTGACACCTGATCAGTGGCTTTGTACAAGATTGTATTAAAGTAGATCTAGTTGTCTGGATCACAACATGAGTTGAAGACAATTGTTCCATAAGGGAACTATCACCAGACTATATAGTGCTCAGTCTGTGAGCTCAGTGAGCTCTGCTCACTTTGCTCACTCAGTGAGATCAGTGAGCTCTGCTCACTTTGCTCACTTGTTCATGCATGCTGCAGCAAGCTGGGTGAGCTCTGCTCAATTTGCTCACTTGTTCATGCATGCTGCAGTGAGCTGGGTGAGCTCTGCTCACTTTGCTCACTTGTTCATGCATGCTGCAGTGAGCTGGGTGAGCTCTGCTCACTTTGCTCACTGTTCATGCATGCTGCGGCAAGCTGGGCAAGCTCTGCTCACTCTGCTCACACATATGCATGCTGCGGCGAGCACCCCCTGGTCAGTCTTGCTGGTCACGTGACTGTTTCCCATGTTATGCTACCTGGTACTTCTGTCCAGTATCCTGTCTGCTGCTTTCTGTGAGTATAAAGACTGTGTTCCTTCTGGGTCGTAACACTGTGGCAGGCCTGATGAGAAACCAGGATAGTATTAGCGGGACCAGCAGGAATTTTTTTTTGATTTGATTCTTACACTGTTTGTAGCTTTACCGCCATGCAGATCTTCCAGCTAATAGTGAACTTCTTCAGAAAACCTTTAAAGAAATAAAAACTGAAGACAGGGAGGTGACTAGAAAGTGTAGCAAAAGGAAATCTTGTAGTGTCTGGTAGGAAAAGCTTCTAGATGTTGGAGTGTGAATAGTGAAGTTTGAAAACCAGATTAAATTGGTTTAGTCTTTTCAAAGACATAAACCAGTACAGAAACTTCTGTAGAAGCTCTGGGTTTGAAATAATAGTAGTGAAATCTTGGGGGTTAAAAAGAGCATGTTGTCTTTGACTTGAGTAGAGAGAGCATGAAGAGGTAATATACCCTACTGTCTCTTCTGCTTGACCACACATGCATAGGGGGGTAGGAAAGTCAGGGACTCCAGCTCTGAAAAGAAAACTTGCTAGACCAATTCTCCCAGTTCTGGTTTGCAGTAGTAGACTTGCCTCAGCTTTCTGTAACTTTTTGTAGAGCTTTAGGTTGTTGTAGTGAGGTTTTTGGCAGAACACCTACCATCCAGCATAGCTTTTTCTTTTCTTCTTCTCCTATTGGTTTTCCCACTCTTTAGTAAAGAGTATTTGTAGTTCTTTCTTTGAACTAGCCTGGTCAGTATTTATTTGACTTAACCAAGTGAACTTCCAATTAGAAGAGATAGTTGAGGATTTCTATAAAGGTTTCCTCAGTGAAGAAGTATAGGAAGAAATAGTAGAAAAGTGTTACAACCCATGGGATGGGAGCCACTTATTTATAGGCAATCAGGCCGCAGGCCAGGCAAGAGGACACCATGGAAGTCAAGTGACCAACCAACAAGGGGTCACGTGACTGTCAAGACACACACAGGAGTCTTGACACAGCATGCATGAAGTATCAAGACAATCTCACCAGTCTTGACACAGGATGTATGAAGCATTGAGACAATCTCACCAGTCTTGACATCAAGACTGTCAAGACAATCTTGATTGTCTTGACAGGCCAGCACTATATAGTCCAGTGATAGTTCCCTTATGGAACAATCATCTTCAACTCATGTTGTGATCCAGACAACTAGACCTACTTCAATACAATCCTTTGTACAAAGCTATTGATCAGGTGTCACCACCACCATGTTCCACCAAACCCCTTCACACTCCTTGACACTCCTCTTCTGCGAGAACCAACCTGCCTTCCACCTCTCACCCTAATCCTATACTCAGATAGGACAGTACAGTACAGACTACAACACTTTGAAGACCCTCAAGGATAAGTACCTCAGGAGCAACCAACCCCAACTTCCCAGATGGAAAGATTAGCGTCACCAAGCCAGACCTGTTCTACAGTGAAAGAAACAAGGTTGATGACTGGCTCATGCAACTCCAAGTCTACTTTCAATTCCAACCAAAAATAAAGCTGCCTAAAGAAAAGTGGCCACTCTTTGCAACCACTTTTTTTATTTTATTTGATTCTTACACTGGTAGTAGCTTTATAGCCATGCAGATCTTCTAGCTAATAGTGAACTCCTTCAGAAAACCTTTGAAGAGATAAAAACTGAAGGCAGGATGTGACTAGGGAATGTAACAAAAGGAATCTTGAAGTTTCTGGTAAGAGAAAAGAATCTAGGTATTAGATTGGGAATAGTGGAGTTTGAAAGCTAGATTAAACTGGTTTAGTCTTTTCAAAGACATAAACCAGTACAAGAACTTCTGTAGTAGCTCTGAGTTTGAAATAATAGTGGTGAAGTCTTGGGGATTAAAAGAGACTTGTTGTCTTTGTCTTGAATAAAGAGAGCATGAAGAGGTGATATGTTTTGCAGTTTCTTCTGCTTGGCCACACACACATAGTGGGGTAGAGAAGTCAGGAACTCCAGCTCTGAAAAGAAAACTTGCCAGACCAATTCTTCCAGTCCTGATTTGCAGTAGCAGACTTGCCTCAGCTTTCTGTAACTCTTTGTAGAGCTTCAGATTGTTTTTGTGTGGCTTTTGACAGAAAGTCTGCCAGCCTGGATAGCTTCTTCTTTTCTTCTCTTCCCATTGGTCTTCCCACTCTTTAGTAAAGAGCTTTTGTAGTTCTTTGTTTGAACTAGCCTGGTTAGTAGTTATTTGACTTAACCAAGTGAATTTCCACTTAGGAGAGATAGTTGAGGATTCCTTTAAAGGTTTCTTCAAGAGAGAGGCATAGCTGGAAATAGTGGAAAAGATACTGTCAAGAAAGTATTTGAGAGGGGAGTTTTGAATAGAAGAAAGAAAACAGGCAGTGCGAAATTTAAAGTATAGGTCTAGAGTTAGAAGAAAAAGCTCACTCTCTAATAGAAAAGAAGGAGTGGCTTTGAAGGCACCCCCAATAAGTCTTAGGCATCTGTTTTGAAATGAAACAAGAGAAGAGATATTGGAGGATTTTCTTAGAGGGTTAAACCAGATCCCCACTGCATAGCTCAGTAGAGATCTCAGTATAGCAGTGTACACCAGACGTGATGTGTGAACTGGAAAGCCCCAAGTAGAATAGGAAGTTCTAGAAAGAGAAGAGAGTGCTTTCTGTGCTTTTTGAAGAATAATCCTCTGGTGTTTGTGCCAGTGGAGCTTT
Source organism: Lichina pygmaea (assembly GCA_963422465.1). Taxonomy (NCBI): domain Eukaryota; kingdom Fungi; phylum Ascomycota; class Lichinomycetes; order Lichinales; family Lichinaceae; genus Lichina; species Lichina pygmaea. The sequence goes on from OY730172.1 coordinate 3,413,865, forward strand.
GCATCTAGGTACACTCCAAGTACTCGCACTTCTTCTTTTGGTTTGAGAATCACATTCCCCAGTCTGAGCTTGAGCTGAAGATTGTCTGATCTTCTTCTGGAAAAATGAAGTATTTTATATTTCTCAGGAGAGAAGACCATTCCATGTCTTGCAGCCCATGATAGACATTTGAGGTGTGTGTTCTTTAACTTCAGAAGGTTACTTTTCAAGGAGTGACCAAAAGCAAGCAGATTTGTATCATCTGCAAACCCCAGGGCAGATACACCAGAAGAGAGAGTATGCACAGTCTCATGCAATTCAGAAATGTAGAATAGAAAAAGAATAGGGGATAATGGAGAACCTTGAGGAACTCCACAATGAATAGGAATTGAACAAGACTCAGAATCATCAAAGACAAGAGTGGTAGAGTGCTTATCACAGAAGGAGTAGATCCAGGAAGCTAGCCAGACAGGTATTCCTTTTCTTTTCAGAATTTGCTGTAGTATCTTGGGGAGAACTCTGTCATAGGCTCCTGAGATATCCAGTGAGAGTAGGGATGCAACCATGCCTTCCTTCCAGACTTTTTCCACTTGGGAGGTTAGAAGGAAAAGTGCTGCTTCTGTGGATCTTTCTTTCCTAAAGCCCATCTGGATATCTGGCAATAGTCCAGCTTCTTCTGCTATCTTGCTTAGTCTGGCTGCAGCAATAGCTTCCATCAGCTTGCCTGTTGTGTTTAGCAGAGCTATAGGGCGCCAGACTTTAGCTTGGTTGTAGGTTCCCTTGCCAGGTTTCCTCAAGCAGACTGTTTTTGCACTCTTAAATCTTTCAGGGAAGTACTCCAGTTTCCAGCATGTTGAAGTCAGAATAGCTAGAGCTTGGCAGAACCTAGGCCCCAGAGCTCTCAGAAATCCATTTGGCAGCTTATCTCTCCCTCCTGCTGTGAAAGGTTTCTTCTTGGCCAGAATTTGCTCCACTTCTTCACATGTTACCTCCTGGGAGAGCTGTATCTCAGAGATAGTCTGGGAGCTTTCTGAGCCTGGTTCTGGAACTAGAGCTTTTGGAAAGAACTGCTGTGAGAAGACTTTAGTCTTTTCCTCAAAAGTTTTGGCTATTCCTTCTTGTGTTTCCAGGTCAGGAACCAGAGGAAGATCAGGAGTCTTGTTGGCTTTGGACCTTCCCCACTTTGCAAGCTTCCAGAACTTTGAAGAGCTGGCCAGCTCATGGATTTGGTGTCTGAAAGTGTTCTGTTTTCCATCTCTGACTGCCTTTTTCTTGAGCTTAGTTGCTTGCTCAAGTTCCTCTTGACTTGCTTGTCTTTTTTGCACTTTTCTTCTTACTCTTCTTTCCTCTTTAACCTTGTTTTGGATCTCTTGATTCCACCAGAGGACTGAGTGGCCAGATTGCTTCTGGAGCTGTGTGGATTTGCTTGCTATTTCTTGGAGAAAGTTGTCAAGATACTCCAAGTACTCATCCACTTCATATTTGTCTTGGAAGTGGAAGGGCAGGTGTAGCTTCTCACACTCTACTCTTGCAAGGTTTGAGTCCAGTGTTCTCCAGTTTCTTTCTGGTTTCCAGATTTTCCTTGGAGGATCCAGGTCCAGGCAGGTTAGTACAGGTCTGTGGTCAGACCCATGAAAGAACTGAAGAGCCACTTTAGAGAAAATCAGAGAGTTAGAAAGAGAAGAAGAAATAAAAGACAGATCAATAGCAGAACATGGTTTTTCAGAAAGAGATCTTGCTCTGGTAGGGGTGAAAGGTGCAATAGCTAAATCCAGATTTAAATCTTTCATTAGGTCTTGAAACTTGTTTGCAGTCTCAGAGTACAGTCTTCTTTTCTTTGACCAGTCTGGGTGGTGAAGATTTGAGTCTGTGAGAAGAATATGTTGTTCTTGTTCTTGTAAAGCATTTTGGAGTAAACAGAGAAGAGCTTCTGATGCCTCTGTGTAGTTTTCTTGACTTGATGGGGTGAAGTAGAGATTATGTACCCAAAGAGAAGTAGGAGAGTTTTCCAAGTAGATTTCAAGAGAAACAAAGTCTTTATTCCAGAAGGTAGGATGAAGAGAAGAGAGTTTCAGATTTTTATTAATAAGAAAAGTGTTCTGCCAATCTCTGAACAGTAGAGAGGAAGAAAGGAAGAGAAAACAGTTGAAGTGCTTGTTTCTAGGTGAGGGTTTTTCCAGAGCTCTTGAAGTGCAATAATGTCCACCTCTTGGAGAGCTGAGGTTGCTAGCAGTAGCTCTTGGACTGATTGGCTTTTTTGCACATTATACTGGAGAAGTGTCAGCTTTGTGTCTTTCATGCAGACATCTCAGCATCAAAGATCTTGAAGGAGTTAGCTGGTAGCTTTCCTCCAGAGTTGGCTGATCTTGAAGAAAGAATTTGCACTTCTGGGAGTGCACCTCTGAGTCGCTCTGAGCTTCTGCTTGGCTCAGCTGTTTTATGTTTTTTCTCTCCTGGTAGAGACTGAGAGAGAGGGAAAGACATAACTGGGGAGGGTTGTAGAGCTGGAACAGAGGTAGCTGTTGGGATCTCATATTTTCCTGGGCGTGTGTTCCATGCTTCTCTTGCCTTCTTGGCTGCTTCCTGGCGTACTGGACAGACACTGGCCCAGGCTGGGTGAGCTCCTCTGCAGTTGCAGCATTTTGGCTTGAGAAGCTGTTCAGGAACTTGGCAGGCTCTCCTTTCATGCTGGCCTCCACAGGCACCACACACAGCTTTGTTCTTGCAGAAGTGTGCTTGGTGCCCATAGCCAAAGCACTTGAAACATTGTGCAATGACTGTGTCTGCCAGGAAAGGTTCTGCTTCATGCATCCTGTGCCCCAGCACTAGTCCACTCTCAATCAAAAGATTGGCTTGTTCAGGGGTAGCCAGATCCAGGTGGAGAGAGGTAACTGGCTTCTTTTGAGCTATAGCCTTCTTAGACCAGTAGGCTCTCAGGATGGTGATTTGTTTGCTCAGAGATAGGTTGCTGTTCTGGATTATCTGGCAGGTTTTCTCCAGGTCTTCAGGTTGGATATCTTCTGTTCTGACTCCATGGATCAGAACTGGGAATCTCTTGGGCTGGATGGTTGCTTCCTTTGTGAAGATAGCTGATACCCAGGCAGGGTTTTTCTCTAGAAAGACTTTAGTCTCTTGGCTTTCTGTGTTAATAAGGATATCCCCTGAAGGAAGTTTCCTTACTGCTCTGACCTGCTTGTTGTAGGGGCTGGGTAGTCTGTCTTGAAGAGTCTGGAAAAGCTGGATGTGAGTTCTATTAGCCATGTCAGGTGGCTGGATACCAGGATGTACAAGAACTTCTTTGAGAATTCTTGCAGGTAGAGGGATTTGTGCTGGAATAGATTTTTGGACAGCCTGGGCATATGATGGCTTGGCTTCTTGTTTGTCCAGCCGCTTGTTGATATTCTCCAGCTCCTGGAAGATTCTGTTGGTGAGGCCAGTAGAGCTAGACTGGGCTTCTGTAGAGAAGGAGTTCTTTTTGATATTTTGCCAGCTTTTCAGAATAGATTCTGGGACTGGTTGGGTTTTGATCCAGGAGTCTACTAGTTTGTAGTCATTCTGGGGAGCTGGTTGGAGGGTAGGAGAGCTGGACTGGGTGCTAGGCAGACTGGAAGCTGGTTGGGAGAGTATAGCTGGTGTAGCTCTGGTGTTACTTTCTGAAGAGGTGGGTTTTTTCTTCTTGGGAGCCATGTTAGAGATTGTTTGGCACTGGTTGGGTGTTTTCTGTCTGCAGAGTACTGCCAGAAAGAAGAGTCACCTGGTTTCCCAGCAGTAATAATCTAGTCCTGGGACCAATCCCCAAGACTAGACTTTCCTGGGCAGCTTTTTCCAACTAAGCTCTGGGCAAAGCTAGAAGTATTAACCTAGACTAGGGACCAGACCCCCTATCTAGACTTTCCTTGAGCCAAAGACTCTGCTAGCTCCAGAGTCAGTCAGACTCTAACTATTCCTCTTATCCTGAGACTCTCTCTGGTTGTGGGTAGATTGCTGGTTGTTGAAGAAGAAGATCGTGGATTCAAGATCACAACTTTTGACAAACAGGCGTGGTTCTCAAAGGTGATGGGTTTTCACCTTAAGGTTTGAGTGGTTTCAGAGAGGAACTCAGCTGTTTTCCAGAATATATGACAAATTGTGATGTTTGTCAAAAATGATGGTCCTTGAAGGATGTGGTTCTGGGAAGAGTTGTTGCAACCACTTACATAAGAGGTAATACTTATTGATGGATCAAGCCCTACGTCAACAAACATCTTTCAGGAAACAGAGACCATGACGGCACAACAGAATGGATGACAAAATAGACATAATTCAAGGACAAGATCAAAAGGATCCTTGGACTATCTAACAAAAATAAAGTGGCTGTACAAATAATCCAGCACATCAAATAACAACGCTCAGCCGCAGAGTACACCACGCAGTTCAAACAATACTCAGTACTGACTGATTGGGATGACAACACTCTGATGGTCATGTACTGACATGGACTCAAGGAAAACATGAAGGATGAAATCACCTTTGACAGACAAGTGGTCAACACACTGGACAAGCTTATCGTACAAGCAATCAACATCAATGACAAACTATTCAAGCGAGCGATGGAGAAACACCACAACAGAGGATACAGCCACCCCGCATGGCATGTGAGTAACTATTACAAGCTGCCTAACAAGACACTGCCACATGATCTATATAGCTATGCACCCATGGAACTGGATGCAGTCTACCACAAGAGAAGGTTCACAAAGGGAAGAAACAACAAAACAGGGAAAGCACTGAAGTGCTATGCCTGTGGCAAGCTAGGCCACATGGTGAAAGACTGTTGTTCAAAGAACAAGGTGCACTGACAGCAACTTAATACACTTGACAGAGACTGGAATGTCATCAAGCCAGAGGACTCACCAGGAGAGACTTAGCTATCCCTCGAACAATAGGACAACTATGATCAGATATTGGAAGCAGCCCACCAACTGGCAACATCAGGAGGCAAGGAACTACCAGAACAGACAGGTCAGGACAAGGGACAGGAGCCCTTAACCACCTCTGATAGGGACTAAGACAAACCCACGTCTATCAAAGAAGAAATACCACAAGGAAGCTATGCTTACAGCATAGACCCACAAAACCTACAGTACAGCAAACTACAGTGGAGGTTTTGCACAAAGTACTACTGCAGCTACCACAAACAACTACGAAGGTACAGAGAACATTCACCCTACCACGCCACCTGCCACAAACATTGGGTCAATTGCGAGAAGGATGTGTGTGAGATCCATCTCTGGGACAAACACCAACACACTGTATTCCCCGCGCACACACATGATTGGCACAAACACCTTATGTTCCTACAGCAAGGCAACAACAACAACTGCTACGTCAACAATTAGTAGTACTGCCTCAAGCCTGGATGTGACAAGTATCAGCAAGACAAATTCATGAACAGATTCCTCAGAACTGATGGGAATAGCTGGACCTATTGCCCAGTCAGTGGAAAGATACTTCAATCAGGAAAAGACTGAACTCCCTTGTCAAGGGGTGACATCAGGAGCTCAACAACATGACCCCTAGCAATGTAAAGCACCTGCGATTGCCTGTGTCACTACACGCCAACATGCCAGTACAGACATACACACTTGTTGACTCTGGAGCCAGTAGAAACTACATTTCAAGACAACTTTACAACACCCTCAGCACTGGAAGGAGACACAAGCAGCAGCCCTATCAGCTCATGATGGCAAATGGACAGACAGAGCTAGTCTGCCACAAGACACAGCTAATGGAAATAGTTACCAGACACTATGCTGAAAGGATCCACCTTGATATTGTCAAGTTAGCCACTCAGGATATCTATTTAGGGATGCCTTGGCTAAAGAAGTACAACCCAGTTGTTAACTGGAGGACAGAAGTACTCATGTTTAGGAACTGCACTAACAACACAGCTCAGACCTGTTACCAGCCGCAGAAGGTGTGGATAGATAAGGGAAGGAGTCCTCAGTGGAACCTCACTGACAGAAAGGACAACTCTCAAGAGAAGAGGTCCACCTTGACAGGCACACCCCAGAACCAGGTGGCCAAACAGTCAGAGATAAAGAGAGAGGAAGTTGTTAACCCTCTGGAGATCTCTGAAGAGTACTGACCTGGGTATGATAACCTCTTTCAGGAAGAGACAACAACAGCAGTGTTGCCTAAGCACTAACCTTGGGATCATGAGATCAAGTTGCAACCAGAGACAGAGCCAGGATTTGGACCAATTTACCAGTTATCAGAGAAAGAGTTCCAAGTACTTCGCGAGTACCTGGAGGAAAACCTGAAAAAGGGTTTTATTCAAGAATCTCAATTGCCAGCAGGATACCCAATACTATTTGCACTGAAGAAAGATAGGAGTCTTTAACTTTGTGTGGACTACAGGAAACTCAACAAAATTACTATCAAGAACTGATATCTGTTGCCAAATGCAAACAAATTGTGAGACAGGATCAGCCAAGCTACAATCTTCACCAAGCTGGACTTGAAAGAAGCATACAACCTGATACGCATGAAAGAAGGAGAAGAATAGAAGTCAGTCTTCAGAACCTGATACAGACACTACAAGTATCTGGTTATGCTATTCAGACTCACAAACACACCAGCAACATGTCAAGCATTGATCAACAATATTATCAGAGCACACCTGGACCAAACAGCTATCACCTACTTAGAGAACATTCTTGTCTACTTGAACACACAACAGGAACATACCAAACATGCGAAGGATGTGCTATGATGCCTACAAAAAGCAGAGCTTAAGCTCAACCCAAAGAAATACAAGTTCAACAAACTGGAAGTTGAATTCCTCAGATACATCATAAGAATTGAAAGGATCAAGATCAACCCTGAGAAAATCAAAGTGATTCAACAATAGCCAACACTGACATCAGTTAAGAAAGTACAAGCCTTCCTAGGATTTGCTAACTTCAACCAACAGTTCATCAAGAACTACTCACAGACAGTAACACCACTGACAGAACTCACAAAGAAGGACGTGGAGTACCAGTGGACAGAGAGACAACAAAAAGTATTCCAGCAGCTTAAGGACACTTGCACCAAGGAACCAGTTCTCCTCAACTTCAAGACAGGCCAACCGACACAAATCAAGACAGACACTTCAGATCAGGCAGTGGGAGTATGTTTATGCCAACAGGCAGACAGCAAGTGGTACCCAGTTGCCTACTACTCACGAAAAATAACACAAGTGGAACAAAACTATAATATCCACAACAAAGAGCTATTGGCAGTCGTCAACACACTCAAACACTGGAGAGTGTACACGGAAAGCAGTTGTGAACTCACCGTTCTCACAGACCACAAGAATCTGACAACATTCACGACAACCAAGAAGCTGAACAGACAACAAGTCAGATAGGCTGAACTCCTAGAGCAACACAAGTTTAAGATCTTGTACACCCCCAGACAAGATAACAGGAGAGCAGACACACTAAGCTGACAAAAAGACTACATAGAAGATGATGAACACTAAGGAATGATCTTACAGCAGGACCAGCAAAGAAACCTGGTGCCTTGACCACAGATCAACAAGCTCACAGCAGAAGACACTGAAGAATTAATAAGGAACTACCACAACAACCCAGCACATAGTCACCCAGGAATCACCAAAACCACAGACCTTATCCAACAGGCAGGGAACAATGTCATCAACCTCTGACAACATGTCATAAGCTACATCAGCAAATGTCTACTGTGCCAGAAAAACAAACATGGAAGACACAAGCTATATGGAGAAGGACACCTGAACACAATACCAAGAGACCCATAGGAAGATGTGTCAATGGACTTCATCACAAAACTACCCAAGTCCAAAGACCCAGTCACAGGAATCACCTATGACTTGATTATAGTGATAGTGGACAGATTCACAAAATATCTGATAGTGGTACTATTCAAGGAGACCCACACAGTAGAACAGTTAGGACATCTCTTACTGGACAGATTAGTCAGAGACCACAGAGTTCCAATCATGATTATTACAGACAGAGACAAACTCTTCACGTCCAACTACTGGAAGACAATCAGTGCAGCCATGGGAACAAAACCCAAAATGTCTACAGTCTATCACTCATGAACAGACAGCCAGACAGAGTGAGCAAACCAAGTCCTGGAGACTTATTTGTGGCATTACATTAATCAGACCCACAGTAATTAGGTACAATTATTGCCAGTGGCACAGCTGGCAATTAACCAGCACAGATCAGACTCAACAAAGAAATCACTATTCTTTGCTAATTTTGGATAACACACAAACATTGGAATGCTAAGCAGAGCTTCACCAAACACAGAGAAAGCACTCCAACATGACAAGCTCCTATGACAAACACACACAATGATAAGGCACTACCTTCAAAAGACCTCAGAAAAGATGTGATGCCAGATAGACAAAAATCAAAAATAGCACCTCAGCTGAAGAAGGGGGATAAAGTCTACCTCCTCACAAAGAATTGGAAAATCAAGAAACCAAGAACAAAGAAACTAGACTATGTCAAGGTCAGACTATTTTCAGTCAAAGAAAGAACTGGACCAGTCAACATCAGACTGCGACTACTGAGAGATGCTCAGGTACACCCAAACTTTCACATCTCAATGATCAAGTTAGCTGACCAGAGCACACCCTTGCAGAAAACATTTCATTACCAACCAGAGGAGGAACAGGAATTCAAGGTCAAACAGATCCTGAAGAGGAAAGGTCAGCGATACCTTGTCAAGTGGAAAAACTACCCAGACTTGGAAAATACCTGGGAACCACTCAGGAACCTTGTAAACTGCCAGCTCCTCCTGCAGTAGTTCTGGCAGAAGCAGGACTGAACAGCTTGGCCTGCAGCGTGGATGTGTCAATGACTGTCACTGACAAGTCTTCACTATCCACCTCCATTTCAGCAACAAGGCACTGGAGCTTCTTCTTTGCTTGACCCTCAGCACCTTCAAGAACTTTTCACTTTCAGGACACACAAGCCTGCAGCTTGGCAAGCTACTCAACAAGAGCATCCTGCTTGGCCTCATCAACAGCCAAATCCTTGCGAAGGTTATCTCAGGTCATGTTCAGTGACTCCCAAGAAAGTGACACACAGGACTTCCCACAACAAGTGCATTCAGCACACTTCAATTTATTATTGTTGTCAGACATTCAGAAGCAGAGCTTGTGGTTCAAAACACAGAAGTCACACAGAGCAAGTGATACAAAGTTATGATCACAGATCTGGGCTGCCAGTTGTTTTCGGTAAGCAGAGGCATGTGATTTTGCAGACATACTCAAGAATTCATCAGGACAATGAATGAAGAAGAGGAGGGTAGTGTTACAACCCATGGGATAGGAGCCACTTATTTATAGGCAATCAGGCTATGAGCCAGGCAAGAGGACACTATGGAAGTGAAGTGACCAACCAACAAGGGGTCATGTGACTGTTGAGACACACACAGGAGTCTTGACACAGCATGCGTGAAGTATCAAGACAATCTCACCAGTCTTGACATCAAGACTGTCAAGACAATCTTGATTGTCTTGACAGGCCAGCACTATATAGTCTGGTGATAGTTCTCTTATGGAACAATCATCTTCAACTCATGTTGTGATCTAGACAACTAGATCTACTTCAATACAATCCTTTGTACAAAGCTATTGATCAGGTGTCACCACCACCATGTTCCACCAAACCCCTTCACACTCCTTGACACTCCTCTCCTGCGAGAACCAACCTGCCTTCCACCTCTCACTCTAATCCTATACTCGGATAGGACAGTACAGTACAGACTGCAACAAAAAGTTACTGTCAAGAAAGTCTTTCAGAGAGGAGGTTTGGATAGAAGATAGAAAACAAGCTGTGCGAAATTTAAAATAGAGATCTAGAGGTAAAAGAAAAAGCTCACTCTCTAATAGAAAAGAAGGAGTGGCTTTGAAAGCACCCTTAATAAGTCTCAGACATTTGTTTTGGAATATGATAAGAGGAAATATTAGAGGATTTTCTGAGTGGGTTGAACCAAATTCCCACCGCATAGCTCAGTACAGATCTGAGTATTGCAGTGTACACAAAGTGTGCTGTGAGAACTGGAAAGCCCCAGGTAGAGTAAGAGGTTCTAGAAAAAGAAGATAGTGCTTTTTGTGTTTTTTGAAGAATAATTCTCTGGTGTTTGTGCCAGTGGAGTTTGGCATCCAGGTACACTCCCAATACTCGCACTTCTTCTTTTGGTTTTAGAATCACATTCCCAAGTCTAAGCTTGAGCTGCAGATTGTCTGATCTTCTTCTGGAAAAATAAAGTATTTCATATTTCTCAGGAGAGAAGACTATTCCATGTCTTGCAGTCCAAGATAGATATTTAAGATGTGTATTCTTCAACTTCAGAAGGTTGCTTTTAAGAGAGTGTCCAAATGCAAGCAGATTTGTATCATCTGCAAATCCCAGAGCAGAAACACCAGTAGTAGGAGAATGTACAGTCTTATGAAGTTCAGAAATATAGAATAGAAAAAGAATAGGAGACAAAGGGGAATCTTGAGAGACTCCACAGTGAATAGGAATAGAAGAGGACTCAGAGTCATCAAAAACTAGAGTGGTGGTACGTCTGGTACAGAAAGAGAAGATCCAAGAAGTTAGCCAGAGAGGGATTCCTTTTCTCTCCAGAATCTTTTGAAGAATCTCTGGAAGAACTCTGTCATATGCTCCTGAGATGTCCAGAGAAAGTAGAGATGCAACCATACCTTCTTTCCAGACTTTTTCCACTTGGGAAGTTAGAAGGAAAAGTGCTGATTCAGTTGATCTGTCTTTCCTAAACCCTATCTGGATTTCTGGTCTGGCAAGTTTTCTTTTCAGAGCTGGAGTTCCTGACTTCCCTACCCCACTATGTGTGTGTGGCCAAGCAGAAGAAACTGCAAAACATATCACCTCTTCATGCTCTCTTTATTCAAGACAAAGACAACAAGTCTTTTTTAATCCCCAAGACTTCACCACTATTATTTCAAACTCAGAGCTACTACAGAAGTTCTTGTACTGGTTTATGTCTTTGAAAAGACTAAACCAGTTTAATCTAGCTTTCAAACTCCACTATTCCCAATCCAATATCTAGATTCTCTTCTCTTACCGGAAACTTCAAGATTTCTTTTGTTACATTCCCTAGTCACACCCTGCCTTCAGTTTTTATCCCTTCAAAGATTTTCTGAAGGAGTTCACTATTAGCTAGAAGATCTGCATGGCTGTAAAGCTACTACCAGTGTAAGAATCAAATAAAATAAAATAAAAATCTGGATTTCTGGCAAGAGTTTAGCCTCTTCTGCTACCTTGCTTAGTCTGGCTACTGTAATAGCTTCCATCAGCTTGCCAGTTGTGTTTAGCAGAGCTATAGAGCACCAGGCTTTAGCTTGATTATAGATTCTCTTGCCAGGTTTTCTTAGACAGACTGTTTTTGCATTCTTGAATCTCTCTGGAAAGTATTCCTGTCTCCAGCATGTTGATGTGAGAACAGCTATAGCTTGGCAGAACTTGGGACCCAGAGCTTTCAGAAATCCATTTGGCAGCTTGTCTTTTCCTCCTGCTGTAAAAGATTTCTTCTTGTTCAGAATTTCCTCCACTTCTTCAGTGGTAACCTCCTGACCGGCAGGAATAGTGACAGAACCAACAACAGTATTTTTTATTTATTTATTTGTTTGATTCTTACACTGATAGTAGCTTTTCAGCCATGCAGATCTTCTAGCTAAGAGTGATTTTCTTCAGAAAACCTTTAGAGAAATAAAAACTGAAGACTGGGGGTGACTAGAGAATGTAGCAAAAGAAAATCTTGTAGTGACTGGTGGAGAGAAAACTTCTAGATATTAGAGTGAATAGTGGAGTTTGAAAGCCAGATTAAACTAGTTCAGTCTTTTCAAAGACATGAACCAGTATAGAAACTTCTGTAGAAGCTCTGGGTTTGAAATAATAGAAGTGAAATCTTGAGAATTGAAAGAAGCTTGCTGTCTTTGACTTGAATAAAGAGAGCATGAAGAGGTGATATGTTTCACTGTCTCTTCTGCTTGACCACAGACACATAAAAGAGTAGGAAAATCTGGAACTCCAGCTCTGAATAGAAAACTTGCCAGGCCAATTCTCCCAGTTCTGGTTTGTAGTAGCAGACTTGCCTCAGCTTTCTGTAGCTCTTTGTAGAGCTTCAGGTTGTTGTGGTGAGGCTTTTGAGAAAACACCTGCCACCCAGAGTAGCTTCTTCTTTTCTTCTTCTTCTATTGGTTTTCCTACTCTTTAACAAAGAGTTTCTGTAGTTCTTTCTTTAAACTAGCCTAGTTAGTAGTTAATTAGTTTAACCAAGTGAACTTCCAATAGAGAGAGATAGTTGAGGATTTCTTTAAAAGTTTCTTCACAGAAGAGACATAGTGGGAGATATTAGAAAAGATATTGTCCAGAAGTGTTTTCAGAGAGAAGGTTTGAATAGAAGAGAGAAAACAGACTGTGCAAAATTTGAAATAGAGATCTAGAGGTAAAAGAAAAAGCTCACTCTCTAATAAGAAAGATGGAGTGGCTTTGAAGGCATCTCCATGTTGCAGTCTGTACCATGCTGTCCTAACCGAGTGTAGGATTAAGGGCAAGATGCAGAAGGTGGGTTGGTTCTCGCAGAAGAGGAGTGTCAAGGAGTGCGAAGGGGTTTGGTGGAACATGGTGGTGGTGACACCTGATCAATGGCTTCATACAAAGAGATTGTATTGAAGTAGATCTAGTTGTCTGGATCACAACATGAGTTGAAGATGATTATTCCATAAGAGAACTATCACCAGACTATATAGTGCTGGCCTGTCAAGATGATCAAGATTGTCTTGACAGTCTTGACGTCAAGACTGGTGAGATTGTCTTGACAGTTCCACTATGTTATACACCCTGTGTCAAGACTGGTGAGATTGTCTTAATGCTTCATGCATCCTGCGTCAAGACTGGTAAGATTGTCTTGATGCTTCATGTATACTGTGTTGAGACTGGTGAGATTGTCTTGATACTTCATGCATACTGTGTCAAGACTCCTGTGTGTGTCTCGACAGTCACATGACCCCTTGTTGGTTGGTCACTTGACTTCCATGGTGTCCTCTTGCCTGGCCTGTGGCCTGATTGCCTATAAATAAGTAGCTTCCATCCCATGGGTTGTAACACTACCCTTCTCTCCTTCATTCATCATCCTGATGAATTCTTGAGTATGTCTGCAAAATCATGTACCTCTGCTTACTGAAAACAACTGGCAGCCCAGATCTGTGATCATAACTTTCTGTCGCTTGCTCTGTGTGACTTCTGTGTTTTGAACTACAAGCTCTGCTTCCAAATATCTGACAACAACAATAAGTTGAAGTGTGCTGAATGCACTCATTGTGGGAAGTCCTGTGTATCACTTTCTTGGGAGTCACTGAATATGACCCAGGATAACCTTCGCAAGAATTTGGCTGTTGATGAGGCCAAGCGGGATACTCTTGTTAAGCAGCTTGCCAAGCTGCAGGCTTGTGTGTCCCAAAAGCAAAAGGTTCTTGAAGGTGCTGAGGGTCAAGCAAAGAAGAAGCTCCAGTGTCTTGTTGCTGAAATAGAGGTGGATGGTGAAGACTTGTCAGCGACAGTCATTGATGTGTCTGCGCTGCAGGCCATACTGTTCAGTCCTACTTCTGCCGGAACTGCTGCAGGAGGAGCTGGCAGTTTGCGAGGTTCCTGAGTAGTTCCCAGGTATTTTCCGAGTCTGGGTAGTTTTTCCACTTGACAAGGTATCGCTGACCTTTTCTCTTCAGGATCTGTTTGACCTTGAATTTCTGTTCTTCCTCTGGTTGGTAATAAAATATTTCCTGCAAGGGTGTGCTCTGGTCAGCTAATTCAATCATTGAGATATGAAAGTTTGGGTGTACCCGAGTGTCTCTCAGTAGTCACAGTCTGATGTTGACTGGTCCAGTTCTTTCTTCGACTGAAAATAGTCTGACCTTGACATAGTCCAGTTTCTTTGTTCTTGGTTTCTTGACTTTCTAATTTTTTGTGAGGAGGTAGACTTTATCCCCCTTCTTTAGCTGAGGTGCTATTTTCAATTTCTTGTCTATTTGATATTGTATTCTTTCTGAGGTCTCTTGAAGGTAGTGCCTTATCATCATGTGTGTTTGTCATAGGAGCTTGTCATGTTAGAGTGCTTTCTCCGTGTTTGGTGAAGCTCTGCTTAGCATCCTGATGTTCGCATGTTGTCCAAAATTGGCAAAAAATAGTGATTCCTTTGTTGAGTCTGATCTGTGCTGGTTGATTGCCAGCTGTGCCACCGGTAATAACTGTACCTAATTGCTGTGGGTCTGGTTGATGTAATACTGTAAGTAAGTCTCCAGGACTTGGTTTGCTCACTCTGTCTGGCTGTCAGTTCATGGGTGATAGACCATAGACATTTTGGGTTTTGTTCCTATGGCTGCACTGATTGTCTTCCAGTAGTTGGATGTGAAGAGTTTGTCTCTATCTGTAATGATCATGATTGGAACTCTGTAGTCTCTGACCAATCTGTCCAGTAAGAGGTGTCCTAACTGTTCTGCTGTGTGGGTCTTCTTGAATAGTACCACTATTAGATATTTTGTGAATCTGTCCACCATCACCATAATCAAGTTGTAGGTGATTCCTGTGACTGGGTCTTTGGACTTGGGTAGCTTGGTGATGAAGTCTATTGACACATCTTCCCACAGGCCTCTTGGTATCATGTTCAGGTGTTCTTCTCCATATAGCTTGTGTCTTCTGTGTTTGTTTTTCTGGCACAGTAGACATTTGCTGATGTAGCTTGTGACATGTTGTCAGAGGTTGATGACATTGTTCCCTGCCTGTTGGATAAGGTCTGTGGTCTTGGAGATTCCTGGGTGACCATGTGCTGGGTTATCATGGTAGTTCCTTATTAATTCTTCAGTGTCTTCTGCCGTGAGCTTGTTGATCTGTAGTCAAGGTACCAGGTTTCCTTGCTGGTCCTGCTGTAAGATTGTTCCTTGATGTTCATCATCTTCCATGTGGTCTTTTCGTCAGCTTAGTATGTCTGCTCTCCTGTTGTCTTGTATGGGGGTGTACAAGATCTTAAACTTGTGTTGCCCTAGGAGTTCAGCCCATCTGACTTGCTGTCTGTTCAGCTTCTTGGTTGTCGTGAACGTGGTCAGATTCTTGTGGTCTGTGAGAACAGTGAGTTCAGAACTGCTTTCTGCATACACTCTCCAGTGTTCAAGTGTGTTGACGACTGCCAGTAGCTCTTTGTTGTGGATATCATAGTTTTGTTCTGCTTGTGTTATTTTTCGTGAGTAGTAGGCAACTGGGTACCACTTGCTGTCTGCCTGTTGGCATAAACATGCTCCCACTGCCTGATCTGAAGTGTCCATCTTGATTTGTGTTGGTTGGCCTGTCTTGAAGTTGAGGAGAACTGGTTCCTTGGTGCAAGTGTCCTTGAGCTGCTGGAATACTTTTTGTTATCTCTCTGTCTACCGGTACTCCACGTCCTTCTTTGTAAGTTCTGTCAGTGGTGTTGCTGTCTGTGAGTAGTTCTTGATAAACTGTCAGTTGAAGTTGGCAAATCCTAGGAAGGCTTGTACTTCCTTAACTGATGTCAGTGTTGGCTATTTTTGAATCACTTTGATTTTCTCAGGGTTGATCTTGATCTCTTCAATTCCTATGATGTATCTGAGGAATTCAACTTCCAGTTTGTTGAACTCACATTTCTTTAGGTTGAGCTTGAGCCCTGCCTTTTGTAGCCATCGTAGAACATCCTTCACATGTTTGGTATGTTCCTGTTGTGTGTTCAAGTAGACAAGAATGTTGTCCAAGTAGGTGATAGCTGTTTGGTCCAGGTGTGCTCTGATAACATTGTTGATCAATACTTGACATGTTGCTGGTGTGTTTGTAAGTCTGAATGGCATAACCAGATATTTGTAGTGTCTGTATCAGGTTCTGAAGGCTGTCTTCTATTCTTCTCCTTCTTTCATGTGTATCAGGTTGTATGCTTCTTTCAAGTCCAGCTTGGTGAAGATTGTAGCTTGGCTGATCCTGTCTCGCAATTTGTTCACATTTGGCAACAGATATCAGTTCTTGATGGTAATGTCGTTGAGTTTCCTGTAGTCCACACAAAGTCAAAGACTCCCATCTTTCTTCAGTGCAAATAGTATTGGGTATCCTGCTGGTGATTGAGATTCTTGAATGAAACTCTTTTTCAGGTTTTCCTCCAGGTACTCGCGAAGTACTTGGAGCTCTTTCTCTGATAACTGGTAAATTGGTCTAAATCCTGGCTCTGTCCCTGGTTACAACTTGATCTCATGATCCCAAGGTTGGTGCTTAGGCAACACTGCTGTCATTATCTCTTTCTGAAAGAAGTTATCATACCCAGGTCAGTACTCTTCAGAGATCTCCAGAGAGTTAACAACTTCCTCTCTCTTCATCTCTGACTGTTTGGCCACCTGGTTCTGGGGTGTGCCTATCAAGGCAGACCTCTTCTCTTGAGAGTTGTCCTTTCTGTCAGTCAGATTCCACTGAGGACTCCTTCCCTTATCTGTCCACACTTTCTACAGCTGGTAACAGGTCCAAGCTGTGTTGTTAGTGCAGTTCCTAAACATGAGTACTCCTGTTCTCCAGTTAACAACTAGGTTGTACTTCTTTAGCCAAGGCATCCCCAAATAGATATCCTGAGTGGCCAACTTGACAATATCAAGGTGGATCCTTTCTGCATAGTGTCCGGTAACTATTTCCATTGGCTACGTCTTGTGGCAGACTAGCTCTGTCTGTCCATTTGCCATCGTGAGCTGATAGGGCTACTGCTTGCGTCTTCTTCCAGTGCTGAGGGTGTCGTAAAGTTGTCTTGAAATGTAGTTTCCACTGGCTCCAGAGTCAACAAGTGCGTATGTCTGTACTAGCGTGTTGGCGTGTAGTGACACAGGCAATCACAGGTGCTTTGTGTTGCTAGGGGTCATGTTGTTGAGCTCCCGATGTCACCCCTTGACAAGGGAGTTCAGTCTTTTCCTGATTGAAGTGTCTTTCCACTGACTGGGCAATAGGTCCAGACATTCCCATCAGTTCTGAGGAATCTGTTCATGAATTTGTCTTGCTGATGCTTGTCACATCCAGGCTTGAGGCAGTACTGCCAATTGTTGATGTAGCAGTTGTGGTTGTTACCTTGCTGTAGGAACATGAGGTGTTCATGCCAATCATGTGTGTGCCTGGGGAATATGGTGTGTTGGTGTTTGTCTCAAAGATAGATCTCACACACATCCTTCTTGCAATTGACCCAATGCTTGTGGCAGGTGGTGTGGTAGGGTGAATGTCCTCTGTACCTTTGTAGTTGTTCGTGGTAGGTGCAGTAGTGCTTTGTGTAAAACCTCCACTGTAGTTTGCCATACTGTAGGTTTCGTGAGTCTATGCTGTAAGCATAGCTTCCTTGTGGTATTTCTTCTTTGATAGACACAGGTTTGTCTCAGTCCCCATCAGAGGTGGTTAAGGGCTCCTGTCCTTTGTCCTGACCTGTCTGTTCTGGTAGTTCCTTGCCTCCTGATGTTACCAGTTAGTGGGCTGCTTCCAATATCTGATCGTAGTTGTCCTATTGTTCAAGGGATAGCTAAGCCTCTCCTGGTGGGTCCTCTGGCTTGATGACATTCCAGTCTCTGTCAAGTGTATTAAGTTGCTGTCAGTGCACCTTGTTCTTTGAACAACAGTCTTTCACCATGTGGCTTAGCTTGCCACAGGCATAGCACTTTAGTGCTTTCCTCTTTTTATTATTCCTTCCCTTCGTGAACCTTCCCTTGTGGTGGACTGCATCTAGTTCCATGGGTGCATAGCTATATGGATCATGTGGCAGTACCTTGTTAGGCAGCTTGTAATGGTTGCTCACATGCCATGCAGGGTGGCTGTATCCTCTGTTGTGGTGTTTCTCTATCGCTTGCTTGAATAGTTTGTCATCAATGTTGATTACTTGTGCGATAAGCTTGTCCAGTGTGTTGACCACTCATCTATCAAAGGTGATTTCATCCTTCATGTTTTCCTTGAGTCCACATCAGTACATGACTATCAGGGTGTTGTTGTCCCAGTCAGTCAGTACTGAGTATTGTTTGAACTGCGTGGTGTACTCTGCGGCTGAGCGTTGTTGTTTGATATACTGGATTATTTGTATAGCTACTTTGTCTTTGTTAGATAGTCCAAGGATCCTTTTGATCTCATCCTTGAATCATGTCCATTTTGTCATCCATTCTGACATGCCATTGTGGTCTCTGTTTCCTGAGAGATGTTTGTTGACGTAGGGCTTGATCCATCAATAAGTATTACCTCTCATGTAAGTGGTTGTGAAGAGGGGCCACTTCTCCTTAGGCAGCTTTATCTCTGGTTGGAATTGAAAGTAGACTTGGAGTTGTATAAGCCAGTCGTTGACCTTGTTTCTTTCGCTGTAGAACAGGTCTGGCTTGGCGACACTAATCTTTCTATCTGGGAAGTTAGGGTTGGTTGCTCCTGAGGTACTCATCCTTGAGAGTCTTCAAAGTGTTGTGGTCTGTACTGTGCCATCCTAACCAAGTATAGGATTAAGAGCAAGATGTGGAAGGCAGGTTGGTTCTCACAGGAGAGGAGTGTCAAGGAGTGTGAAGAGGTTTGGTGGAATGTGGTGGTGGTGACACCTGATCAATAGCTTTGTACAAAAGGATTGTATTGAAGTAGATCTAGTTGTCTGGATCACAACATGAGTTGAAGATGATTGTTCCATAAGGGAACTATCACCAGACTATATAGTGCTGGCCTATCAAGACAATCAAGATTGTCTTGACAGTCTTGACATCAAGACTGGTGAGATTATCTTGACAGTCCCACCATGTTATGCACCCTACGTCAAGACTGGTGAGATTGTCTTGATGCTTCATGCATCCTGCGTCAAGACTGGTGAGATTGTCTTGATGCTTCATGCATACTGTGTCAAGACTGGTGAGATTGTCTCAATACTTCATGCATGCTGCGTTGAGACTCCCGTGTTGGGATAATCAGTGTCGGTGACACTTCAGAATAACAAGGCACTTAGAAGACAATAGGATCTTTTATTCAATAGGATGTACTAAGACATTTGTCTACAATGAAAAATGAGAAAACTCTTCTTCCCAATCTAGGGTTAGCGCCCTTCTGTAAGTCACGTGGTATGACTTTGCAGATCACCCAACTTCAACATCCTGTGTGTCTCGACAGTCACGTGACCTCTTGTTGGTTGGTCACTTGACTTCCATGGTGTCCTCTTGCCTGGCCCGCGGCCTGATTGCCTATAAATAAGTGGCTCCCATCCCATGGGTCGTAACACACCTGATCAATAGCTTTGTACAAAGGGATTGTATTGAAGTAGATCTAGTTGTCTGGATCACAACATAAGTTGAAGACAATTGTTCCATAAGGGAACTATCACCAGACTATATAGTACTCAGTCTGTGAGCTCAGTGAGCTCTGCTCACTTTGCTCACTGTTCATGCATGCTGTGGTGAGCTGGGTGAGCTCTACTCACTTTGCTCACACATATGCATACTGCAGCAAGCAACCCCTGGTTGGTCTTACTGGTCACGTGACTGCTTCCCATGTTATGTAGCCTGGTACTTCTGTCCAGTATTCTGTCTACTGCTGTCTGTGAGTATAAAGACTGTGTTCCTCCTGGGTTGTAACACTATCCTCCTCTCCATCTTTTATTGTCTTGATAAAATCTGGTCATGTCTCCAAAGTTATGTGCGACTGTTAGCCAAACTCAGCTTGCTGCTCAAATCTGTGATCAGGATTTCATATCATGTACACTCTACAACTTTTGTGTTTTCTGTGGTTATCTGTGCTTCCAGATACTGGGGGAAGATGATAAGTTGAAATGTGCTACGTGCACTCAGCGTGGGAGGACTTGTGTCTTGGTGTCCTGGGAATCTCTGAACATATCCTGGGACAACCTTTGTGAGGATGTGGCCACTGAAGAGGTAACACACAACACACTCTTCAAACAACTTGCCACAGTGCAAGTTTGTCTATCTCAGAAATGAAAGGTGTTGGAAGGTGCTGAGGTCTGTGCAAGGCAGAAGCTTCAGTGTCTGGTGAAAGAGATGGAGTTGGATGGCAAGGATTTGATTTGATCAGTCATTGACATGTTCCTCCTGCAGGCTGAGCTGTTCAGTCCTACTCCTGCCAAAACTATTGCAGAAGAAGCTGGCAGTTCACAAGGTTCTTGAGTGGTTCCCAGGTATTCTCCAAGTCTGGGTATCCTTTCCACTTGACAAGGTATTGCTGATCTTTCCTAGCCAGGATCTGTTCAACTTTGAACTCTTGTTCTTCTTCAGGTTGATAATGAAATGTTTCCTGTAAGAGTGTGCTCTGGTCAGCTGGTTCAATCATTGATATATGAAAGTTTGGATAGACTTTGGCATCTCTTGGTAGTTGTATCTTGATGTTGACTGGTCCTGTTTTCTCTTCAACTGAAAATAGTTTGACCTTGATATTGTCAAGTTTCTTTGTCTTTAGTTTTTTTGTTTTCTAATTTTTTGTGAGGAGGTAGACTTTATCCCCCTTCTTCAGCTGAGGTGCTATTTTTGATTTTTTATCTATTTAGTGTTACATCTTTTCTGAGGTCTCTTGAAGGTAGTGCCTCATCATTGTGTGTGTTTGTCATAGAAGCTTGTCATATTGGAGTGCTTTCTCCATGTTTGGTAAAGCTCTGCTTGGCATTCCAATGTTTGCGTGTTATTTAAAATTGGCAAAGAATAGTGATTCCTTTGTTGAGTCTGATCTGTGCTGGTTGATTGCCAGCTGTGCCACTGGTAGTAATTGTACCTAATTGCTGTGGGTTTGGTTGATGTAATACTGTAAGTAAGTCTCCAGGACTTGGTTTGCTCACTCTGTCTGGCTGTCAGTTTGTGGGTGATAGGCTGTAGACATCTTGGGTTTTGTTCCCATGGCTGCACTGATTGTTTTCCAGTAGTTGGATGTGAAGAGTTTGTCTCTGTCAGTAATGACTGTGATTGGAACTCTGTGGTCTCTGACCAATCTATCCAGTAGGAGGTATCCTAACTGCTCTACTGTGTGGGTTTCCTTGAATAGTACCACTATTAGGTATTTTGTGAATCTGTCTATAATCACTATAATTAAGTTGTAGGTGATTCCTGTGACTGGGTCTTTGGACTTGGGTAACTTTGTGATGAAGTCTATTGACATGTTTTCCTAAAGACCTCTTGGTATTGTGTTCAGGTGTCTCTCTCCGTATAGCTTATGTCTTCTGTGTTTGTTTTTCTGGCATGGTAGATATTTGCTGATGTAGCTTGTGACATGTTGTCAGAGATTGATGATATTGTTCTCTGCCTGTTGGATAAGGTCTGTAGTTTTTGAGATTCTGGGGTGACTATGTACTGGATTGTTGTGGTAGTTCCTTATTAGTTCTTCAGTGTCTTCTGCTATAAGCTTGTTGATCTGTGGTTGAGGCACCAGGTTCTCTTGCTAGTCCTGCTATAAGATCATCTCTTGGTGTTCATCATCTTCCATGTAGTCTTTTTGTTAGCTTAGTATGTCTGCTCTTCTATTATCTTGTCTGGGGGTATACAAGATCTTGAACTTGTGTTGCCCTAGGAGTTCAGCCCATCTGACTTGTTGTCAGGTCAGCTTCTTGGTTGTTGTGAACATTGTCAGATTCTTGTGGTCTGTGAGAATAGTGAGTTCAGAACTACTTTCCGTGTACACTCTCCAGTGTTCAAGTGTGTTGACAACTGCCAGTAGCTCTTTATCATGGATATCATAGTTCTGTTCTACTTGTGTTATTTTGTGTGAGTAGTAGGCAACTGGGTGCCACTTGCTGTCTGCTTGTTAGTATAGGTATACTCCCACTGCTTGATCTGAAGTGTCTGTTTCAATTTGTGTTGGTTGGCCTGTTTTGAAATTAAGAAGAACTGGTTCCTTGGCGCAAGTGTCCTTGAGTTGTTGGAATACTTTTTGTTATCTCTCTGTCTACCAGTACTCCACATTCTTCTTTGTGAGTTCTGTCAGTAGTGTTGCTATCTGTGAGTAGTTCTTAATAAACTGTCAGTTGAAGTTGGTAAATCCTAGGAAAGCTTGTACTTTCTTGACTGATGTCAGTGTTGGCTATTGCTGAATCACTTTGATCTTCTCAGGGTCAATCTTGATCCTTTTGATTTCTATAATGTATCTAAGGAATTTAACTTCCAGTTTGTTGAACTTGCATTTCTTCAGGTTGAGCTTGAGCCCTACCTCTTGTAGGTATCGTAGAACATCCTTCACATGTTTAGTATGTTCCTGTTACATGTTTGAGTAGACAAGAATGTTGTCCAGGTAGGTGATAGCTGTTTGGTCCAGGTGTGCTCTGATAATATTGTTGACCAAGGCTTGACATATTGCTGGTGTGTTCATGAGTCTGAATGGCATGACCAGATACTTGTAATGTCTGTATCAGGTTCTGAAAGCTATCTTCCATTCTTCTTCTTTTTTCATGTGTATCAGGTTGTATGCTTCTTTCAAGTCCAGCTTGGTGAAGGTTGTAGCTTGGCTAATCCTGTCTCACAATTTGTTCACATTTGGTAACAGATATCAGTTTTTGATAGTAATATTGTTGAGTTTCCTGTAGTCCATGCAAAGTTGAAGACTTCTGTCTTTCTTTAGTGCAAATAGTATCAGGTATCCTGCTGGTGATTAAGATTCTTGAATGAAACTCTTTTTCAGGTTTTCCTCCAGGTACTCGCAAAGTACTTAGAGCTCTTTGTCTGATAACTGATAGATTGGTCCAAATCCTGGCTCTATCTCTGGTTGCAACTTGATCTCATGATCCCAAGGTTAGTGCTTAGGCAACACTACTATTGTTGTCTCTTCCTGAAAGAGATTATCATACCCAGGTCAGTACTCTTCAGAGATCTCCAGAGGGGTAACAACTTCCTCTCTCTTCATCTCTGACTGTTTGGCCACCTGGTTCTGGAGTGTACCTGTCAAGGTGGACCTCTTCTCTTGAAAGTTGTCTTTTCTGTCAGTGAGGTTCCACTGAGAACTCCTTCCTTCATCTGTCCACACCTTCTGCAGCTGGTAACAGGTCTGAGCTGTGTTGTTAGTGCAGTTCCTAAATGTGAGTACTCCTGTCCTCCAGTTAACAACTGGGTTGTACTTCTTTAGCCAAGGCATCTCCAAATAGATATCCTGAGTGGCCAACTTGACAATATCAAGTTGGATCCTTTCAGCATAGTGTCCAGTAACTATTTCCATTGGCTGTGTCTTATGGCAGACTAGCTCTGTCTGTCCATTCACCATCACAAGCTGGTAGGGTTGCTGCTTGTGTTTCTTTCCAGTACTGAGAGTGTTGTAGAGTTGCTTTGAGATATAGTTTCTGCTGGCTCCAGAATCAACAAGTGCATAAGTCTGTACTGGCGTATTGGTGTGTAATAACACAGGCAATCACAGGTGCTTTGTGTTGCTAGGGGTCATGTTGTTGATCTCCCAATATCACCCCTTGACAAGGGAGTTCAATCTTTTCCTGTTTGAAGTGTTTTTCTACTGGTTGGGCAATGGATCCAGCTATTCCTGTCAGTCCTGAGGAATCTATTCATTAATTTATCTTGCTGATGCTTGTCACATCCAGGCTTAAGGCAGTACTGCCAGTTGTTGACATGGCAGTTGTTGTTGTTGCCTTGCTGTAGGAACATAAGGTGTTTGTGCTAATCATGTGTGTGCCCAGGGAATGTAGTGTGTTGACACTTATCCCAAAGGTGGGTTTCACACACATCCTTCTTGCAGTTGACTCAATGTTTGTGGCAGGTGGTATAGTAGGGTGGTTGCTCTCCATATTCTTGTAGTTGTTTGTGGTAGGTGTAGTAGTGTTTTGTGCAGAATCTCCACTGTAGTTCACTGTACTGTAGGTTGTGTGGGTTCATGTTGTAAGTATAGCTTCCTTGTGGTATTTCTTCTTTGATAGACACAGGTTTGTCTCAGTCTCCATCAGAGGTGGTTAAGGGCTTCTGTCTCTTGTCCTGATCTGTCTGTTCTGGTAGGTTCTTGCCTCCTGATGTTACCAGTTGGTGGACTGCTTCTAGTGTCTGATTGTAATTGTCCTATTGTTCAAGGGATAGCTGAGCCTCTTCTGGTGGGTCCTCTGGCTTGATGACATTCCAGTCTCTGTCAAGTATATTAAGTTGCTGTCAGTGCACCTTGTTCTTTAAACAACAGTCTTTCACCATGTGGCCTAGCTTGCCACAGGCATAGCACTTCAGTGCTTTCCTCTTTCTGTTGTTCCTTCCCTTTGTGAACCTTCCTCTGTGGTGGACTACATCTAGTTCCATGGGTGCATAGCCATATAGATTATGTGGTGGTGTCTTGTTAGGCAGCTTGTAGTGGTTGCTCACATGCTATGTGGGGTAGCTGTATCCTCTGTTGTGGCATTTCTCCATTGCTTGCTTGAATAGCTTGTTGTTGATGTTGATTACTTGTGTGATAAGTTTGTCCAGTGTCTTAACTGCTTGTCTGTCAAAGGTGATCTTATCCTTCATGTTTTCCTTCAGTCCACATCAGTACATGACTATTAGAGTGTTGTTGTTCCAGTCAGCCAGTACTGAGTATTGTTTGAACTGTGTGGTGTACTCTGCGGCTGAGTGTTGTTGTTTGATGTGCTGGATTATTTCTATAGCCACTTTGTCTTTGTTAGATAGTCCAAGAATCTTTTTGATCTCCTCCTTGAATCATGTCTATTTTGTCATCCATTCTGATGTGCTGTTGTAGTCTCTGTTTCCTGAGAGATGTTTGTTGACGTAGGGTTTGACTCATCAATAGGCATTACCTCTTATGTAAGTGGTTGCGAAGAGTGGCCACTTCTCTTTAGGCAGCCTTGTTTCTGGTTGGAATTGAAAGTAGACTTGAAGTTGCATGAGCCAATCATCAACCTTGTTCCTTTCACTGTAGAACAGGTCTGGCTTGGTAACACTAATCTTTCTATCTGGGAAGTTGGGGTTGGTTGCTCCTGAGGTACTCATCCTTGAGGGTCTTCAAAGTGTTGCAGTCTGTACTGTGCTATCCTAACTGAGTGTAGGATTAAGGGCAAGATGTGGAAGGCAGGTTGGTTCTTGCAGGAGAGGAGTGTCAAGGAGTGTGAAGGGGTTTAGTAGAATGTGGTGGTGGTGACACCTGATCAATGGCTTTGTACAAAAGGATTATATTAAAGTAGATCTAGTTGTCTGGATCACAACATGAGTTGAAGACAATCATTCCATAAAGGAACTATCACCAGACTATATAGTGCTCAGTCTGTGAGCTCAGTGAGCTCTGCTCACTTTGCTCACTGTTCATGCATGCTGCGGTGAGCTGGGTGAGCTCTGCTCAATTTGCTCACACATATGCATACTGTGGCAAGCAACCACTGGTTGGTCTTGCCAGTCATGTGACTGCTTCCCGTGTTATGTGGCCTGGTACTTCTGTCCAGTATCCTGTCTGCTGCTGTCTGTGAGTATAAAGACTGTGTTCCTCCTGGGTTGTAACACTCCAATAAGTCTCAGGTATTTGTTCTGGAATGTGCTAAGAGAAGAGATATTAGAAGATTTTCTTAGAGGATTGAACCAGATCCCCACAGCATAACTCAGTAAAGATCTGAATATTGCAGTGTACACAAGATGTGATGTGAGGACTGCGAAACCCCAAGTAGAATATGAAGTTCTGGAAAAAAAAGAAAGTGCTTTCTGAACTTTTTGAAGAATAATCCTCTGGTGCTTATGCCAGTGGAGTTTTGCATCCAGGTACACTCCTAATACTCGCACTTCTTCTTTTGGTCTTAGAATCACATTCTCCAGTCTGAGCTTAAGCTGAAGATTGTCTGATCTTCTTCTGGAAAAATAAAATATTTTATATTTCTCAGAAGAGAAGACTATTCCATGTCTTGCAGTCCATGATAGACATTTGAGATGTGTGTAGTGTTCTTCAACTTTAGAAGGTTACTTCTTAGAGAGTGTCCAAATACAAGCAGATTTGTATCATCTGCAAATCCCAGAGCAGAAACACCAGTGAAAGGAGAATGTACAGTTTTATAAAGTTCAGAAATATAAAATAGAAAAAGAATAGGAGATAAAGAGGAATCTTGAGAAACTCCACAGTGAATAGGAATAGCAGAAGACTCAGAGTCATCAAACACAAGAGTGGTAGAGTGACTAGTGCAGAAAAAGAGAATCCAGGAAGATAGCCAGAGAGGAATTTCTTTTCTCTCTAGGATTTGTTGGAGGATCTTAGGTAGAACTCTGTCATAGGCTCCTAAGATATCCAGAGAAAGTAGAGATGTAACTATGCCTTCCTTCCAGACTTTTTCCACTTGGGAAGTTAGTAGGAAGAGTGCTGATTCAGTTGATCTTTCTTTCCTGAAGTCCGTCTGGATTTCTGGCAAAAGTCTAGCTTCTTCTGCTACCTTGCTTAGCCTGCTTGCTGTAATAGCTTCTATCAGCTTGCCAGTTGTGTTTAGCAAAGCTATAGAGTGCCAGGCTTTAGCTTGGTTATAGTATTCTTTACCAGGTTTTCTTAGACAGACTGTCTTTGCATTCTTGAACCTCTCTGGAACGTATTCCAGTCTCCAGCATGTTGATGTGAGAACTTGTCTTCTTACTCTTCTTTCCTCTCTAACCTTGTTTTGGATCCCTTGGCTCCACCAGGGAACTGAGTGACCAGATTGCTTCTGGAGCTTGTTACAATCCCTGGGACAGGAACCACTTATTTACAGGCAATCAGGCTGTGGGCCAGGCAAGAGGACACCATGGAAGTCAAGTGACCAACCAACAAGAGGTTATGTGACTGTCAAGACAGACACAGGTGGCTCAACACAGTATACATAATGTATCAAGACAATCTCACCAGTCTTGCCACAGGGTGCATGACAGTCAAGACAATCTCACCTGTCTTGACACAGGATACATGACATGTCAAGACAATCTCACCTGTCTTGACACAGGATGCATAACATAGTGGGACTGTCAAGACAATCTCACCTGTCTTGACATCAAGACTGTCAAGATAATCTTGATTGTCTTGACAGGCCAGCACTATATAGTCTAGTGATAGTTCCCTTATGGAACAATTATCTTCAACTTATGTTGTGATCCAGACAACTAGATCTACTTCAATACAATCCTTTTGTACAAAGTCATTGATCAGGTGTCACCACCACCACATTCCACCAAACCCCTTCACACTCCTTGACACTTCTCTCCTGCAAGAACCAACCTGCCTTCCACATCTCACCCTTAATCCTACACTCAGTTAGGATAGCACAGTACAGACTGCAACACTTTGAAGACTCTCAAGGATGAGTACCTCAGAAGCAACCAACCCCAACTTCTCAGATGGAAAGATTAGTGTTACCAAGCCAGACCTGTTCTACAGTGAAAGGAACAAGGTTGGTGATTGGCTCATGCAACTTCAAGTCTACTTTCAATTCCAACCAGAAACAAGGCTGCCTAAAGAGAAGTGGCCACTCTTCGCAACCACTTACATAAGAGGTAATGCCTATTGATGAGTCAAACCCTACGTCAACAAACATCTCTCAGGAAACAGAGACTATGACAGTACATCAGAATAGATGATAAAATAGACATAATTCAAGGAAGAAATCAAAAAGATCTTTGGACTATCTAACAAAGACAAAGTGACTATACAAATAATCCAGCACATCAAACAACAACACTCAGCTGCAGAGTACACCACGCAGTTCAAACAATACTCAGTACTGACTGACTGGGACAACAACACTCTAATAGTCATGTACTGATGTGGACTCAAGGAAAATATGAAGGATAAGATCACTTTTGACAGACAAGCAGTTAAGACACTGGACAAACTCATCACACAAGCAATCAACATCAACAACAAGCTATTTGAGTGAGTGATAGAGAAACACCACAACAGAGGATACAGCTGCCCCACATAGCATGTGAGCAACCACTACAAGCCACCTAATAAGACACTGCCATATTTTTATTTTATTTTATTTTTTATTTGATTCTTACACTGGTAGTAGCTATACAGCCATGCAGATTGTTGCGGTCTGTACCGTACCGTCCTATCCGAGTATAGGATTAGGGTGAGAGGTGGAAGGCGGGTTGGTTCTCGCAGGAGAGGAGTGTCAAGGAGCGCGAAGGAGTTTGGTGGAACGTGGTGGTGGTGACACCTGATCAACGGCTTCGTACAAAAGGATTGTATTGAAGTAGATCTAGTTGTCTGGATCACAACATGAGTTGAAGACGATCGTTCCATAGGGGAACTATCGCCTGGCTATATAGTGCCCAGTTCGTGAGCAGAGTGAGCTCTGCTCACTTTGCTCACTTTTCATGCACGCTGCAGTGAGCTGGGTGAGCTCTGCTCACTTTGCTCACTTTTCATGCATGCTGCGGCGAGCTGGGTGAGCTCTGCTCACTTTGCTCACTTTTCATGCACGCTGCGGCGAGCTGGGTGAGCTCTGCTCACTTTGCTCACTTGTTCGTGCATATGCATGCTGCGGCGAGCACCCCCTGGTTTGTCTCGCCGGTCACGTGACTGGTTCCCGTGTCACGCTGTCTGGTACTTCTGTCCAGTATCCTGTCTGCTGCTTTCTGTGAGTATATAAAGACTGTGTTCCTCCTGGGTCGTAACACTATCCTCCTCTCCATCTTTCATTGTCTTGATGAAATCTGGTCATGCCTCCAAAGTCATGTGCGACTGTTAGCTGAACTCAGCTGGCTGCTCAAATCCGTGATCGGGGTTTTGTTTCACGTATACCCTGCGACTTTTGTGTTCTCCGTGGTCATCCGTGCTTCCAGATGCCAGGAGAAGACGATAAGTTGAAATGTGCTGCGTGCACTCGGCGTGGAAGGTCTTGTGTCTCTGTGTCCTGGGAATCTTTGAACATGTCCCGGGACAACCTCCGTGAGGATGTTGCCGCTGACAAGGCAACACGTGATGCACTCTTTGAACAACTTGCCACAGTGCAGGCTCATCTGTCTCGGAAGCGAAAGGTGTTGGAGGGTGCCGAGGTCTGTGCAAGACAGAAGCTTCAGTGCTTGGTGAAAGAGATGGAGTCGGATGGTGAGGATTTGACTTGATCAGTCATTGACACATCCCTCCTGCAGGCCGAGCTGTTCGGTCCTGCTCCTGCTGAAACTGTCGCAGAAGAAGCTGGCAGTTCACGAGGTTCTTGAGTGGTTCCCAGGTATTCTCCGAGTCTGGGTATCCTTTCCACTTGACGAGGTATTGCTGACCTTTTCTAGCCAGGATCTGTTCAACCTCAAACTCTTGTTCTTCTTCGGGTTGGTGATGGAATGTTTCCTGCAAGGGTGTGCTCTGGTCGGCTGGTTCAATCATCGATATATGAAAGTTTGGATGGACTCTGGCATCCCTTGGTAGTCGCAGTCTGACGTTGACTGGTCCAGTTTTTTCTTCGACTGAAAATAGTCCGACCTTGACATGGTCTAGTTTCTTTGTTCTTGGTTTCTTTGTTTTCCAATTTCTTGTGAGGAGGTAGACTTTATCCCCCTTCTTTAGCTGAGGTGCCATTTTCAATTTCTTGTCCATTTGATGTTGCATTTTTTCTGAGGTTTCTTGAAGGTAGTGCCTCATCATCGTGTGTGTTTGTCGTAGGAGCTTGTCGTGTTGGAGTGCTTTCTCCGCATTTGGTGAAGCTCTGCTTGGCATCCTGATGTTCGCATGTTGTCCAAAATTGGCAAAAAATAGTGATTCCTTTGTTGAGTCTGATCTGTGCTGGTTGATTGCCAGCTGTGCCACCGGTAATAACTGTACCCAATTACTGTGAGTCTTGTTGATGTAATGCCGTAAGTAAGTCTCCAGGACTTGGTTCGCTCGCTCCGTCTGGCTGTCGGTTCGTGGGTGATAGGCTGTAGACATTTTGGGTTTTGTACCCATGGCTGCACTGATTGTCTTCCAGTAGTTGGATGTGAAGAGTTTGTCTCTGTCTGTAATGATTGTGATCAGAACTCCGTGGTCTCTGACCAATCTGTCCAGTAAGAGGTATCCCAACTGTTCTGCTGTGTGGGTCTCCTTGAATGGTACCGCTATTAGATATTTTGTGAATCTGTCCACTATCACCATAATCAAGTTGTAGGTGATTCCTGTGACTGGGTCTTTGGACTTGGGTAGCTTTGTGATGAAGTCCATTGACACGTCTTCCCACGAGCCTCTCAGTATTGTGTTCGGGTGTCCTTCTCCGTATGGCTTATGTCTTCCATGTTTGTTTTTCTGGCATAGTAGACACTTGCTGATGTAGTTTGTGACATGTTGTCAGAGGTTAATGACATTGTTCCCTGCCCGTTGGATAAGGTCTGTGGTTTTGGAGATTCCTGGGTGACCATGTGCTGGATTGTCGTGGTAGTTCCTTATTAGTTCTTCAGTGTCTTCTGCCGTGAGCTTGTTGATCTGTGGCTGGGGCACCAGGTTTCCTTGCTGGTCCTGCTGTAAGATCGTTCCTTGGTGTTCATCATCTTCCATGTGGTCTTTTTGTCGGCTTAGTGCGTCTGCTCTCCTATTGTCTTGTCCAGGGGTGTACAAGATCTTGAACTTGTGTTGCCCTAGGAGTTCAGCCCATCTGACTTGCTGTCTGTTCAGCTTCTTGGTTGTCATGAACGTTGTCAGATTCTTGTGGTCTGTGAGAATGGTGAGTTCGGAACTGCTTTCCGCGTACACTCTCCAGTGTTTGAGTGCGTTGACAACTGCCAGTAGCTCTTTGTCGTGGATATCATAGTTTTGTTCCGCTTGTGTCATTTTTTGTGAGTAGTAGGCAACTGGGTGCCACTTGCCGTCTGCCTGTTGGCATAGACATGCTCCCACTGCCTGATCTGAAGCGTCTGTCTTGATTCGTGTTGGTTGGCCTGTCTTGAAGTTGAGGAGAACTGGTTCCTTGGTGCAAGCGTCCTTGAGCTGTTGGAATGCTTTTTGTTGTCTCTCTGTCCACCAGTACTCCACGTCCTTCTTCGTGAGTTCTGTCAGTGGTGTTGCCATCTGTGAGTAGTTCTTGATGAACTGTCAGTTGAAGTTGGCAAATCCCAGGAAGGCTTGTACTTCCTTAACTGATGTCGGTGTTGGCCATTGCTGAATCACTTTGATTTTCTCAGGGTTGATCTTGATCCCTTCAATCCCTATGATGTATCCAAGGAATTCAACTTCCAGTTTGTTGAACTCGCATTTCTTTGGGTTGAGCTTGAGCCCTGCCTCTTGTAGGCATCGTAGAACATCCTTCACATGTTTGGTATGTTCCTGTTGCATGTTCGAGTAGACAAGAATGTCGTCCAGGTAGGCGATAGCTGTTTGGTCCAGGTGTGCTCTGAT
Organism: Lichina pygmaea; assembly: GCA_963422465.1. Lineage (NCBI taxonomy): Eukaryota > Fungi > Ascomycota > Lichinomycetes > Lichinales > Lichinaceae > Lichina > Lichina pygmaea. The sequence goes on from OY730172.1 coordinate 3,445,130, forward strand.
GACGTTGTTGATCAATGCTTGACATGTTGCTGGTGCATTTGTGAGTCCGAATAGCATAACCAGATACTTGTAGTGTCTGTATCGGGTTCTGAAGGCTGTCTTCCATTCTTCTCCTTCTTTCATGCGTATCAGGTTGTATGCTCCTTTCAAGTCCAGCTTGGTAAAGATTGTAGCTTGGCTGATCCTGTCTTGCAATTCGTTCACATTTGGCAACGGATATCAGTTCTTGATGGTAATGTTGTTGAGTTTCCTGTAATCCACACAAAGTCGAAGACTTCCGTCTTTCTTTAGTGCAAATAGTATCGGGTATCCTGCTGGTGATTGAGATTCTTGAATGAAACCCTTTTTCAGGTTTTCCTCCAGGTACTCGCGAAGTACTTGGAGCTCTTTCTCTGATAACTGGTAAATTGGTCCAAATCCTGGCTCCGTCCCTGGTTGCAACTTGATCTCATGATCCCAAGGTTGGTGCTTAGGCAACGTTGCTGTTGTTGTCTCTTCCTGAAAGAGGTTATCATACCCAGGTCAGTACTCTTCAGGGATCTCCAGAGGGTTAACAACTTCCTCTCTCTTCATCTCTGACTGTTTGGCCACCTGGTTCCGGGGTGTGCCTGTCAAGGCGGACCTCTTCTCTTGAGAGTTGTCCTTTCTGTCAGTGAGGTTCCACTGAGGACTCCTTCCCTCATCTGTCCACGCCTTCTGCGGCTGGTAACAGGTCCGAGCTGCGTTGTTAGTGCAGTTCCTAAACGTGAGTACTCCTGTTCTCCAGTTAACAACTGGGTTGTGCTTCTTTAGCTAAGGCATCCCCAAATAGATATCCTGAGTGGCCAACTTGACAATATCAAGGTGGATCCTTTCAGCATGGTGTCTGGTAACTATTTCCATTGGCTGCGTCTCATGGCAGACTAGCTCTGTCTGTCCATTTGCCATCGTGAGCTGATAGGGCTGCTGCTTGCGTCTCCTTCCAGTGCCGAGGGTATCGTAAAGTTGTCTTGAGATGTAGTTTCCACTGGCTCCAGAGTCAACAAGTGCGTATGTCTGTACTGGCGTGTTGGCATGTAGTGACACAGGCAATCGCAGGTGCTTTGCGTTGCTAGGGGTCATGTTGTTGAGCTCCCAATGTTGCCCCTTGACAAGGGAGTTCAGTCTTTTCCCGACCGAAGTGTCTTACCACTGACTGGGCAATGGGTCCAGCCATTCCCATCAGTTCTGAGGAATCTGTTCATGAATTTGTCTTGCTGATGCTTGTCACATCCAGGCTTGAGGCAGTACTGCCAATTGTCAACGTAGCAGTTGTAGTTGTTGCCTTGCTGTAGGAACATGAGGTGTTCGTGCCAATCATGTGTGTGCCCGGGGAATGTGGTGTGTTGGCGTTTGTCCCAAAGATGGATCTCACACACATCCTTCTCGCAATTGACCCAATGCTTGTGGCAGGTGGCGTGGTAGGGTGAATGTCCTCCGTACCTTCGTAGTTGTTCGTGGTAGGTGCAGTAGTGCCTTGTGCAAAACCTCCACTGTAGTTCGCCGTGCCGTAGATTTCGTGGGTCCATGCTGTAAGCATAGCTTCCTTGTGGTATTTCTTCTTTGATAGACGTGGGTTCATCTCGGTCCCCATCAGAGGTGGTTAAGGGCTCCTGTCCCTTGTCCTGACCTGTTAGTTCTGGTAGGTCCTTGCCTCCTGATGTTGCCAGTTGGTGGGCTGCTTCCAATATCTGATCGTAGTCGTCCCATTGTTCAAGAGATAGCTGAGCCTCTCCTGGTGGGTCCTCTGGCTCGATGATATTCCAGTCTCTGTCGAGCGTATTAAGTTGCTGTCGGTGCACCTTGTTCTTTGAACAACAGTCTTTCACCATGTGGCCTAGCTTGCCACAGGCATAGCACTTCAGTGCTTTCCCCTTTTTGTTGTTCCTTCCCTTCGTGAACCTTCTCTTGTGGTGGACTGCATCCAGTTCCATGGGTGCATAGCCATATGGATCATGTGGCGGTGCCTTGTTAGGCAGCTTGTAGTGGTTGCTCACATGCCATGCAGGGTGGCTGTATCCTCTGTTGTGGTGTTTCTCCATCGCTCGCTCGAATAGTTTGTCATCAATGTTGATTGCTTGTGCGATGAGTTCATCCAGTGTGTCAACTGCTTGTCTGTCGAAGGTGATCTCATCCTTCACGTTTTCCTTGAGTCCACGTCGGTACATGACTATCAGGGCGTCGTTGTCCCAGTCGGTCAGTACTGAGTATTGTTTGAACTGCGTGGTGTACTCCGTGGCTGAGTGTTGTTGCTTGATGTGCTAGATCATTCGTATAGCCACTTTGTCTTTGTTAGATGGTCCAAGGATCCTTTTGATCTCGTCCTTGAATCGTGTCCATTTTGTCATCTATTCTGTTGTGCCATCGTGGTCTCTGTTTCCTGAGAGGTGTTTGTTGACGTAGAGCTTGATCCATCGATAAGCATTGCCTCTCATGTAAGTGGTTGCGAAGAGTGGCCACTTTTCTTTAGGCAGCTTCGTCTCTGGTTGGAATTGAAAGTAGACTTGGAGTTGCATGAGCCAATCATCAACCTTGTTCCTTTCGCCGTAGAACAGGTCTGGCTTGGCAACACTAATCTTTCCATCTGGGAAGTTGGGGTTGGTTACTCCTGAGGTACTCATCCTTGAGGGTCTTCAAAGTGTTGTGGTCCGTACTGTACTGTCCTATCCGAGTATAGGATTAGGGCGAGAGGTGGAAGGCGGGTTGGTTCTCGCAGGAGAGGAGTGTCAAGGAGTGCGAAGGGGTTTGGTGGAACATGGTGGTGGTGACACCTGATCAACGGCTTCGTACAAAAGGATTGTATTGAAGTAGATCTAGTTGTCTGGATCACAACATGAGTTGAAGACGATCGTTCCATAGGGGAACTATCGCCTGGCTATATAGTGCCCAGTTTGTGAGCAGAGTGAGCTCTGCTCACTTTGCTCACTTTGCTCACTTTTCATGCACACTGCGGCGCGCTGGGTGAGCTCTGCTCACTTTGCTCACTTTTCATGCACGCTGCGGTGAGCTGGGTGAGCTCTGCTCACTTTGCTCACTTGTTTGTGCATATGCATGCTGCGGCGAGCACCCCCTGGTTTGTCTCGCCGGTCACGTGACTGGTTCCCGTGTCACGCTGTCTGGTACTTCTGTCCAGTATCCTGTCTGCTGCTTTCTGTGAGTATATAAAGACTGTGTTCCTCCTGGGTCGTAACACAGATCTTCTAGCTAATAGTGAACTCCTTCAGAAAACCTTTGAAGGGATAAAAACTGAAGGCAGGGTGTGACTAGGGAATGTAACAAAAGGAATCTTGAAGTTTCTGGTAAGAGAAGAGAATCTAGGTATTGGATTGGGAATAGTGGAGTTTGAAAGCTAGATTAAACTGGTTTAGTCTTTTCAAAGACATAAACCAGTACAAGAACTTCTGTAGTAGCTCTGGGTTTGAAATAATAGTGGTGAAGTCTTGGGGATTAAAAGAGACTTGTTGTCTTTGTCTTGAATAAAGAGAGCATGAAGAGGTGATATGTTTTGCAGTTTCTTCTGCTTGGCCACACACACATAGTGGGGTAGGGAAGTCAGGAACTCCAGCTCTGAAAAGAAAACTTGCCAGACCAATTCTTCCAGTCCTGATTTGCAGTAGCAGACTTGCCTCAGCTTTCTGTAACTCTTTGTAGAGCTTCAGATTGTTTTTGTGTGGCTTTTGACAGAAAGTCTGCCAGCCTGGATAGCTTCTTCTTTTCTTCTCTTCCTATTGGTCTTCCCACTCTTTAGTAAAGAGCTTTTGTAGTTCTTTCTTTGAACTAGCCTGGTTAGTAGTTATTTGACTTAACCAAGTGAATTTCCACTTAGAAGAGATAGTTGAGGATTCCTTTAAAGGTTTCTTCAAGAGAGAGGCATAGCTGGAAATAGTGGAAAAGATACTGTCAAGAAAGTATTTGAGAGGGGAGTTTTGAATAGAAGAAAGAAAACAGGCAGTGCGAAATTTAAAGTATAGGTCTAGAGGTAGAAGAAAAAGCTCACTCTCTAATAGAAAAGAAGGAGTGGCTTTGAAGGCACCCCCAATAAGTCTTAGGCATCTGTTTTGAAATGAAACAAGAGAAAAGATATTGGAGGATTTTCTTAGAGGGTTAAACCAGATCCCCACTGCATAGCTCAGTAGAGATCTCAGTATAGCAGTGTACACCAGACGTGATGTGTGAACTGGAAAGCCCCAAGTAGAATAGGAAGTTCTAGAAAGAGAAGAGAGTGCTTTCTGTGCTTTTTGAAGAATAATCCTCTGGTGTTTGTGCCAGTGGCCACAGTCGTACTATGCCAGAACATAGTGTAGAGTTGGCACCCCCCCACAGGGTCTCTACCACACTTTCCCACAGTCCCGAGGTCTCTTGCACTCTGCCGTACGTGCTCACCCCTGGGATCCTGCTTCAGAGTGCTGGGTCACCAGCCCAGAGCCCACACTCCAACTGTAGTTTGCTCCCTGAGCTTGTTGTTTGCAGCCTAAGCCTGCACTCCGTACAAACCGGCATGCGCATCTGTCCTCTCGGGCCATATAGACAGTCTTGTAGTAGGCCCAGGCCCTACCTCTGTCACTGCCATTATATGCCACACCTCGCAGTTGTTAACTGTTTTGTGTTACCTTCGCAGATCTCTTGTACAAAGGCTGACCATACCTCGCAGACTTTACAGACCCTGCAGGCTGTGCCAGCACCTGCAGGGCTGCCTTTCCAGTCCACTAACCAAGTAGGGAGGAGTTCTCCTTGGTCCGCTGTCACCTGTGGGGCCCTGGTTGCACCTTTTGGCCCACTGGATAACCCAGTCCCCTGGCCCCAGATTGTGGATTGTACAAAGAGACTTCGTGGCAAGGCCTTAGGCAAAACCATCAAGCCAGCACTTTGGCTATCACACGGCCCTTAGGCACTGGAGTGGCGATGTCTCCTTGTACGACCACTCTTCTTCTTTAACAGGTGGTCCGTGTTTGATTAACAACACTGTGGTGCCAAGGCCACTCCCCCCCTAGCAGATCCTCACGTGTTAGCTGGAGACTCTGCTAGGAGGGTGACGTGACGAGAACTCCTCTCGACTACTCCAGAGGTGCTCTATCAGACACCTAGACTTCACATCCACCAGCTGTGGGGCTGGCTTCAGGCTGTAGCGTACACGGTAGTTGTCTGTCGGGTGGTTTTCATCTCCCAAGCTTGGTCGCAGTCCTCTGTTCTGCTGTAGCTGTTTCACAGGGGTGTCCAGGGTGCCTGCGCGACACCTCCGGTGGCCTGTCGCTCCGCAACACCAGCAGCTCGACCTAGACACTGCCACATAACCTATATGGCTATGCACTCATGGAACTGGATGGTGTCCACCACAGGGGAAGGTTCACAAAAGAAAAGAACAACAAAAAGAGGAAAGCACTGAAGTACTATACCTGTGGCAAGCTAGGCCACATAGTGAAAGACTGTTGTTCAAAGAACAAGTTGCACTGACAGCAACTTAATACACTTGACAGAGACTGGAATGTCATCAAGCCAGAGGACCCACCAGGAGAGGCTTAGCTATCCCTTGAACAATAGAACAATTATGATCAGACACTGGAAGTAGCCCACCAACTGGCAACATCAGAAGGCAAGGACCTACCAGAACAGATAGGTCAGGACAAGGGATAGGAGCTCTTAACCACCTCTGATAGGGACTGAGACAAACCCATGTCTATCAAAGAAGAAATACTACAAGGAAGCTATACTTACAACATGGACCCACAAAACCTACAGCACAGTGAACTACAGTGGAGGTTCTGCACAAAACACTACTGCACCTACCATGAACAACTACAAGAATATAGAGGATAACCACCCTACCATACCACCTACCACAAACATTAGGTCAACTGCAAGAAGGATGTGTGTGAAACCCACCTTTGGGACAAGTGTCAACACACTGTATTCTCTGAGCACACACATGATTAGTACAAACACCTCATGTTCCTACAGCAAGGTAACAACAACAACTGCTATGTCAACAACTGGCAGTACTGCCTTAAGCCTGGATGTGACAAGCATCAGCAAGACAAATTCATGAATGGATTCCTCAGGACTGACAGGAATGGCTGGATCTATTGCCTAACCAGTGGAAAAACACTTCAAACAGGAAAAGATTGAACTCCCTTGTCAAGGGGTGACATCGGGAGCTCAATAACATGACCCCTAGCAACACAAAGCATCTGTGATTGCCTGTGTCATTACACGCCAATACGCCAGTACAGACATATGCGCTTGTTGACTCTGGAGCCAGTGGAAACTATATCTCAAAGTAACTCTACAACACCCTTGGCACCAGCAAGAAACACAAGCAGTAACCCTACCAGCTCACAATAGCAAATAGACAGACAGAGCTAGTCTGCCATGAGACACAGCCAATAGAAATAGTTACTGGACACCATGCTGAAAGAATCCACCTTGATATTGTCAAGTTGGCCACTCAGGATATCTATTTGGGAATGTCTTGGCTAAAGAAGCATAACCCAGTTATTAACTGGAGGACAGGAGTACTCATATTTAGGAACTGCACTAACAACACAGCTCAGACATGTTACCAGCCACAGAAGGCGTGGACAGATGAGGGAAGGAGTCCTTATTGGAACCTTACTGACAGAAAGAACAACTCTCAAGAGAAGAGGTCTGCCTTGACAGGCATACCCCGGAACCAGGTGGCCAAACAGTCAGAGATGAAGAGAGAGGAAGTTGTTACTCCTCTGGAGATCTCTGAAGAGTACTAACCTGGGTATGATAACCTCTTTCAGGAAGAGACAATGACAGCAGTGTTGCCTAAGCACTAACCTTGGGATTATGAGATCAAGTTGCAACCAGGGACAGAGCCAGGATTTGGACCAATCTATCAGTTATCAGAAAAAAGCTCCAAGTACTTCACAAGTACCTGGAGGAAAACCTGAAAAAGAGTGTTATTCAAGAATCTCAATCACCAGCAGGATACCTGATACTATTTGCACTGAAGAAAGACAGAAGTCTTCAACTTTTTGTGGACTACAGGAAACTCAACAACATTACTATCAAAAACTGATATCTGTTGCCAAATGCGAACAAATTGCGAGACAGGATCAGCCAAGCTACAATCTTCACCAAGCTGGACTTGAAAGAAGTATACAACCTGATTTTTTTTTGATTTGATTCTTACACTGATTTGGCTGTTAAGCCATGCAGAACTTCTTGAAGAATTTTTGTCTCTGGTAGACTTGACTTGGGGACCTCACGCATTTACCGTACACCCTGTGGTTTGTAGTGTACGTACTGTGGGAAAACCCCAAACCTCGTAGGAGAAATAGGAAAACCACAGTAATGAGAGTTTTGTGGATCTTGACAGATATTGGGTGAGCTATTTCTTGGGGGTTTTCATACATCTTGCGAGGAGTACATCTTAGACAAGTTCTATGAATCTTGGGGGTTTTTGTGGCAGAATGTGGGGTGGGTCAGATTCGAACTGACAACTAGTTTAGTCAGGTTCTCCAGGCCTGACACCACTAGTTCCGGGTCATGGGTGCCACGTAGTGGGAAACTCTCACCAGCTTCCCACTACACTATGCCACCCCATACAACCTGATACACATGAAAAAGAGAGAAGAATAGAAGACAGCCTTCAGAATCTGATACAGACATTACAAGTATCTGGTCATACTATTCAGACTCATGAACACACCAGCAACATGTCAAGCCTTGATCAACAATATTATCAGAGCACACCTGGACTAAACAGCTATCACCTACCTAGATGACATTCTTGTCTACTTGAACATGTAACAGGAACATACCAAACATGTGAAGAATGTTCTATAATACCTACAAAAGGCAGGGCTCAAGCTCAACCTGAAGAAATACAAGTTCAACAAACCAGAAGTTGAATTTCTCAGATACATCAGAAATCAAAGGAATCAAGATTGACTCTGAGAAAATCAAAACAATTCAGTAATAGCCAACACTGACATCAGTTAAGAAAGTACAAGCCTTTCTGGGATTTGCCAACTTCAACTGACAGTTCATTAAGAACTACTCACAGATAGCAACACTACTGACAGAACTCACAAAGAAGGATGTGGAGTACTGGTAGATAGAGAGATAACAAAAAGTATTCCAACAGCTCAAGAACACTTGCGCCAAGAAACCAGTTCTCCTCAACTTCAAAACAGGCCAACCAACACAAATCAAAACAGACACTTCAGACTAAGTGGTGGGAGCATGTCTATGCCAACAAGCAGACAGCAAGTGGCACCCAGTTACCTACTACTCACGCAAAATATCATAAGCAGAACAAAACTATAATATCCACAACAAAGAGCTACTGGCAGTTGTCAATGCACTTGAACACTGGAGAGTGTATGCAGAAAGCAGTTCTGAACTCACTATTCTTACAGACTACAAGAATCTGACAACATTCACAACAACAAAGAAGTTGAACAGACAACAAGTCAGATAGGCTGAACTCCTAGGGTAACACAAGTTCAAGATCTTGTACACCCCCAGACAAGATAATAGGAGAGCAGATGCACTAAGCTGACAAAAAAACCATATGGAAGATGATGAACACCAAGGAACAATCTTACAGCAGGACCAGCAAGGAAACCTGGTACCTCAACCACAGATCAACAAGCTCACAGTAGAAGACACTGAAGAACTAATAAGGAACTACTATGACAATCCAGTATATAGTCACCCCAGAATCTCCAAAACCACAGACCTTATCCAACAGGCAGGAAACAATATCATCAATCTCTGACAACATGTCACAAGCTACATCAGCAAATATCTACCATGCCAGAAAAACAAACACGGAAGACACAAGCTATACAGAGAAGGATACCCAAACACAATACCAGGAGGTCCTTGGGAAGATGTCTTAATGGACTTTATCACAAAGTTACCCAAGTCCAAAGACCCAGTCACAGGAATCACCTACAACTCAATTATAGTGATTGTGGACAGATTTACAAAATACCTAATAGTAGTACTATTAAAGGAAACCCACACAGCAGAGTAGTTGGGACACCTCCTACTAGACAGATTGGTCAGAGACCACAAAGTTCCACTCACAATTATTACAGACAGAGACAAACTCTTCACATCTAACTAATAGAAAACAATCAGTGCAGCCATGGGAACAAAACCCAAAATGTCTACAGTCTATCACCCATGAACAGACAGCCAGACAGAGTGAGCAAACCAAGTCCTGGAGACTTATTTGTGGCATTACATTAATCAGACCCACAGTAATTAGGTACAATTATTACCAGTGGCACAGCTGGCAATTAACCAGCACAGATCAGACTCAACAAAGAAATCACTATTCTTTGCTAATTTTAGACAACACACAAACATTGGAATACTAAGCAGAGCTTCACCAAACACAGAGAAAGCACTCCAACATGACAAGCTCCTACGACAAACACACACAATAATAAGGCACTACCTTCAAAAGACCTCAGAAAAGATATGATGCCAGATAGACAAAAATCAAAAATAGCACCTCAGCTGAAGAAGGGGGATAAAGTCTACCTTCTCACAAAGAATTGGAAAATCAAGAAACCAAGAACAAAGAAACTAGACTATGTCAAGGTCAGACTATTTTCAGTCAAAGAAAGAACTGGACCAGTCAACATCAGACTGCGACTACTGACAGATGCTCAGGTACACTCAAACTTTCACATCTCAATAATCAAGTTAGCTGACCAGAGCACACCCTTGCAGGAAACATTTCATTACCAACTGGAAGAAGAACAGGAATTTGAAGTCAAATGAATCCTGGAGAAAAAAAGTCAGTGATACCTTGTCAAGTGGAAAAACTACCCAGACTCAGAAAATACCTGGGAGTCACTTAGAAACCTTGCAAACTGCCAGCTCCTCCTGCAGCAGTTCCAGCAGAGGCAGGACTGAACAACTCAGTCTGCAGCGCAGACACATTGATGACTGTCACTGACAGATCTTCACTATCTGCCTCTATCTCAGCAACAAGACACTGGAGCTTCTTCCTTGCTCAACTCTCAGCACCTTCAAAGACCTTCCACTTTCAGAACACATGAGTCTGCAGCTTGGTAAGCTGCTCAAAGAGAGCATCCTGCTTGGCTTCATTAGTGGCTAAATCTTCGTGAAGGTTATCCTGGGTCATGTTCAGCAACTCCCAAGAAAGTGATACACAGGACTTTCCACAGCAAGTGTATTCAGCACACTTCAACTTGTTGTTGTCATCAGACATTTGGAAGCAGAGCTTGTGGTTCAAAACGCAGAAGTCACACAGAGCAAGCGACATGAAGTTATGGTCACAGATCTGGGTTGCCAGTTGTTTTCAGTAAGCAGAGGCATGTGACCTTGCAGACATACTCAAGGATTCATCAGGATGATGAATAAAGAAGGGGAGGATAGTGTTACAATCTCTAGAATAGGAACCACTTATTTACAGGCAATCAGGCTGTGGGCCAGGCAAGAAGACACTATGGAAGTCAAGTGACCAACCAACAAGAAGTCACGTGACTGTCAAGACAGACACAGGTGACTTGACGCAGTATGCATAATGCATCAAGACAATCTCACCAGTCTTGACACAGAGTGTATGATAGTCAAGACAATCTCAACTGTCTTGACACAGGATGCATGACATGTCAAGACAATCTCACCTGTCTTGACACAGGATGCATGATGTGTCAAGATAATCTCACCTGTCTTGACACAGGATGTATAACATGGTGGGACTGTCAAGACAATCTCACCTGTCTTGATGTTGAGACTGTCAAGACAATCTTGATTGTCTTGACAGGCCAGCACTATATAGTCTGGTGATAGTTCTCTTATGGAACAATCGTCTTCAACTTATGTTGTGATCCAGACAACTAGATCTACTTTAATACAATCCTTTTGTACAAAGCTATTGATCAGGTGTCACCACCACTATGTTCCACCAAACCCCTTCACACTCCTTGACACTCCTCTTCTGCAAGAACCAACCCACCTTCCACATCTTGCCCTTAATCCTACACTCAGTTAGGACAGCACAGTACAGACCGCAACAGAGCTGTGTACATTTGCTTACCACTTCTTGGAGAAAGTTGTCCAGATACTCCAAGTACTTATCCACTTCATCTTTGTCTTGGAAGTGGGAAAGTAGCTGTAGCTTCTCACACTCTACTCTTGCAAGGTTTGAGTCCAGTGTCTTCCAGTTCCTTTCTGGCTTCCAGGTTTTCCTTGGAGGATCCAGGTCCAGGCTAGTTAGTACAGGTCTGTGGTCAGACCTATAAAAGAACTGGAGAGCCACTTTAGAGAAAATCAGGGAGTTAGAAAGAGAAGAAGAAATAAAAGACAGATCAATTGCAGAACATGGTTTTTCTGAAAAAGATCTTGCTCTGGTGGGAGTAAAAAGTACAATAGCTAAATCCAGATTTAAATCTTTTATTAGACTTTGGAACTTGTTTGCAGTGTCAGAGTACAGTCTTCTTTTCTTTGACTAGTCTGGGTGGTGGAGGTTTGAATCTGTGAGAAGAATATATTGTCCTTGTACTTGTAAAGTATTTTGAAGTAAACAGAGAAGAGCTTCTGATATCTCTGTATAGGTTTCTTGACTTGATGGGGTAAAGTAAAGCTTATGTACCCAAAGAGAAGTAGAAGAGTTTTCCAAGTAGATTTCAAGAGAAACAAAGTCTTTACTCCAGAAAGTAGGAGGAAGAGAAGAGAGTTTCAGGTTTTTATTAATAAGAAAAAGTGTTCTACTAATCTCTGAACAGTAAAAAGAAAGAAAAGAAGAGAAAACAGTAGAGGTGCTTGTCTCCAGGTGGGGGTTTTTCCAGAGTTCTTGAAGTGCAATAATATCCACCTCTTGAAGAGCTGAGGTTGCTAGAAGTAGCTCTTGGACTGATTGGCTTTTTTGTATATTATACTGGAGAAGTGTGAGCTTTGAGTCTTTCATGTAGACATCTTATCTTCAAAGATCTTGAAAGAGTTGGCTGATACTTTTCTCTTATTATTTGTTGATCTTGCCCCAAGAATTTAAACTTCTGGACAGCTTCCCCTGATTCTCTCTGAGCTTCTGGTTGGCTTAGCTGTTTTATGTTTTTTCCCCCCTGGGAGTGGCTGGGAGAAAGAGAAAGATGTAACTGGAGATTGGGGTACTGGTGTCAGAGATGTAGAGATTAGGATCTTATACTTCTCTGGGCATGAAATCCAAGCTTCCCTGGCTCTCTTGGCTGCTTCCTGGCGTACTGGGCATGTGCTAGTCCAGGCTGGGTGAGATCCCTGGCAATTATAGTATTTTGGTTTCAGCAAGTTTTCAGGAATTAGGCATGCTCTCCTCTCATGTTGTCCACCACATACTCCACAGGCAGTTCTGTTCCTACAGGTATAAGCTTGGTGGCTATAGCCAAAGCACTTGAAATATTGTGCAATAACTGTGTTTGCCAGAAAGAGTTCCACTTCATGTAGTCTATGTTCCAGCACTAGTCTATTCTCAATAAGAAGATTGGCCTGTTGGGGAGTAGAGAGATCCAGGTGGAGAGAGGTGACCTGTTTCTTTTGAGCAATGGATTTCTTGGACTAATATACTCTCAGAATAGTGATCTGTTTGCCAAGAGAAGAGTTGCTAGTCTGGATTTTTTGCAGATGTCCTCCAGATTCTCTGGCTGGACATCTGCTGTTCTGACTCCATGAACCAGAACTGGGAATCTCTTGGGCTGGACTGTTACCTTTGTGTTGAAGATAGCTGCAGTCCAGGAGGAATTCTTTTCCAGAAAAAGCTTGGTTTCCTGGCTCTCTGTGTGAATAAGAATATCCCCTGATAGAAGTTTTCTCACTGCCCTAATCTGTTTGTTATAAGAGCTTGGGAGTCTGTCTTGAAGGGCTTGGAATAGCTGGACATGGGTTCTGTTGGCTATGTCTGGAGTCTGGTGCCCAGGGTGTACCAGAACTTTTTTGAGAATTCTGGAGACTAGTGGAATTTAAGCAGAGGAAGTTTTTGCAGCTGCCTGTGCATAAGATAGTTTTGCCTCTTGTCTATCTAGATGTTTGTTGAGGTTTTCAAGCTTCTGGATAATCTTGTTGGTAATGCCAGAAAGTAGAGGTTGGACAGTGCTAGTCTGCAGCTCTGCAGAGAGTTTTTGCTTAAGGTTCTCCCAGCTTTTTCTGACTGGTTCTGGAACTGTTTGAGTTTTCAGCCAGGAGTTAAGAGGTTCCCAGTCTTTCTGTATAGTGCTTTCAGTGGTGGGAGGACTGGCTTGAGTGTTGGAGAGACTGGAAGCTGGTGTAGCTAGTGGTACTCTGGGATTGGTTTCTAAAGAAGTGGGGTTTTTCTTTTTTAGTGCTATGGTGTGTGACAAGACAATAGCAGAGCAGAACTCAAGCCTAACTGATTCAGTGACCTTGACCTGACTTGGCTTGAGACTTGAAAATTGGATTGATGTACAAGACAAAAGACAAGGAAAGAAAGAAAAAGAGAAAAGAAGAAGAGAAGAAGCTGGGAGAGCAGGCAACAGCGGAGCAAGCAGGCAACAGTGCAGATAGGACTTCCTGGCAAGGTGTGTGACTTGTGCCAGATATGCAACTGGGCCAGAACTGTGATATTACCCCCCTTCTTCACATAGTGAACTTCTGTAAGCCTCAGACTGCTTGTGGGTGTAGTTCTGTAGCTGTGGTTTCCTTGGGTAATTCTCATAGAAGTTGTAGATGGTGTCTTTGGTGTTGTCAAGATGCTCAATAGACTCTTCAGTGGCATCTTCAATTGGCCATCCAGACTATTTGACCAGGTGCTTGAACTTCTGTCAAGATATTGCTGGCTTGGAGTCAAGAATTTCTTTAACCTGGAACTCTTCATCTGTGTCTTGACTAATAACAGGGCCAGGGTGTTTATTTGATTGGCCAGGGATAGGATTAGCAGGTGTCAGACGTAGAAGGAAAACATAAAAGACAGGGTGGATCTTGAGAGTGTGTGGAAGCTCTAGATAGCAGGCACAGCTTCCGACTATCTTCAATACCTTGAATAGTCCAATCCACTTGTTGTCAAGCTTTTTACATAGGTGGCATGTTCTGATGTTCTTGGTATTCAGCCAAACAAGATCTCCAGTTTGATAGAATAGTGACAGGACTTGATACAAATTGGTGGTGTGAGCTTGAGCTTCCTGGGATAGTCTGAGTTCAGCTTACAACTATTCCAAAATCTGCGTTATTTCTCCAGAGATTTCCATAGCATCTTGATTACAGGCTTCACTTGTGGGTGTGATGCTGAGCTGTGGATAGAACTCTTTGTTAGCAAAGAACAGTGACATGCCAGAGGAATTGGACTGGGAGTTATTCTGCGTGAACTCTACCAGAGGAAGCCATTAGACCCAGTCATCTTGGAGATAGTTGACATAGAATCTCAGGTAGTGTTCAAGCTTCTGATTCTCTTGTTCTGTCTGACTATCTATCTCTGGGTGGTGTCCTGAGGATAGTTGTAGCATGATGTTGAGATAGGCATAGAGTGTTTTCCAGAATAAGCTAACAAACTGACCTCCTCTGTCTGAGACAATACTCCTGGGTAAGCTATGGGTATAGACAACAAACTGGATGAACATCTGGACAAGATGTGAGGTTGTTATCTCAGCACATGGCATAAAGTGGTGTTCTTTGGTGAGACAGTCAGTGATAACCCAGATATGCTTGGCACCAGGGAAGCAGGCATCTCTTGACTTGGGCAAGTTAGTAATGAAATCTATAGCCAGATCCTGCCAATATTGCTGAGGTACAGGAAGAGACAGCAGCTCTTCTTGGTGATCATGGGCAGACTTTGTGTTAAGGCCTAGGCCGGAACAGCCCAGGTAAGCGAGGGAGGAGTGTTAGTCATACAGAATAACATCCACCCAGTCCAGTGGACAAGCAGAAGCTAAGTGAGGAGCTCGTCCGGTGGATGAGCAGGAGCTAAGCGAGGAGCTTGTCCGGTGGACAAGCAGTCTCTAAGCGAGGAGCTCATCCACACAAAAGGATGATACTCCTTGAAGAGACCCCCCCCCCTCGGGGCATCTGTATAAAGACCCCCCAAAGGGCCCGGAGAGATTAGCTCTCCAGGCTCAACACACATGCACACATCGTACTGAGACAATAGCACAGGAGAGTTACCCCACCTGTCTATTCCTCTACCAAGTCCCTGTCTAGAATCCACCCTGCGAAGCAGCAAGACTGTACCAGCTTCTGTGTGAACCCAGCCCAGCCTTTAACAGTTTCAGCCTCTAACATATAGGACACTGACTTGATACAATAGTGGATCCACAAAGCTCTACCTCTTCCCAGGCAGCTCAAGCCCAGGCTGCTCAGGCAGCTCAGGCCCAGACTGTCCAGGCAGCACCTATTGTTAACCTACCCCCAAAGCCCTTGAAGGTAGGTGCCTCAAAGAGGTATGATAGATCCAGGGGAGGACTGGAGTTGTTCTTCTCACAACTGGAGCTCTACTATGGGTTCAACACAGCCCAGTTCCTGACAGATGTTACGACCCAGGAGGAACACAGTCTTTATATACTTACAGAAAGCAGCAGACAGGATACTGGACAGAAGTACCAGACAGTGTGACACGGGAACCAGTCACATGACTGGCAAGACAAACCAGGGGGTGCTCACCGCAGCATGCATATGCACGAACAAGTGAGCAAAGTGAGCAGAGCTCACCCAGCTCACCGCAGCGTGCATGAAAAGTGAGCAAAGTGAGCAGAGCTCACCCAGCTCGCCGCAGCGTGCATGAAAAGTGAGCAAAGTGAGCAGAGCTCACCCAGCTCGCCGCAGCATGCATGAAAAGTGAGCAAAGTGAGCAGAGCTCACCCAGCTCACTGCAGCGTGCATGAAAAGTGAGCAAAGTGAGCAGAGCTCACTCTGCTCACGAACTGGGCACTATATAGTCCAGCGATAGTTCCCCTATGGAACAATCATCTTCAACTCATGTTGTGATCCAGACAACTAGATCTACTTCAATACAATCCTTTTGTACAAAGCTGTTGATCAGGTGTCACCACCACCATGTTCCACCAAACCCCTTCGCACTCCTTGACACTCCTCTCCTGCAAGAACCAACCCACCTTCCACCTCTCGCCCTAATCCTATACTCGGATAGGACAGTACGGTACAGACCGCAACACTTTGAAGACCCTCAAGAATGAGTACCTCAGGAGCAACCAACCCCAACTTCCCAGATGGAAAGATTAGTGTCGCCAAGCCAGACCTGTTCTACAGTGAAAGGAACAAGGTTGACGACTGGCTCATACAACTCCAAGTCTACTTTCAATTCCAACCAGAGACAAAGCTGCCTAAGGAGAAGTGGCCCCTCTTCGCAACCACTTACATGAGAGGCAATGCTTATTGATGGATTAAGCCCTACGTCAACAAACATCTCTCAGGAAACAGAGACCACGACAGCACAACAGAATGGATGACAAAATAGACACAATTCAAGGACAAGATCAAAAGGATCCTTGGACTATCTAACAAAGACAAAGTAGCTATACGAATGATCCAGCACATCAAACAACAATGCTCAGCCGCAGAGTACACCACGCAGTTCAAACAATACTCAGTACTGACTGACTGGGACGACAACGCCCTGATGGTCATGTACTGACGTGGACTCAAGGAAAACATGAAGGATGAGATCACCTTCAACGGACAAGCAGTCGACACACTGGATGAACTCATCGTACAAGCAATCAACATCGATGACAAGCTATTCAAGCGAGCGATGGAGAAACGCCACAACGGAGGATACAGCCACCCCACATGGCATGTGAGCAACCACTACAAGCTGCCTAACAAGGCACCGCCACATGACCTATATGGCTACGCACCCATGGAACTGGATGCAGTCCACCACAAGGGAAGGTTCACGAAGAGAAGGAACAACAAAAAGGGGAAAGCACTGAAGTGCTATGCCTGTGGCAAGCTAGGCCACATGGTGAAAGACTGTTGTTCAAAGAACAAGTTGCACTGAC
This sequence comes from Lichina pygmaea, assembly GCA_963422465.1. Taxonomy (NCBI): domain Eukaryota; kingdom Fungi; phylum Ascomycota; class Lichinomycetes; order Lichinales; family Lichinaceae; genus Lichina; species Lichina pygmaea. Next base: position 3,462,100 of record OY730172.1, read on the forward strand.
AGCAACTTAATACGCTTGACGGAGACTGGAATGTCATCAAGCCAGAGGACCCACCAGAAGAGGCTCAGCTATGCCTTGAACAATGGGACAACTACGATCAGACATTGGAAGCAGCCCACCAACTGGCAACATCAGGAGGCAAGAACCTACCAGAACAGACAGGTCAGGACAAGAGACAGGAGCCCTTAACCACCTCTGATGGGGACTGAGACAAACCCATGTCTATCAAAGAAGAAATACCACAAGGAAGCTATGCTTACAGCATGGACCCACGAAATCTACAGCATGGTGAACTACAGTGGAGGTTTTGCACAAAGCACTACTGCACCTACCACGAACAACTATGAAGGTACAGAGGACATTCACCCTACCACGCCACCTGCCACAAGCATTGGGTCAATTGCGAGAAGGATGTGTGTGAGATCCATCTTTGGGACAAACACCAACACACCGCATTCCCCGGGCACACACATGATTGGCATGAACACCTTATGTTCCTACAGCAAGGCAACAACTACAACTGCTACGTCGACAATTGGCAGTACTGCCTCAAGCCTGGATGTGACAAGCATCAGCAAGACAAATTCATGAACAGATTCCTCAGAACTGATGGGAATGGCTGGACCTATTGCCCAGTCAGTGGTAAGACACTTTGATCAGGAAAAGACTGAACTCCCTTGTCAAGGGGTGATATCGGGAGCTCAACAACATGACCCCTAGCAACACAAAGCACCTGCGATTACCTGTGTCACTACACACCAACACACCAGTACAGACATACGCACTTGTTGACTCTGGAGCCAGTGGAAACTACATCTCAAGACAACTTTACAATACCCTTGGCACTGGAAGGAGACACAAGCAGCAGCCCTATCAGCTCGCAATGGCAAATGGACAGACAGAGCTAGTCTGCCATAAGACGCAGCCAATGGAAATAGTTACCGGACACTATGCTGAAAGGATCCACCTTGATATTGTCGAGTTGGCCACTCAGGATATCTATTTGGGGATGCCTTGGCTAAAGAAGCACAATCCAGTTGTTAACTGGAAGACAGGAGTACTTACATTTAGGAACTGCACTAACAACACAGCTCAGACCTGTTACCAGCCGCAGAAGGCGTGGACAGATGAGGGAAGGAGTCCTCAGTGGAACCTCACCAACAGAAAGGACAACTGTCAAGAGAAGAGGTCTGCCTTGACAGGCACACCCTGGAACCAGGTGGCCAAACAGTCAGAGATGAAGAGAGAGGAAGTTGTTAACCCTCTGGAGATCCCTGAAGAGTACTGACCTGAGTATGATAACCTCTTTCAGGAAGAGACAACAACAGCAGCGTTGCCTAAGCACCAACCTTGGGATCATGAGATCAAGTTGCAACCAGGGACAGAGCCAGGATTTGGACCAATTTACCAGTTATCAGAGAAAGAGCTCCAAGTACTTCGCGAGTACCTGGAGGAAAACCTGAAAAAGAGTTTCATTCGAGAATCTCAATCGCCAGCAGGATACCCGATACTATTTGCACCAAAGAAAGACAGAAGTCTTTGACTTTGTGTGGATTACAGGAAACTCAACAACATTACCATCAAGAACTGATATCTGTTGCCAAATGCGAACAAATTGCGAGACAGGATCAGCCAAGCTACAATCTTTACCAAGCTGGACTTGAAAGGAGCATACAACCTGATACACATGAAAGAAGGAGAAGAATGGAAGACAGCCTTCAGAACCTGATATAGACACTACAAGTATCTGGTTATGCCATTCGGACTCACAAACACACCAGCAATATGTCAAGCATTGATCAACAACATCATCAGAGCACACCTGGACCAAACAGCTATCGCCTACCTGGACAACATTCTTGTCTACTCGAACACACAACAGGAACATACCAAACATGTGAAGGATGTTCTACGATGCCTACAACAGGCAGGGCTCAAGCTCAACCTAAAGAAATACAAGTTCAACAAACTGGAAGTTGAATTCCTTGGATATGTCATAGGGATTGAAGGGATCAAGATTGACTCTGAGAAAATTAAAGTGATTCAGCAATGGCCAACACTGATGTCAGTTAAGGAAGTACAAGCCTTCCTAGGATTTGCCAACTTCAACCGACAGTTCATTAAGAACTACTCACAGATGGCAACACCACTAACAGAACTCACGAAGAAGGACGTGGAGTACTGGTGGACAGAGAGATAACAAAAAGCATTCCAACAGCTCAAGGACACTTGCGCCAAGGAACCAGTTCTCCTCAACTTCAAGACAGGCCAACCAACATGAATCAAGACAGACACTTCAGATCAGGCAGTGGGAGCATGTCTATGCCAACAGGCAGACGGCAAGTGGCACCCAGTTGCCTACTACTCACAAAAGATGACACAAGTGGAACAAAACTATGATATCCATGATAAAGAGCTACTGGTAGTTGTCAACACACTCAAACACTGGAGAGTGTACACAGAAAGCAGTTCTGAACTCACTGTTCTCACAGACCACAAGAATCTGACAACATTCACGACAACCAAGAAGCTGAACAGATGGCAAGTCAGATGGGCTGAACTCCTAGGGCAACACAAGTTCAAGATCTTGTACACCCCTGGACAAGACAACAGGAGAGCAGACGCACTAAGCCGACAAAAAAACCACATGGAAGATGATGAACACCAAGGAACAATCTTACAGCAGGACCAGCAAGGAAACCTGGTGCCTCAACCACAGATCAACAAGCTCACAGCAGAAGACACTGAAGAACTAATAAGGAACTACCACAATAATCCAGCATATAGTCACCCAGGAATCTCCAAGACCACAGACCTTATCCAACAGGCAGGGAATAATGTCATTAACCTCTGACAACATGTCACAAACTACATCAGCAAGTGTCTACTATGCCAGAAAAACAAACATGGAAGACACAAGCCATCCGGAGAAGGACACCCGAACATGATACTGAGAGACCTGTGGGAAGATGTGTCAATGGACTTCATCACAAAGCTACCCAAGTCCAAAGACCCAGTCACAGGAATCACCTACAACTTGATTATGGTGATGGTGGACAGATTCACAAAATATCTAATAGTGGTACCATTCAAGGAGACCCACACAGCAGAACAGTTGGGACACCTTTTACTGGACAGATTGGTCAGAGACCACGGAGTTCTGATCATGATCATTACAGACAGAGACAAACTCTTCACATCCAACTACTGGAAGACAATCAGTGCAGCCATGGGAACAAAACCTAAAATGTTTACAGTCTATCACCCACAAACTGACAGCCAGACAGAGCAAGCAAACCAAGTCCTGGAGACTTACTTACAGCATTACATCAACCAGACCTACAGCAATTGGGTACAGTTATTACCGGTGGCACAGCTGGCAATCAACCAGCACAGATCAGACTCAACAAAGCAATCACTATTTTTTGCCAATTTTGGACAACATGCGAACATCGGGATGCCAAGCAGAGCTTCACCAAACGCAGAGAAAGCACTCCAACATGACAAGCTCCTACGACAAACACACACAATGATGAGGCACTACCTTCAAGAGACCTCAGAAAGAATACAATGTCAAATGGACAAGAAATCGAAAATGGCACCTCAGCTAAAGAAGGGGGATAAAGTCTACCTCCTTACAAGAAATTGGAAAACAAAGAAACCAAAGACAAAGAAACTTGACAACATCAAGGTCAGACTATTTTCAGTCGAAGAAAAAACAGGACCAGTCAACATCAAGATACAACTACCAAGGGATGCCAGAGTCCATCCAAACTTTCATATATCAATGATTGAACCAGCCGACCAGAGCACACCCTTGCAGGAAACATTCCATTACCAACCCGAAGAAGAACAAGAGTTTGAGGTTGAACAGATCCTGGCTAGAAAAGGTCAGCAATACCTCGTCAAGTGGAAAGGATACCCAGACTCAGAAAATACCTGGGAACCACTCAAGAACCTCGTGAACTGCCAGCTTCTTCTGCGACAGTTTTGGCAGGAGCAGGACTGAACAGCTCAGCCTGCAGGAGGGATGTGTCAATGACTGATCAAGTCAAATCCTCGCCATCTGACTCCATCTCTTTCACCAAGCACTGAAGCTTCTACCTTGCACAGACCTTGGCACCCTCCAACACCTTTCGCTTCTGAGACAGACAAGCCTGCACTGTGGCAAGTTGTTCAAAGAGTGCATCGCGTGTTGCCTTGTCAGTGGCAACATCCTCACAGAGGTTGTCCCGGGACATGTTCAAAGATTCCCAGGACACAGAGACACAAGACCTTCTGCGCCGAGTGCACGCAGTACATTTCAACTTATTGTCTTCTCCCGGCATCTGGAAGCACAGACGACCACAGAGAACACAAAAGTTGCAGGGCGTACACAAAACAAAACCCTGATCGTGGATTTGAGCAGCCAGCTGAGTTCGGCTAACAGTTGCACGTGACTTTGGAGGCATGACCAGATTTCATCAAGATGATAAAAGATGGAGAGGAGGATAGTGTTACAACCCAGGAGGAACACAGTCTTTATATACTCACAGAAAGCAGCAGACAGGATACTGGACAGAAGTACCAGACAGCATGACACGGGAACCAGTCACGTGACTGGTGAGACAAACCAGGGGGTGCTCGCCGCAGCATGCATATGCACGAACAAGTGAGCAAAGTGAGCAGAGCTCACCCAGCTCACTGCAGCGTGCATGAAAAGTGAGCAAAGTGAGCAGAGCTCACCCAGCTCGCCGCAGCGTGCATGAAAAGTGAGCAAAGTGAGCAGAGCTCACCCAGCTCACTGCAGTGTGCATGAAAAGTGAGCAAAGTGAGCAGAGCTCACTCTGCTCACGAACTGGGCACTATATAGTCTGGTGATAGTTCCCCTATGGAACGATCGTCTTCAACTTATGTTGTGATCCAGACAACTAGATCTACTTCAATACAATCCTTTTGTACGAAGCTGTTGATCAGGTGTCACCACCACCATGTTCCACCAAACCCCTTCACACTCCTTGACACTCCTCTCCTGCGAGAACCAACCTGCCTTCCACCTCTCACCCTAATCCTATACTCGGATAGGACAGTACAGTACGGACCGCAACAACAGACCAGGAGAAGGTGCTATTTGCAGCCTCCTACCTGGAAGGACCAGCCTTCGCTTGGTTCAACATCTACTTAAGAGATTACCTAGACAATCAGGCAGACCCCAAGAAGCAAGAAGACAATACCTGGCAGGTCATAGGAAGCTTGAAGATCTTTAAGACAGCTATGAGGAAGATGTTTGGAATCCTTGACAAGGAAAGGGACACAGAATGAAAGCTCCAAGCACTGCAGCAAACAGGATTGGCATCGGAGTTCACAGCAAAGTTCCAACAACTAGCAGTGAGGACTCAGTGGGGAGACAGTGCACTAACAGCACTGTTCTACCAAGGCCTCAAGGAACAAGTCAAGGATAACATCATGCGAGGAGACTGACCAACCAAGCTCTACAAAATGATTGAGACTGTGGCTTGTATCAACAACTGACAGTTTGAGAGAGAGCTTGAGAAGTGAGGCAAGCAGACAAAACTATGGGTGAAGAAAAAACCAACACCCACCAAAGACAACTACAGCTTGGTACCCATGGAAATTGATGTGACAGAACCACGAAAAAAGAACACACAGAAGTGTTACAACTGTCAGAAAGTGGGCCATCTTGCAGTGAACTGCAGGAGCAAGAAGAAGAACAACAAGAGCAAAGAGAAGCAGTTGAATGCCACAAGTGCCTGGAAAGGCAGAGAGGTAGAGAAGTCCCAGAAGACTCCCCAAGACACACTGCCCCACAATCACCCTGAGGCAGCACTCCTCAGAGAGAAGGATGACCTCTGACAACACACTGAAAAACTTGAGATCATGCTTCAAGAAATCTTGGATCACCTTGACAAGGTCTGAAGGAAGGTTGACAGAATCCACTGGGAGGAAGACCTGATCTCCAAGTTTGATGTAACTGGCTATATGGAGGAACAGGTTGACGACAAGAAAACTCAGCCACCACCAGTCCCCAACAAACCTGTCCTTTGATGACAGGACACAACCCTATCAGAAATAGGGGAGACACAAGTGTCATGATGGGTTGACAATACCCTCAGCATCACACAGGACAGAGACATCACCACACAAGTGGACCTACACCAGGCTACAACAGCAGCCTGCGGACAATCTTATTGGAAGGTGTGCGAAGACAACCACTGCAAGGAACACCTTCTAGAGAAAAGAAAGAAGATGTGGTTCCCAGAGTCTGAGGTGGAAGCACGATGGAATATGCACATCCAAAGGGTCAACCCTGAACAAGATGATTGCAACCAAGACCTGTGGGAATGATGCCTCACCACACAATGCAAACAACACGTGGTAGAGTGTCAGGCCCAGGACCTAGACAGCTCAAAAAACTAGCAGCACTCTTCAAAACCAGGGTCGGAAAAGCAGGCAAGACAACACCCCAGGAGGAAGAAGTCAAGCCAAGCCTTGACACAACAGCCTGCAGCCCGCACTTTCACATCAAGATCAGAGTCAATGGGTGGTTGGCTAAGGCTATAATCAACTCTGGTGTGACTGGCAACTTCATGTCAGAAAGTTTTGCCAGAAGAAACAAGGTTCCAGTCCAAGGCAAGAAAAACTCTTACTAATTAACAGTAGTGGACAGAACACCACTCTCCAAAGACAAAGGACAAGTGATGAAGGAGACCAAGAGCCTGAGACTGAGTGTCTATGGCACAACAATCAGAACAGAGAAATTCAACTTGGTCCAGATACCACACAAAGTTATATTGGGACTTCTGTAGTTGGAAAAACAAAACCCAAGAATTGACTAGAAAAGAAGGTAACTAGTCTTTCCAGATAAGACACTGGTCAAGTCAGAACCAGGAGTGATGATTAAGGAAATCTCACTGACACAGTGGAAAAAACACCACCAGTGCGGGGAGACCTGTGTGGCCTGGATGAAACCCCGAACACAACAACTTTGCACGACGCAAGACACTGTGGGCAAGACTCAGGCACCGCAGTTGCCAAGTGAGTATAAAGAATACCAGAAGATGTTCGAAGAAACAGTGATCATGACACTACTGGAACATCAGGAGTGGGACTACAAGATTCCACTAGAAAACAGAAAAAAACCCACACATAGCCCTATCTACACTCTGTCAGCAAAAGAGCTTAAGGCCTTGAGAGACTACCTGGACAAGAACCTAGCGAAAGGGTTCATAAGACTTTCAACATCACTGGCTGGATACCTGATACTGTTCATACTAAAGAAAGATAGCAAACTTCAACTGTGTGTTGATTATCGGTGGCTAAATACAATCATGGTGAAAAACTGTTACCCACTGCTATTGATATCAGAAATCCAAGACTGGATCCAAGAAGCCAAATAGTTTACCAAGTTCAATATTCAAGGTGCTTTCAACCTGGTTAGGATGAAAGACAGTGAAGAATGGAAGACAGACTTTCGTACAAGGTACAGGTATTACAAGTATACTGTGATGCTATTCAGCCTTACGAATACACCGGTGACATTCCAATCACTTATTAACACTGTCTTCTGACAATACCTGGATATATTTGTCACCGCCTACATTGATGACATCTTGGTATACACCAATGGAACCTTGGAGGAGTATAAACAGCATGTCAAGAAGATCCTACATGTGCTCCAGAAAGCAGGCATGAGGTTACACCTTGATAAGAGTGTTTTCCACATGAAAGAAGTGGAATATTTAGGGTTGATCCTAACAACAGAAGGAATCTGAATAGACAACATGAAGACAGCAGCAGTACAAGACTGGCCAACACCCAAAAACCTTAAAGAAGTACAATCCTTCCTAGGATTTGCAAACTTCTACCAACAATTCATCAAGAACTACTCAAGGACAGCAGCAGCCTTGACAGAGTTAACCAGAAAGAACAAATCTTTCAGGTGGGGGGAGAGCCAACAAGCAGCCTTCCAGGAGTTGAAGAATAAATTCATCTCCACACCTATTTTGGCATCATTTGACTCCAAGAAGAGAATCATTTTGGAGACTGATGCCTCAGACCAAGCATTAGGATCCTGCTTGTGTCAACCAGACACTGACAACCACTTACACCCTGTCACTTACTGACCAAGAAAGTTCTCTGGCCCAGAACTGAGGTACAATGTTCACGACACAGAGTTGTTAGCAATTGTCAACGTATTCCAAGAATGGAGGCCTTACTTGGAGGGGGTGAAATACACAGTGGATGTGTACTCAGACTACAAGAACTTAGCTTACTTCACGACAACAAAGAAGCTAAACTGACAACAAGTTTGATGGGCAGAGTTGTTGGCATCATACAACTTTCAAATCCTCTACTGGAAGGGTACTGAAAATACTTGAGTGGACGCACTCAGCAGGCAACCAGACCTGATGGACAAGAAAACAATAGAGGAACACCCAATCCTAGCAACAAAAGGACAAACCCTGGTCTATGCCCAACCCCAACTGGCAACAACTGAAACAAAGGGTCCACTCCTTACCCTTGGCCACAAGGTGGCAAACAAAAAGGAAAATGTGCCAGAAAGAGCACAAGAGGAGGTGATCTGGAGGCACTATGACAGGTCTTTGCACAGACACCCTGGGCAAGATAAAACCTTGGAAAAAATCCAAAGAAACTACCACTTTGATGGAATGAAGTGCAAGGTGACAGAGTTCATTCACAACTGCGAACAGTGTGCGAAGAACAAACTATCAAGACATAAGCCCTACAGGCAGGCACAGCAAATAGACCTACCCAAGGCACCATGGAAAACTATCACAATGGATTTTGTGGTCAAGTTGCCAAAGTCAACAGACCCAGCAACAAAAGTGGTATACAATAGCATTAAGCGTCCTACTCAAAGAGTTGGTAAGCCACCAAGGGCTACCAAAAACAATCATCTCAGATCAAGACAAACTCTTCACCTTGAAATTCTGGAACATGTGGACAAGGCAACTTGGCATTGATACAAGGATGTCAACAGCCTACCACCCACAAACTGATAGACAAACTGAGCGGACAAACCAGACAATAGAGTAGTACCTACAACATTACATCAACCACCAGCAGGATAACTGAGTGGAACTGCTACCAATAGCCCAGTTTGCGTACAACAACCAGCAACACAGTGTGACAGGGACAACACTGTTCTTTGCAAACTACAGAAGAAACCCCTGATGGCAGGCAACAGCAGGAGGCAATATTATTGATGTTGACAAACTCACTGCTATGCACAAGATGATGAAAACAACAATCGACTGTGCCCAGAACACCACTGCCCACTGATTACATGACAAAAGGTTGAAGAGACCAACCCTGGAAAGAGAGGATAAGGTCTACCTATCAACAAAAAACCTGCACTTGAAGTGACTGAGCAAAAAGCTGGACCACGTACAAATCAGACTATTTGAAATTGAGAAGCGTACTGGGAAGGTCAACTACTGACTGAGACTACCACGAAAAGCAAGGATACACTGAGTATTCTATGTCTCACTGCTTGAACCAGCACCCAGTGATGCAGAGATTGAAACAGAATGGAACTTCAAGGACAACAAAGAAGAGTACGATGTCGAAAGGATCCTGGATAACCAAAGAAACAGACAGAAAATCAAGTACCTGGTGAAGTGGTTAGGATTTGACGAAGAGGAGAATTCGTGGGAACCAACTGAGAACTTCAGCCCTGTGATGAACCAGAAGCTGGTGGTTTACCACCAAGCAAACCTGCAGTGACCAGGTCTGACAGTGACAACAGCTCAAGAGAAGCCAAAGTCTCTAAGGAGAAGACATCCTCAAAGGACAGTGGAGCAGCAACCTGACTGGCTTCCCGTTCGCGAATAACGCAGAGAGTTTCCTGCTTCTGAGCATCAAGGGACTCTTGATCCTTGATGGCTGACAGCTCATGACAGATGGCATCTGCCTTCTTCTGAGAGAGACAACCCAGCTGCCAGCGGAGGCAGATCTGCCAGGGAAGTAACTTTGACAATTGGTCATCAGTCTCTCACAGCTGAGCCTCAAGCTGCTCATGCTCAAGTTCCATCTTCTTCCATTCTGATTCTGAGAGATGAAGGTCATAGTAACAACCCTTCTCAACACACCGACAACAAAAAGATGATGTGGAGCTCACGACACACTTGGCGTAGTCATGACAACAAGCACCACATGCAATTTTTGATTCCTTGCCTATTTTGCCAATGTGACAAGAAAGAGAACTGCGATGACAAGTTCAAGTTGTCTGATCTCAGTTCATGACAAAAAAGGAGCAGGAACAAAAAGGATCTGGGGACAGAACCCTTGGAGAGAGGGGATAGCGAGGGAGGAGTGTTAGTCATACAGAATAACATCCACTCAGTCCGGTGGACAAGCAGGAGCTAAGCGAGGAGCTTGTCTGGTGGACAAGCAGAAGCTAAGCAAGGAGCTTGTCCGGTGGACAAGCAGTCCCTAAGTGAGGAGCTTATCCACACAAAAGGATGATACCTCTCGAAGAGACCCCCCCCCCTCAGGGCATCTGTATAAAGACCCCCCAAAAGGCTCGGAGGGATTAGCTCTCCAGGCTGAACACACATGCACACATCGTACTGAGACAATAGCACAGGAGAGTTACCCCACCTGTCTATTCCTCTACCGAGTCCCTGTCTAGAATCCACTCTGCGAAGCAGCAAGACCATGCCGGCTTCTGTGTGAACCCGGCCCGGCCTTTAACACTTTGCTTGAGAGCAGACATGACAATCCCTGATATACTGCTGTATGATGTTCACTATCTTTGGCTAATAGTACTAACAAGACAGAAGATTGTAGGTCTTGGCAATCCTAGTGTAGCCAGCTATTGCTTGGTCATGGACTTCTTGGAACAGACGTAGACATAGCTTATTGTTCTCAGGGATCCAGAGTCAGTTCTTGTAGAAGAGATAGTTATTTTCCAAGCTGCAGTCTGAGAGAGACACTTCTTGACTGTACCTGACACTATCCCTTAGCATCTGTGACACTGTTACCACTGGATCACCTTCAGCAAGGTTGTCATAGGTAGCTTGGATGATGTCTGAAAAAGGTGTAGCATCAGGTTTAGTGTTAACTGGTGCAGCTTCTGAACATCTCAGGATCTAGATGGGCTTGACTTGAACCTCTGAACATGCAAGATTCTTGGGCTTGAGGATAACTTACTCCATGAAGTCTTGACAGGGATCACTGTCTGACAGGAGGTCTTGAGAACATCAAGTGAGAGTGTCAGCCTTGCACTGACTGTCTGGATAGTAGCTGATCTTGAAATTGAAGTGTGACAAGAACTCACTCCAACAGGCTTGACAGCAGGAAAAGTACTTTGACAACATGAAGTACTCTAAGTTCTTATGATCAGAGATCACCTTGACAGGTTCTGGAGATCCTTCAAGCTCTGCTCACCACTCTTCAAAAGCACAGACAATTGCCAGCAACTCTTTGTCGTAGATCTTGTAGTTGCATTCTGCCGGCAAGTGGTGGTGTGACAAGAAGGCAACAGAGTGTAGAACTCCTTCATAGTCTGGCTGTGACAGGACAGCACCAGAGATGTAGTCAGAAGTGTCAGTCTCAACAACACACTCCTTCTGCAGATCAAAGTGCTGCAGGATAGGTGCAGTACTCAACACCTTCTTGATACTTTCAAACAAGCACTGCTCTGGGGTTTCCCACTTGAAGGCAACATTCTTCTTAGTCAGAGCTGTGAGTGGGGATGCAAGCTTGGCAAAATCTTTGATGAACTGGTGGTAGAAGTTTGCAAAGATAATAAAGCTCTGCACTTCCTTGAGACTGGCAGGAGGCTTCCACTCCTTGATGGTGTCAGTCTTGGCTGGGTCCATGCTCACAGATCTGGGTCAGCTGTCTTCAGTGGCAGACTGAATGATAAGACCAAGGTACTTGACTTGATACACTTCAAAGTCGTACTGGGAGATGTCAACTTGCAGGCTTGCATCTTGTAGTCAACTGAGAACAAGCTTGACATGCTTCTGGTGTTTCTTAAGTGTCTGATTGTAGACAAGGATGTTGTCCACATAGGTAGTGCCAAAGATGTCAAGGATGTCAGGTCCCAAAACATTATTGATGTAGTTCTGGAACATGCTTGGAGTATTGGCAAGACCAAAGAGTATGACAAGGTATTTGTAGAGACCTGAGTGTGTGCGGAATGCAGTCTTCTATTCTTCACCTTCCTTCATCCAGATACAGTTGAAGACACCAACAATGTCAAGCTTGGTGTACCACACAGCTTTGCAAAGCTGGTCCAATATCTCCCAGATCAGTGGCAGGGGGTAACAGTTCTTGATGGTGATAGTATTGAGTATTCTGTAGTCTACACAGAAACACAATCTACCTCCTGGCTTCTTGACAAAAAGGACTGGTACAGCAGCAGGTGATGAAGATGCTTGAATAAAGTCCTTGTTCAGGTTCTCTGTCAGGTACTTCTTGAGAACTTCAAGTTCTTCTCTGCTCATGCTGTACAGAGATCCAGAGGGTGCCTGGGTTCCTAGTTCTATCTTGATCTTGTGGTCAACTCCTGGGTGTAGAGGAGGAAGCTTGTCAGTGTCATCCTTGCTGAAGATGTCCAGGAACTTGTGGTACTGAGCAGAGAGAAGTGTGGCAGGATCCACACACTTCTTTGGCTTCAACACCTGCTCAATGTCTCTCAGAGAAACACTGAACACCTGGTGATCTGGCTTGGTAGTAAGGAGAGAAAATACAGTAGCATTGATGGGAATTGGTGTGGTAGAAAGGGGCTTAGAATCCTGAGGCTTTCCAGTAGATGTCTTGGCTTCAAGATCTAAAAAGATTGGATAGCCATTGTTTGACTTGAGGCATGCAGATCAGCAGTGATCTGACTTGAACATGATTGAGGTGTTTGTCCAATCAATATATAGCCTGTGCTTCTGGAGCCATGGCATCCCCAGAATCACATCATAGTGAAGACCAGGAGACACAAAGAGAGAGACTTCCTCCTGGTGCACACCATGTACTGTGGTCATGATTATCTTGGCAAGATACGTGGTTTACAACATCTTACCATCAAACAATCACAATGTGCGTGGGTAGGGGAGAGGTTCTTGGTGAAGAGATTACGTAAAGAAAGCACCAATGCAGCCAAATACTGAACAGCCAGAGTCAATAAGAGTATTGCACTTGAATTTCCCATCTAGGATACAAGGAAGAAACAAGCACTTGCTGTCTAACTGCTGGTCTGGAGACAGATAGCCAACATGGAGATTCTTTTCATGTTCTTGGGTACGACGATGACCAAGGACTACTTGTTTTCCGACTCTGGAGTAGTCTCAACAGTGGCAGACTTGGTGGTGGTTGTGGTGGTGGCAACAACAGGTATACTTTTCACTGGACAGAAGGTTGAGACGTGACCTTGGTTCCCACAGTAGAAGTAGAGGCCTTTGCTTCAGTGACGTTCTCGCTCTTCTGGTGTCAGCTTAGAGTGGCTGAGATCTATGGTAGGACTTGGTGGCCGTGGCGTGAAGACTGGCTTGATGAACTCTGGACGCGGAACTGAAGCTCCTGACCGTGGAACTAAGGCTTGGGTGGGAGGTGTTTGACGTGGACAGTGAGAGTTGGCAGAAGTGGCACGCAACTGGTTGTCCTGCAGCTGGCATTTCTCAACAAACTTCTGATAGCTGATATCCTTGAGGTTGATGCTGACAAGCTGCTTGGCAAGCTCTTCAGAGACAGCCTATCGAAGATGGCACTTCAAGACCTTGTTGTTGAAGCCTGTGTGTAGAGTATACTGATTGAACTCTGTGAAGAACTCGGCAAAAGAATAGTTGGTCTGACGCAAGGCGATGAGCTTCCTCTGAGCTAGGAACTCTGGGTCTAGATCGGAGAAGGCGTTCCGGAGATCTTGGACGATGTTGTGCCAGTCAATGTACTGGCCAGCCGTGATCTTAGCTGAGATGTAGGACTGCGCAGTGCCAGTTGTGCGTGAAAAGACATACGCAATCCGTGATGTTTCCGTGGGGTACCGGTCAGCGTTGAGTGTCATCTTGAGTGACAGTGACGTGATAAAGCTCTCAAGCTTCTTATGCGTGATTTCCGTGTTTCTGCCATCGCCACTGAAGATCTCTGGGTTAGCAGTGCGTTCAGACTTGGACTTGGGAGTGGTGTTGGTAGCTTGAATCCGCATGAACTCTGCAAACATGTTGCGAAGGAACTTGTCATTTCCAGCAACTGGCATAGCTTAGTCTGGTTGTTGAGACATGACAAGGACGTGAACGTGGCTTGGTGAAGTGTGTTATGGTTGGGTAGGTTTTTTGTAGTGTGACAAGGCAATAGCAGAGCAGAACTCAAGCCTAACTGATTCAGTGACCTTGACCTGACTTGGCTTGAGACTTGAGACTTGGATTGATGTACAAGACAAAAGACAAGGAAAGAAAGAAAAAGAGAAAAGAACAAAGAGAAGAAGCTGGGAGAGCAGGCAACAGTGCAGATGGGACTTCCCGGCAAGGTGCGTGACTTGTGCCAGATATGCAACTGGGCCAGAACCGTGACATAGTGGAGCTTGCTTGGCACAGGTCAACTGTTTCCAGTCTGTGAAGTGGTGCCAGAGAGAGGGGAGTCACCTGGTTTCCCAGCAGTAATAATCTAGTCCTGGGACCAGACCCCAAGACTAGACTTTCCTGGGCAGCTTATTCCAACTAAGCTCTGGGTAAAGCTAGGAGTATTTGCCTAGACTAGGGACCAGACCCTCTATCTAGACTTTTCTTGAGTCAAGGACTCTGCTAGCTCCAGAGTCAGTCAGACTCTAACTATTCCTCTTATTCTGAGACTCTCTCTCTCTCTGGTTGTGGCTGGATTGCTGGTTGTTGAAGAAAAAGATCATGGGTCCCAAGATCACAACTTTTGACAATCAGGTGTGATTCTCAAAGGTGATGGGTTTTCACCTTAAGGTTTGGGTGGGTCAGGACAGGATGTCGGCTGTTTTCCAGAACATATGACAAATTGCTGTCTTTACCAAAAGTGATGGTCCTTGAACAGCGTGGTTCTGGGAAGAGTTTTTCCCCAACAACAGCATGGGCGAATACTATATCTCCGCCATCCGGCAGAGATAGACACAATCGAAAGACACCAAGATCAGTGTCTCGACTACCGTAGAGGAGAACGACTACATTAGGCGGCGGAGGGCACCTGAGACTCTCAAGACCATGAACTGCAGGCACAAAACAATCAATCACTACCTCAGCACTTCCCAGGTCTTCTCAAGATGTGTAGTCTGCGAATTGTCCTAGTTCCAGCAACCGCTCCTGGGCGAAGAGTTTTCACCTCACCGGCCTCACTTTTCGGCCTCACCTGACGGTCTTCTCGAGTCGCCCCCATGGAAAACTTGGGTACCCACGCCCACCCACCTGAGAGGTGACATCGATAGACATAGCCTATCTTCCGCAGCAACATCTTCCCAAGAACGCCGCGGACCTGCTCCACCTTTGCCTGATATGCTTTGACATCACCGGTGGCCCTGAACACATGCCGGATTTCCTTCACAGCAGCTACAAGATCCCGGGCTGGCTCGACCCCCTGCCCTTTCTAGTAGCAAAAACACCTTCTCGTCTGTTCAGATAGAGTTGGGTGACTGATATATTTTGTGTCTCCAGCCACCAGCACATACTGCGTGCCCTGTTGAGAGTAGTTGTCTCCTACGCCCCGGCGCCTCTCACCACTTCTGATGGCATCGAAGACTGCATCCCCCCTCCCGGCGGCTGCTGATAGTGATGCACTATTCTTGGCTGTCCAAGCAATATGGAAGCTAGGCACGCTGTGCCCACTGGGTACCTGGCGTCTTTGTGCTGCAGCGAGCTTCTCCAAAGGGTGATTTTTGATATAGTATTGCTGCTGTTGGCCAAAGAGCTGTCGCTGCATCTCCTCCTGGCTGACGACCGCCTAAGTGAGCCGACCGAGCTGCACCTCGATACGTCTAGTGCGAGTCGACAGTGCGTACTGGTTCTGTTGAGTCAGTGCCACTTCAGTCGCCATGACGCTCAGAAATCGAGAGATCGGGATTCCGTCCCACTGGCACTCCATCACTCTGCCACCTACGGCCAAAGCCGCGTCACCGGTCTCCCTTGGGACAGTTGTTTTGTACGGTACCGTAGTGCTTAGATATATCGTCGACAGTACAGTACTCGTACTTGTCTGACGGAGCAACCACCATGCAGGAGGAACATTTGTATCAAGAGGGATTGTCCTCGCCCCTCGTGACGCTACTCATCCACTGCTGATTTATGCGGCTACTGCTAACGTGAGCTTTGAACTCAGCGTGGCCCGAGTTAGTAATAATCCCTACCAAAAATATCAGTACATTCAGATGCTTGGTGAACATAGTTCTACGACAACGCGAAGTAGACGAGGCCATCGGGCCATTTACACAAGCGTGAAGGACACGCGAGACAATGGGAGTAGATCCATGATAGCTAGGGCTAAGAGAGGTGGATGAAAAATAACATTGAGCTGTGTCCTTGTTTTGGCAAGTCTGAAGGTACTTCGAACAACATATAGATAGAGGTTCTCCAACCATGCTCGTGATGAAGCCTGTCCTGATTGATGGTACAGGAGCGTGTATCAGCCGCCGAGAGTACTGATATAGGTGGAAGAAAAAATCCGTATAAGAATAGGATTTCGATGCAAGAAAGTGATCTGCCGGCTAGATCTTGATGTTCGTCTGGAGTGAACACCGCCATTTCTGTCGTTCATTTTGTCCAAAGCCAAGTGTCGGTGGTTTCAGCAGTCTTTTCCGTGGACACACGCCGAGGAGAGTCGCTGTATATAATGGGTGATAGCTCTGTGATCAGCCTGATGACCTTGTATTCATCTCAAGCATTACCGTATCTATTCTCGCATCCGTAATATAGCTGTTCTCTGATCACACGTCTAGAGAGAGGGATCAATTCCGGAACTTGTTCCGATCATGATGATCGAAACAGCGTACCCAGAGCAGCGTCGAACACTGTTTCCACGGCGCCGGTCTTTGCCCTGTCGAGCGGTAATGCTATGGCATCAGTAAAGCAGTCCCTCCCGGTAGCACGTCATTGATAGAAGCTGACTATCAGGCCTGGGAGATGAGGGGCAGGTTGAAGATGAAGAGTAAGGAGAAGGAGATAGAAATCCTGGTCATCAAAGGTGTCGGTTTAATGTGGAGCTCGTATGAGATCATTCTCACAAAGACTGTTGGTCACGACAGTACTTTGTATGCAAAGCAAGGATTGTCTTAAGCATGGCAGATTTCGCCAAAGCATGTCTGCAACGTGATTATCCCACGTGCACCACTTCTCAACAAAACTACCATCTTCGGCGACAACAAAATCATCATGCTCAGGAGGGATGTGCAGCCCGAGCCAGAACATAGCTTGATGACTCCCGAAATCCCAGTTCAAAAGAGAAACTGATGTGAACAGCGAGCAAACAGTCCCTCCTGTGTGACCGTACAGATCTAACAGCCACATCAGAGACAAAGCAGCGGCATGGACAAACG